>VYZM01003450.1:109775-193313 GCA_013398915.1 Dromas ardeola
TCCAAGAAAAAGGGGGGGGGGGGAATAGAGAGAGCTGCCTTGGTATGCCCACTGTACTGTAATGTGACAGCAATACCCTAATGACACTCCAGGTAAAAAAATCACAGATCCTCAATATGTAAAGTCTCTGTCGCATATCCATTCTGATCTGGCAGCAGACAGGACTGTGATAATATTTTTGTGCTCCACTATGGCCTTGAAATCTCAGAAAAAATGAGGCTTCCACTGCGTACCCTTCTCCAGAACCACAGAAGACCATGTCCCCATCCAAAACGTGACTGTCATGAAAGAGATCCAACTCAACAACTAAGGAGTAGACAGGATACAAGCAACAGTAATATGTTACTGGAACAGGTATACCAGTTTCACACAGTCAATTTACTTAACAGTGCCACTGAATTAATAGTTGTTGATGGTTCCAAATCATGGGGGAATTTCAGATGAGGGAAAGGAAATATTTGAATGATTTTACTGAAAATGGGACTGGAGAAGGAAGAGGGCAGTAGTACAGTGCAATTCGCTCACAGGATGCTCTGAAGAATGAATGGGAAAATTGCATCTACAGAAGAACGTTTCACAAAGTAGAAGTGAACAGTTGGACACTGTGGATTACGTTAGCCATAGGCTGTAAACTCCATTTAATGTACATTTGAAGTACCATCAGTTCCAAACATACGAAAAGTGAAATTACTATCCATGACTCACAGATTAATATTTTTCTTCCTATGAGAGACTTCATTTTCAAAACACATGGGAATCTTTGCGGCTATAATAAAGCCTATTATAACTAACATGTTAAACCTTACATCCACAAGTTATACTCTTGTGCAATGTAAATAAATGCGGCTATCCCAGAAGTTCCTAGACTGAAAAACAATCCTGCTGTAAATATCCTTGATATCAACTTATTATATATTCCCTGCTACAGCTTTTAAGTCACTATAGACTAGATCATACTTCACAGCAACAAAGATGATGTCCCTTGGGACTGACTTTCCATTGAAAAGAGCTTTAATTTATTTATAGCTACGCTTTATACTGCAAATGACACTGGGAACCCAGATAAGCTGTTTGGAAGAATTGCTCTCCTTCTATTAAATTAGCTGCTATAGTTAACTGATTAAAATCTTATTGCAAAACTAGAAGGCTCAAACAAGTTTGCCTCATAACAAGGAATTGAAATGCATTCTGTTCTAGGAGCTAGTGAGAAAATAATGAGAACAGCAAAGATTTCTTTTACAGTTTCTGAATGCCTTTTATGCCAAAAGAAATAAAGAAAGCATTACAAAGAGTAAGAGAGCTTTCCAGGAAAGCTTTTTGTGTACTGAAAGATATATGGGCTGTTCATGAAATGTTTTGAGCAGGCACTCAGTGTAGGGCTGAAGGAAGTGCAAAATGGCTTTGTCTGCTCAGTCCTGCGGTTGCTCTGTGGAGCTTATGCTTTGGAATAAAGTGGGTTGAAAAGCTTAGAAAATACCATGTTCTGTACAGACGCATAATTGTGATTATTTTTAAGGCAACTACTCCTATCTGCAACACCAACAGTTGCAAGGCAAGTTTAGTTCAGGATCTCCAGAGAAAACATCTCTGTATCATTTTAAGAGAACTTTCAAATACAAAGAAAACTACCGTTCTCTGAACCTGTGACCTAAAGCCTGAATATTAGAGAAAAACTAGGTTAAATTTAAAAGTCTATTACAGACATTGTGTACATTTCCTTTGGTGACTTGTATATTAAGTGGAAGACACTGGTTTCAGTAACACTGTCTCTATTTTTTACTCCGTATTCAGAGAAAGTATTTTTAAATGTTTGTACCAGTACTCATTCTTTCTCTGGAATGAATTTCTCATTTTCCTTTCATTGGCTCATCAGTATTTGAATATTCCTTACAGAGCTGGGACTTTCCTGCTGTGTAACCTCAGACAGCTTCTGTATGAAACTGCAAATCTAACAACAAAGGCCGTACCTGAAATGGGAAATAAAAAATGAAATTCATTGGCTCCACCAAATCTAGGCAAAACTTAAAACAGTGCTACGTTCACCTTGGTTTTCCAAGAATAACTGATGCCTTCTGAGACTCCAAGTCCACTTTTAACATCGTGAGCCAGCAGCTCACTGTTGCTCTTCCAGGCTTCGTATTGTCCAGCCTCTCAAAGACTTATCAGTCAACTGGAAGAATCACCATCACGTACATTAATGTTGATATCAAGCTACTATTTTTCACCAAGCCTTCTTTTTATTCATAGCAAAAGGTTTCCCCAAAACCACACTGAACAGCAGACTTCGCCGATCAGCTAATTAATCAGGTAGGAACTTCATGTCCATGTCTATCTCTGATCACTCAGGCGACAGGCAGGGACCTGGGGCAGCTGATCATGCTCTCGGTTTCAACGTATGCCTGCAACATTTATGAAGCCACGCATCTTGTGAATCTGTTACTAAACTTGTAGAAAAAGAAAATTCTGGTGAGGTTGGAAAGTAATTTTCAAAGGTTTTGTTTATTTATTAAGCTATTTAACTTCCATATCCACTGGTAAGGGTAGGGGTTTGTTTTGTGCTTTAACTATAAACACCTTCCCCATATACAACACATAAATGTCTCATCAAAAGGTTGGCATTAACAGCACTTTATTTACTAATTAGTTCAGCGGTTTATTACACTGAAATTTAAATGTACTAATCAAATGTTTATTTTGTAATCATGTTACATTAATGCTAATTAGTGATGTATTTATCGCTTCATGGGTTACATTTAAATTTAAATGCTCTAGTCAAAAGTTTGACATTAAATTGCACCTACCTACTTAAACAGTCTCTAACGTATTGGCTAATTTTAAATACCATTAGACTAACACAAGTATTTCTTTGTATTGTGAAGATGCTTTTTCTTTTAAAATCATCACCTAGATAACTTAGTAGTTGTTATTCTGTGGATGCGATATTTCTTTCATAATTACAAGCATATATGTATGAGCTAAACATCTTTTAAATAGCTTTTTTTTTTCTTTTTCTAGTATGACTTAGGCAATTTTAGAAAAGCATTTTAGTCCCAACCATTGGGATGTACCAAATAACTATGAACTTCCAAGGAAAATTTCAATAAAGTTTGACCTAATTCCCAAGGGATTATACCTGAGATTTAATTATTAACCATTAATCAGCTGCTCTTGTTATTGTAAGGCGAGGAAGACCCAGCCTGTACCAGACGACAACAACAAATAAAGAACCCCACACAGCAAGGAAACTACCACACACAGCCTGGTTCTTACTGAACTGCACCTGTTTGCAGCCAGGTTTTGACATGTGTGTAGTTCTGAGGGAGATTTAAGCAGTTTTAAGGAACCACCAGTGGAACAGTAGAGAGAAAACAACAGTAAAAGCAAACATTCTTCAGTGGCATAATCAGTGCATGACAACCTGACTATATATAGAAACAAATTCTAAAATTTCCAACTTTCCAAATAATGTATTCTGTTGTTATCAACTCCCATAAACTCCTATTCAGGCTGGAACAACCTCATGATCAGAGTTTACAGGCAGGACAGAGACAAATGAAGTTTAAGATGCAAAGATTCATCATCTTCATGAGGCTGTTTATAAGTGACAGAGTTCAGACACGCCTTTTCCCTGCCAGATATGCAACTTTCCAAGGACTGAGGCAGAGTATATCTCTCCAAAGATGTGCGAGACATTTAGAGGGAAAAAAGAAATCTTAGAACTTCCAAGTCTGGATGATTTATTTCATGACCTATCTGTCCTTTACTTAGATGCCAGCTTGAGCCACAAGGTTTGACTTTTTTCTCTTTAATAACTGGCAAAGCCTTAATATACCCAATTTCAAGAGGTTTTTGTTTTCTTTCTTATAGATTATCATCTGCACTTACAAAATTATCAGGAGGCATACTCCAAATGCGATCTGATGGTAGCATCCAGTTCAAACTTTCCATTTTTTAGAAAACAGCAACAAAGTAAAGCTAATGTGAAATTCTCCTTCCCCTAATAACATGTTCAAGTACTGTATCAAAAACAAACTCCTGCTGCTTTCATTAAAAACAAACAAACAAAACACAAAAAAAACCCAGCTGTCATCTTGCTTTACATTTGCTGCTTTCTCTTTTCACTTGGTTCTTCCAACCTCATGTAGTCTCAACTAAGCCTTTTAAAAGCTCTTTAAGTTTTCCTCGATACTGATGAAAAATTTTGCATTTATATAACGCCTAAAATGGTCTATCCAAGGTAACTTATTTGCCAGTGGCAGAGTCTGGAACAGAGCTCAGATTCTCAGAATCCCATTCCACTGTTCTCGTCTAGAAACGACTCCCAGAAGATTGAGCTCACGTTAATGGAACCTGATGTCAACAGGTCTGAAGATTTGTGCAGATGTATTCAAAATACAGTTTTGTAATTATTGTTACAAAATTCAAATTTAATTAAGAAAACATTAAGGATACTATGGACCTATAGCCCACACTCTTTCTAACAATCTAATGTTTCGTAATGCATTTATAACAGGAGATATTGGGACTAAATCTACAATGCCTCTGCCACCGCATTTACTGAAGGAAGTGAGTGAACAAGATAAAGATTTCCAGAAAGGGAAATTGTGAGAATTTGGAGATAGAACTGAGAAGAGAAAATGCCAAATTGTAAAATAAACAAATAAATAAACCACAAAGGCATAATTCTAAAAAAAGAATTGCTCAGAGGCAGCCACGTGGCAGAGGACTCACAGTACCACAGCAGCAGTTCCAGTGATCAGAAGACCAACGAATACACGAACATTTATTACTCTCAACTGCTACGTTGCCCTGAGAGTGATACAAGTTTGGAGTTGAATAGCCAGTGGATGTAGGAATATCAAGGCTTATGGTAATGTTCATTATTGTACAGAAAGGCATTGCAGTGGAAAGGTAAGAAATTTGTACTTTCGAATATATTTTGGGATTTCTTATTACTACACACGTAAGTAGTTTGTTAAAAGAAGTGCTGTTTCAAGCAGTAGTTTCCCAGGAGAAACGTGGGATCAGTGTGGGCCATGCTGACCCAACATACATGCCAGATGTCCTCACCCTACTCAGCCCATCCCACCCAGCTTCAGCGTGCCCCTTACAACAGCGCCTGTGGTGAGCTTCCCGACTTTGAGACATGCCCCCTACCTTTAAAAAAAAAAAAATTTCCCACACCCTTGACATGGTGTAAAATAATCCACAAAATTCTTTCCTTCAAATGCCTATGTTGGAAGAGCCTAATGCCCAGAGACAATTCCCAGGTAACTGCGGCGGGGGACACTAAGGCACCAGCGGTGGGGCAGCAGAGAGGACAGAGGCAGGACTCAGCGCAGGCCAGGGGTCTGCCCTCATCTGAGGAACTGACAACAGCAAACAGCAGAAAGGAAATAATTAAGTCCAGTGCATGCTCTGATTTTGTGAGCTACTCTTTCTTACTGCTCTTCTGGAAACTGTGTCAGAGCTAATTAATGTCATCTGTGACAGGATGGTCCTTCTTAATGAACTTGCCTTTTTTTTTTTCCCCCTGCAAATAAACTATGTCACTTACATTTTGAATGCAGTGTCACATACAGACCCTATCAATTTTGCCAGAAATATTGCTGCAAGTTTTTTTATGTTGATGCAATGCTTATTTTTTCCATCCAAAATGTATTTAAGCTACTGACTGAACTGCATAGGTCTTTCCTTTCTTTGACAAGTGATTAAAAAAAGAATTAACCACCTCTTTTCTTTAGACCTTTTTTCTGTACATCTGCAGAAAATCCACATACATTCTAATATTTTCTCATTTTAAACACAAGAAAAAACAATTTTTGTTCAAATGGGTATTTTGTTTCTTTTGCAGGATTAATATAGATTTCAGTATTAATAAGGAATTACTAAATATTAAATAAATGTTTGGATCAAAGCTATTTTTCATTTTCTTTCATAACTAGCATCTTTTAGAATTTCATGAAAATACTTTTTTTTTTTTTTAACAAAAAAGTAGGTCAGATTTTCATTGCACAGGGAAAGGGGTAGCCATACACTTTTACCTGGTAATTTACTAAATCATGCACGAGTAATAATATACGAAGAGGTCAATCCCCACTAGTACTGTATTTTAATTATATACAGTTATCTCCCAAATTAAATTTTGCCTGCCAGCTGATTATTATAATTTAAGTTCTTCAAGTGATCACAATTATTTTGAACACAACTGTCTTTCACATGTCTCTCATTCCATGTCAATATTCTTACAAATGACTCCAAGGACAAAAAAAAAAAAAAGCCCCACTACTAAATAAAACACAAAGAAAAATACTTCGTGCTACATGATTCAGTAAACCATGAATAAAAATGAGTTTTCCTCACTAGAGCTGAGAATACACTGTATTGAAGAAACATCACATCTTGCTAGAATACAGTCTAGTTTCTTCACTACATGAAAGACGTTATGGATCTCATTCGTCCCTAACAGCAAAGCAAATTCGTCAGCAGCCGAGCACAGCACAGTGTCCGAGCACCGGCAGCCACAAGGACTTGGCCACCCGCTGCGTGATGAGCCGGTGCTCAGGTGGAGAGCACAGGGCAGAGGATGGCGACAGAGACACCGCTGCTCACAAACCTCTGACGGGGAGCACACAGCGTGTGACCGCTCAACCTGGGACATGCACCCTAAAGCTCTCCCGGAGGAGAAGGATACACACGTGGAGGTATCAGCATAAACACCAGGGAGACCGAAGGGCCTCTGCTCCCCAGACTCACCACCTACACGCTTTTGGTCCACGTCCCGGCTTTCTGCACATCTCTTCTTCCAACAGCAGCTGTCACAAACTGCGTGAAGTAGGTGGTCATACACAAAATTCAACCCTCAGATTGTACAACTTATGTACTGAGTCAGTCATTATTCACTCCTTGTATGGGGTATAGCTACCCCATAGCTCAGTTTCTTCCTTTGTTTTACCAGCTTTCCACTTAATAGCCATGGACTACACAGAAATACCACGAAATCACAGGGTAGCGTGTGGCATAACTGAACAGAGCATATACACTAAAAATATTTTTTTCACCTACCACTTCTTTGTTTGTATTCAATCACCTTTATCTGAATTTCTTTCAGCATCGTAAAGCTGCAGCAACACTGATGATGGAGGTCAGTTTAATTTCAGACTTGTAATTTTTATACAAAGATAACTGGAGTGAAAGTGCACAGAGGTGTGTCCACTATTCAATTTTTACACGTACAGGACAAATCCCTCATTGCTCAAAACAAACAAGGCATTTAGACATGTGAAGTCAACAGTTAAAATCAGCTAGGAGACTTGATGCTTTGCTATATGTGTATATTTATCACGAGGCCCAGAGGCATCACAGCAACATAACTAGTATGAAACCGAAGGAGGTAGAAAATTAGATCTGATTTTTGAGGTTATGACATGTTGGATATTGGAAGCATTTACCCACTTTCTAAAATATGGAGGCTAATCTAAAATATGGAGGCTAATCTGAGCCAAATGGCATAAATATGATGAAAATTGAACCCAAGGAAAATCTACAAAAATGTAAGGTTTTTTTCCTTATAATCTCATTAATAACTAAAATTTAAAGCAAAGAGTTATCCAGTGCTCATAAGCAGAACTTTTTGCACTAGCTTTTAACTGATGATTCCTGGCTGCACAGGGTGTTGGGCTATTTGTATTTCAGTTGGAATCATTATGTACGAGATTTGCTATTGTGGGCTGCCTCCGTATCCCAGATGGCCTCTCTGAAATATCGGTCCACCTCCTGATTCCACCTCCCTACAAGATGTTTTAGAAGGAGGCTTGTGGTCTATATCAAGCAATGTCTCCAGATAGTTACCCAAGTGCTATTTGGAAGCTCAGAAGCTGCAGCCCACCCAGCCACAGAACTGCAGTCAGAGCGCGCCAGAGGATAAATGGGGCTCTGCAGGCAAAGAGGTGATTTAGAGAGTCTGCTGAAAAAACTTCAGCTGAAATTTATGTGCTTTTAGAGAACACAGTTTGAAGCTCACAAAAACCCTGGTCCCAAAACCTCAGGCCAGAAGAAAGTAGATGTTGGCTCACTGCAAGTGTTTTGCTCAGCTGGAGCTCTGGCAAGGGCTGGTTTTCTTTGCAGTCTGAATGTATCACAGGAAACAAACTGAGTCTGGGATAAGCCTTAAGACTGGGATCTAGCTTCTAGATCAAGCACGTGATGTTGTAGAGGTCTGTTCCACTACTACAGGGCTCACTCTTCTCTCTTCAGATAGGCCCAGAATACACTATATAAATAATTTACCTTAAAAAACCCTATATTCCTGTGTCCAAAGAGAATTCAAAGACTCTTAATGGCTCATATGTGAACTACAGCACATCATCCCACACCAGCAGCATCCCAGTAGCCCAATTCAGCTTTCAGCTCAGTCACTGTCAGGCAGAGTGAATCTCAAAGATCTCTCCTGCTTTAGGTTCATTTTTAGCTGTCAAAACAGAGGCTATCACTATTGCTTGTCAGAATTATCATCTGAGTTTGCAGAAGCATTTGTCCACTTTCACTGTTTGTATTAGACTAAGTTTTTCCAAGGCAAGAGGAGCTTCAGTAAGGACAGTTAGCTCTTTGATAGAACAGGAAAAATTATACATGAAGACATAATTCTTGGTAATAAAACATTTTTTAAAAAAACAATTGGAAAGGAAAATGAAACCCAAACCTGACTCATAAAAATGCTGTGCTATTATTTTCTAATAAAAAATATTTTGCAGTCAAACAGAAGTTTGTGAGATGTTCCTTTCTAATACGCTATTAGTAATTGCCTCAATATACTAAACCAGTGTAGGAGTGTGGTTTTTCAAGGACTGAGAACAGAAACCGGCGAGAAGATGGGAAGTTGTATTAAACTTGCTTACTCAATGTCTCTTTCCATAATCTAGCAGTTTTATACAGCCACCCAATTCTACCACTCTTCGTGCATTCTTGACACGGTCATAACAAGCAGCACATTGAGACTTGTGCGCTACACATCTGGAATAAAGCTGCTGTAAGCACAAAGCTCACTGAAGCCTTCATTGGCGCTTTCATGTCATATGGATGCCACCTTCTGTGAGCTGAGTTGTGCGTGTCCTCAAAGCCTCTCCAGCTGCGGAGCCCCCCGAGGAGATTTAACAGACCCATTGTTGTTTCAACAGTAAAAACAACAATATAAGGAGGTCAAGTTTAAAACAAATATTAATTGTCAGGCTTCATCTGTGGGAAAAGGAGGAAAGAAGTATGTAAGCCAGATATTTGTAGAGCTTTCACCCTAGTGAAACCGCTTAAAAACGAGGAAGAAAAGTGTAATTCAAGAATTGCATTGACTACACACCACTTTACTCTAGAAAAAATGACTGATGAGAATGCCCATCTGGTCTTAGTTTCAGTCGCAGAAGAACGTCATCGTCCATTTAAGCAGAGAAAAAATGAATCCTGCCAAATTCTGATCAGGGCCTTCTCGGAGACTTATGGACTTTCTGCTGCACAGAAAGACTCCCTTTCCTTTCTTTGTTACCTCCATCTCTTTTGCAATCACTAAAAGATATGTTACACAGGACAACCAACTCTAGCTCTTTCACAGGGCAAGTAACATTACTGACCACCTACATTCAAACCGAGTATAATATTTAGGCATTTGAAGAATCAATCACAATTCTGCAATTACTTCACATAAACATGCATTTTGTATAAATTAGCATCAGTTCTAACAAGTAGCTCATTCAAATATCTTTGGCTATCCAGAAACCGCTGGAAACTTTGTGAAGTTTTCTTTTGAAAACTCATTCCACATGTCATTTAGGAAACACAAGTTCTGAGTTTATTTTCCCCAGATGACTATATTCTATGCTCACTGAAGCAGCACAATTTCTGCCACAGTATTTAGGGTAGGGAGAAATGGGATTTCAAAGGCTTATTAATTGCTAAAAATATGTTTCCAAAGGGAAACAAATGCAACACAATGCAGCAACGTCATTCCAAGTTTGCAGACAGCCTGAAATAGTAGCTTTGATTTAGCTGAAATACAATCATACAAGTGTCAATTAATTATTTCCCTTATGATCAAACTACCAGCCTTTGCATCTGTTGTAAATCCCAGCTAATTCCCAGACTTAACATGGGACCAAACACTCTGGCTGTCATTTGGCCCAAAATGACAAGTTTTCCTTGAGACATTGTTCAATATTTTTCCTCTTTAAATTCTACTGCACACTGAATCTTGAAACTAAACAAATAAAGGTGTAAAACAATTAATCAAGTGTAAAATAACATAGGTGCAACAGGGGTGCTCTTTTATTTAGTATTTTCATGTTTAAATTATCACTAAACTTCCAGTTCTATCTACTACAAACAGCTGCATTATCTATAGGTTAAATCCCAGGAGAACTGTAAAATCCAGGGTAATTTGTTGCAAGGGTTTAGTTTAGATAATTGTGTAGTGTGCAAGAACCTGGTTTCCAACTTCAGTTTGTTAAGAGTGTGCTTCACTCCTAATTCAGGACTTCCCTCAGGAAGAAATTTCCTCCCGGCCTTTTTTCCAAAATAATCCTCCTGAAACCTTCAATAAAAAGCACGCCCTTGAATTCAGTACTCATTCAGCATCACTCAGAATTTTACTCCAGAATAGTACGTACAAAGTCCTATTTCCTTTATTTATTCATCCATGGCTGGGGCTTCTCCTCCAAAGCCCCAATAATTGGTAAAAAATTTAAATCCAGTTTTTATTTAATGGAAGCTGAATGTAATCTGTTCTCGTGTGACCCAAAGTGACTGCAGCTTAAATCAGACTCATCATCTTTATTAAAGTGATTTAATAATCACTTTATTGATTTAATTCATATTAGATAGCATCTGAAGTTGGCAGAGTTAAACCTCTTTGAACACTACCTTTTAAACTCCAGGAATAGCACTGGCTCTTGACTAAAAAACCTCCACTTTACGTACACATATGCAGGCTCTGAATCTTTACTCAAGACGCTCTGCATTTTTCCATATGTAACGAACACAACCGCAGTCATCCATTAGAGTGTGGAAAAAGGGTCGGTAACAGAACAGAGGTTTTGTGCTGCAGAGATGCACAGGTGAAAACACAGGTTAAAGACAGCAACTAGCCCGGATGGAAATTCTTCCCACGCAGAAAGCAAATGCGATAGTCATCACGCTTAGGCTACCAAACTCCTAGACATCAGCTCAAGATTTACACACTTGTGATTCCAAATCCTGCTGAATGGAAAGATGAACAAATTGGGGCTTTATGCCTGACTCCCAACCTGCATAGTGTTAACAGCACGTTTGAACTATTCTCACGCTGTTTTGGACTGCTGAGGTAGTGAAGTCATGGTGGCGGTGCTTGGATCCCAAAATGATGTGGGATTTTTGTTTTGTTTATTGTTTTGGGAGTTTGTTGTTTGGGGTGGGGTTTTTTTGTTGGTTTTGTGATATTTATTTTTTTTTTTTTTTTACACTTAGCTGCACATTTATGCGGAAAAGCCACGCATGAATATCACAATACACAAAAATTTACATCTTACAGTCCTCGGACCAGGGAAAACGACCAAGGATCAGAGAAAGCCTGGAAAACTTCTCTATTCCTGGATACTGAATTGTGTCCATCAGGTCCATATGACAGCTCTTTTCACAGCTTGTAACGATCAGTGGGCCACTATCACCCTTGACATTCACAATATTTACTAAACGTATTTTAAAACTGGGCTTAAATGTTTAACAATTACTGTTCTCTGGGAAGAGTATGTAATATCTTCAGTCATTTTTTATGTGTTTTTAGGTAAACAGTGCATGAGTAAAATAAGTCCAATGATCTCAATTTCAATGGAGCTGTTGTAAATTAAAGAAGAAATAGGAGAGAAAAGAAAAAGACAGGTCTTATCACCTCATTCACATTTACAATATAAATGTAACTACACTAGGAAGGAGCATCCTAACTGCAAATATCTAAGTTTATATTAATTAGTGAATTATTTCCACAGTGAGACAGGTGTGAAAGTAGATGTCAGGTGTCCCCTGCTCATCTATTTTCAACAGATGTTTGACAAGAATGATTACGGTTCAACCAAAACAATTTGTACTGCCTGAAGGAATTATTTCAATAATAATTCTTTGTCTATCCTCTTCCACTGCAGAACACCAATGCTTTTTATGAGTATTAAATCTGTAACCCATTAACACCTTATCATTTGTCTAAGGTGATTTAATCTAAACACTGGTTTATAGGTAGGTACTATGTTCCATGTTGTCTCATTATGGGAAAAAACGCAAAGAAGATAGAAACTATATTTTGCAGGGGCAAATAATTTTGCATTTTCTTATTGAGAAGTATGTATGACTCAAAAGTACTGCCAAACCCAAATTTGCTAGTATTTCAAAGAATGGATGATTCTTTGGGTGTAGGGTGTAGAATGGGGTGCATGCAAATCAATTCCACTTTCCTTTAGCAAAGGAGACCTTGCTCTTACAAGGATTTACTCTGTTTTTGACTCTCCTGCAAACTCTGGAAGCAACGTGTATCTAGTAGCAGTATAAGAGATTGGGGGACCAGTGCCTCTTGGTGGAACTGCTCTTCAGCAACAAGATTTTACAGAGCCGGAGACACCGTGCAAGTACCCACCTCAATGTCACAGGAGGTGTAAGTGTGTCATTGTCTCCCATCTGCAGGTTGGAGACATACTGATACAAGAGACTTCATAGGATCATAGAATTGCCTAGGTTGGAAGGAACCTTTCAGATCATCTTGTCCAACCATCAACCTAACTCTGACAAAAACAATCACTAAACCATATCTTTAAGCACTATGTCTACCTGTCTTTTACCTATCTCCAGGGGTGGTGCCTGAAGTACTTCCACTCCCCCCTCCCCTATGCTAATATTCTTGAGCTTTATCCTAGAAGACTAATAGTTATAAATTCATAAATTGCAATTGTAAGGACCATTATGTGAACCCAACATGGTGACTAACATACAATACTTTTCTCTGGAGGCAAATACAATAATAAATGTAAAAACAAAAAAAAAAAGCTAGATTATGTAGCATTGTTTCTGTTTATGGGCAGAAATGCCAGAAACAATAGCACTTGCTTTTATTTACAGTTGGTTCAAGATTAATAAAGCTCATATGGATTTTATGGACCTGGAAAGAGCTTATTTTTATGAAAAAAAGTGATACAGATAAAAATGTATGCTCCACTGTACCTCAGTAAATCTGGAGGCTTTAACCCACTTCAGTGGAACTGCTGTGGAATAACAGCAGCATAATTAATATGGTAGTTTAGCTGGGGAGTTTGCTTGAATATAGATCAAGTTCCAGTTTTATACATACAGCATTTCTTCATACTGTCATTCATAGGTTGTGAAATAGAAATGAAAGATTAGATCAGCTAACAGAGCATCTCCTAATATATGTAGATATCCTCCATCAGTAACAATGAAATTTTTTTCAAGGAAGATTGTCCTTATCTCCTCTTAATTCTAACAACATAAAAGTTTCATTCACTTTTAGTATGCGTTCACTGGTTTGTCTTGAGTGCATTTAAGTAAAATCCTATAATTTATTAAGACGACAGGAAATTAACTGTGTAAAGTCATCCATATTCACTCTGTTTACTATTTAATCCATAAAGACCTGTCCAAAACAGAGTTGAGAATTAAAAGTGAAATACATCTTACCTAAATCTTGATTTATAAGACACCCAACGTATTTTTCAATTGTTCTATGAGAAGTAGTAAATGATTACCAGCAACACAATAAACAGAGTTATGGTAGAAGAAACAGAAATAAAAATACAAGTAATTGAATGCATAATTACAGAAGTATAAACGGGGTAATATTCAGCAACTGAAAAACAAAAAAACAGTTTTAGGCATATTCCTAGCTAACCTGTTAGTTGATGAATACTTCTTCAAAACAAACACGGCAAGCAAGTGGAGAAACACCTCTATTCCGCTCGTCTCCAAAAAGATTTCTCAGGGTAAGATTCCCATTTCATGCAGTGCTTGTAGATATATGCAGCAAATGAAGTTCTACCGCTGAATTCAGGGAAGGAACTAAGCATTTCCCACACCAGTTTTTGGTGCCTCAAAAGATGCACGGGTGATGATGGCCCAGTTAGGGCCACCATCTTCTTCCTTTCTTTCCCAAGGACTAGCAATAAAGCAGTAGTAGGTACCAGCCTGGGCTGACTGGCTGTGACTGTGCACACTCAACAAGGTATGAAAAGAGCTTAATTAATGCATAAACTGTCACAAGCAGCAAAATAATACTATCAAGAGTCTCTTGTATCTCATTCTCTGAGATGAGGCACTCGCTAACAACTGAATAGGCTTTATGCACACACATGTATTTCATGGGCATGTTTTGGTTTGTTTGTTTTTCTTCCCCACAAAGGTAGGCATATCCTTTCCCAGGTTCTCTCTAGAAGTCAGTGATCTAACACAAGTCTAACAATACTTGAAATTAAATCCAGGACAGACAGACCAGTCCTGCTTCAGATCCTGACTTGCAATTTGTCCACTTGAAGGAGCCATCCAGGGTCTAACATACCTTCCAAACATAAATGATAAAACTACAGTATGGCAACTGTTGCAGCCCTGAAAATGAGTGCTATCAGCATGAATAAAACAAACCAGAATAGAAACAGAGGTCTATTAATCCAGAACTCAGGAATTTTTTTGCAGACCAAATGATTATAAACATGTACATGCTGTCCTATCAAACAGATACTAACTGCCTGATTTTTTCAATCATTCCATTATAATTCCACCCTAACATCTATCTTCCTACACAGCTGTGTAAACTCTATCACTTTGAATGCACAGTGTATAATTAATCCACAATCGTAGACTCACTTTTTACTTCTTGTCTTATTTGGAGGAAGCCTGCCTTTTATTTGCTGATCCACAGAATCCCAAGGGAACGTCTTAACGATGCACCAAACCCTTTTCTCATAAATTTGTCATAATGCCATGACTGAGCCTACATGAACCAATGACAATGAAAATAAAATAAATAACAAAACAAAACCCAAAACCAAACAAAAACACCCCAAGAACTCCCAAAGCCTTGTGGAGTTCCAATAACCAAATTTCAATTTCCCACAAGATGTATCAGTACACAACATACCCAATCTTAGAATCACCTCACAACGTTAACTCACCATTCCATGAGGACCCAAATGGCCCATCATAGACAGGACTCCTTCCTACTCAGTTTGGAAATCCTGTTGTAGGTTCAGCATGCACCAGAGTGAGGAACAGTAGTTCCCAATCCACCGGTCAGGTCAACACTTTCACTTTCTTAGCAGTACAGAGAGAATTTTGTACATAATGGAAACCATATTTAAAGTTGTAATCTGTAATAATTTAGATCATTACAGCCAGAAAAGTAGTTTCTCTTTGATGATGAACAGAAGTCTTCTGTGACACTTTAGTAATTTTCTATTACTTTTTGAATGAATGTGTTTATAAAAACAATTTTCCAATATATTACTTTAACACTGATTTTGGTTAAAATATACTTATTCATAATTGACTTTTGTAAGAGGGATGCAAACTGATACAGATAATGTTAAATTTCTCTCTCGTGGCTTTTCCATTAGATTTAACAAAAATCAGCGAAAATAATTGTGATGATTTTCTGAATGCACCTCATACATTAAAGAGTATATTCTATATACCAATATTGTTCCACAAGACTATGTTATGTCATATAAAATGTGTTGTAAGGCTTGTAACAAAAAGCAATAAAACAAACCATGAAAATTAATTACATCATGTCCAACAAAATTCTAACATCTTAGATTGAACCATGCAGAGAAGATTAGGTACAAGAGAGAAAATCCATTTGCAGGTATTGTTCCCCAACAGGCGCTTGTTTGCAGAGGAAGTTCATTTCAGTACACAGATGAATTTGGCATGCACACTCAACCCAAACAGTCCTTAATATTAAGCTGAGCAGAAAACAAGAGATATTTTTGTGAGAGCTTTTGAAGATTTCATTCAACCTCAGGAGCTCCCAGGTGGAACAACATGTGGAAAAATGACAGAAGCTAGACAAGGCAGTCCAAGGGCCCAAATGCAAATCCCAGGTCTAAGTTATGTGAGAAGGGAGTTGAACTTTGGTCTCCTACAATGGAAGCAGGTCACTGTAATAACTGAAGTACTTTCCATGCAGAAGTGCCTCTCACTTGGAGAACTTTACTAATCTTTTTAATTTCTCAAGAGAAGTGCCCATTTAGAACAAAAAAAAAAAAAGCCTCCCAACAACAGATGAAGTCTTTGTAAAGACAACTCTTATCATCTCTAATTTCTATATTTATTTGCCAGAGGCATCAATCATCCTTTTAATATTATTAGGTCTCTGCAGAGATAAGAGAGTGTTTACAATATCACACTTCACTGAACAATTGACACATGTATTGGGTTCCTGGCTCTCAGTTCATAGCTTGACAAGCAAGAAGCAGCAACAACAAATCAAATTGCGGTTTCAGAACAGATCAGGCACTCCAAAGGTACTTGGACATTTAATTACACACTACCACCCACTTATGTTCCTCATAGATTGCTTTAGATTCACCCAGACACTTAGGAACAATGTTTCTTTTGTCATTGAGTAAGTGACAACCTACGACCTAATAACCAGGCAATATCCATGCCATACCTTCTCTCTCTCTCCTCCACTCTCTCAGACAGCCCACACTTGAATGTCGACTACAGGCTTGAATTAAGGATCCTGATTTACCAGGAAAAGACTTCTCTACAGTAACCAGCCTACAGAAACTAGCACAGTGTTTCTCCCTAAGTATTTCCCCGTCTTTTCTTATCTCAGTCTTTCTTTTCCCTGTCACTCAAAACCTTACTAAACCTACTCAAAACAGAACTGCATAGGAGAAAAAGAATAAAAAAAAAAAGAAAAAAGAAAAAAAAACCACCAAAGTAAAGATCTCACCAAACCTGTTCCATACATTAGCTGAGAAACCTGAAGCATTCTTAGTTTTACAGAGATGGACATCTGCATGAAGCTTCTGCAATGGATGGATGAGTTTGGGAAAAATATTGTTCTCTCAACAATTATTTTTAAGTTTCACATTTCTAAGTGTAGCTGACCAAACTGGTGGGTACATATACTTTTGAAATTATAAGGCGTGTCAAACAAGAGAAGTGACACAAGCCATGTGATTAGGAACAAGCACTAAACATCATTCCAAAAATTCCTGGATAAAACTTATGCTATTATATAGATAAATGGGAAAATGAAACTCCACTACGCAAAATAGTCTTTTATGGCCCAGTGGAAACAAAATTATATAAACAATTATGATTACTCTAAGTTTTTACTTCCTTGTATACAGCTCTATAAATGTACTTCCTGCTTATCTCAGAAATAAAGTAACAGAACTGCTGCTATTCAAATAATTTACTGCTATTACCTTACATTTAAATAAATTTTTTTAAAAGTCTTTTTATTACATTTTCATTTAGTTTCCTATTGCTATATACAACTTACAGGCCTTGGAAAAAATAGCATCCTTCAATCAGTCATATATAGAGAAACGCTACTGTAAAGTGAATTAACTTATTTTCTATTTCTTAGTAACAGTAACTTTCCAAATAATCTATTGATTTGCAAGCATATGAAGCTTTTTCTTTTTTTTAAAAAAGACTGTACTACAATCTATTAATAACTGCTATGCTATAAAACTGATGAGTTCCAGTTTCATAAAAAAGATTATTTTTCCTTTCAAGATACAATTACATTATAAAATAAAGGGCAAAAGTACATATCCTATGGCCTTTGTTTTTCTTCTCCCACATATTTTAAGACAATCCTGTCGCCTAACATTTAAAGTAGGGAGGATTTTTCCCAGTGGGGGAGGTGGCCATGCAATAGTAATTTATCTATTTTCTCCATAGTTTGGATTTTTATTTTTTTTTTAAAACACTAAAAGCACTTGAAATAATACCCATCTTCCATCTTAATTTTCTGGTTATGGATGTGGTGGTTTAGTATCTCTTTATGTTCCTGCTTTTAAGGCATTTATATTTATATTTTTAAAGTGATCACAGGCAGCATAGTGCGCCTGATCTTATGTCACTAATGGAAATTAAATGGTTCTTTTCTTGCAATTTAGACTTAGCTCCTCCTTTTTTCTTTTTTTTTTTTTTTTTTTAAATCTAATACTTTGTAGGGTTGATAACTTGATAACTATAAACAAGAAACCACCTGCAATATGAGAGCAAACCTTGAACATGAACAAGTATCAAATAGTCTCTGCTTACTCATTACTCCGGCAACTCCCATCTCCCTCTAACTTTTAATTAACGTGTAGAACAATACAAGAAAAGAATAGGAAATAAAATATTCTTCTCTCTCTGCAACACTTCCAATTTCTATGATGCTTCCAACCTTTTCAAGGAAAATAGTTGGCTTCTCACTCCAGTGTCATTAGGTGGTGGCATTACACCTCAAGGTACATAGAGGAGAAGTTTCATATTGCAGCAGAACTTGGAAAACCCATTGCATTATCACTACCCATTAGCCTTGAACTGAAACCATTTTTAGCCGGAAACTTGAGCCATAAATAGGCTAGTACTGTCAATATTAAAGCTTACTGCCAAGAGTGGGAGAAATACTATAAAAGGCACAGATTGTCTTCTAAAAGTAGTTCTTTTCTACTGCTTCTAGAAGCATCCTTTCATGAATTTCTTGATTAGGTATATAGAAGAGAGCAAAAGCAGCAGGGCAGGGAACAGGCAGCTGGCTACCCTGTTCGGACATCAGCACAGCAAAAGGTTAGGAGGTTGCTCGTCCATGGCTAATGCAGCCCAGGACAAACGAGGAGCCAAAGCCTTGAGAAATGCTCGGATCAGAGGGGAAGGAGGGAACTGACTTTTCTGCAAGGACAAGTGGGGATTCTCTTCCTCGAAGCAAAGAAAGAAATCCAAGCTACTGGGAATTTTCAGGGGGGAGTAGATGGGCAAATTAAATCTCTTCATGGAAAATGTTTGTGTTGCCCCTCTGGACTCAGTGTGGAGGATTTCAGCTCCGTGCCTGAGCTAAGTGCAGCTGTTAGCCTGGGGCTGTACAGCATCATGAGAGAAAGCAGACTTACAAGCAGGACTATCTTAAGTTATTAAAGGAGCAAGGTTAATGCCGACAATATGCTTGGGGGCTAAGACGCTTTAGCAATCAGCATCACATTTAACTCCAGTGGATAAACTTTAGTTATAAACTGAAATTGTAGAAAAAAATATAGAAAAATTATAGAAAAAAAATCTATATTCAGTGAAAACCTGAAAGGCACCAAGGAAGCAGTATTTCAGCCTACAGGTTTTTGCTATTATCGTCTCATTTCACTCATGCCTACGTACTCCTTTGAAAAGCAATTAAATACACAAGAAAATATTATGATGTTTGTGTTGTTTGTGGAAATGGTCTAACTATAAGCATCTAAAGTTTTAGCAATTTAGGTCTGAACACGGGGAAAGGGGACAAGCCTTCACATAAAACACAATTGTAATTTGCATTCCTCAGTCTGTGGTGTTGGGGGTAGCGTTCACTTACAAAAGAGACACAGACAATAAGGCGAAGTGAAAAAGAAACTAATCTGCACACAATTCTATCTCTTTCTGGTTTAGCCACATATTAACAAGTATGGCCCTTAGCAGGACTGAAGAGAAGAAATGCTGCAAAACTGAACTTTAAGAACCATTCTGTTCATTTCCAACAGGATTAAGAAGGTCTTCATGGTTTACCAGGACATTTTCAAGGACTGGTTGTAATCACAGGAAAGGCTATCACATGTCAAACATCTCTGAACAATCAAAAATCTTCCCTTTTTCTTTGGTCAGATTATATATTACTGTATATATACTAGGTGTTAAACTATTAATTCAAGGTGTTCCCACACTGTGTTAGCTAGCTACTGTGAAGCATTAGTTTAACAACAACAACAAAATCTTACCTTGTATTTGTTGCTACTAACTTGATGAATAAAAAAAATTAAAAATATAGTAGTACTTCAGAATCCCAGGCTTACTATGCTAAAGTGTAATACCATAGAGAATAGCAGTACTGCATTTTTAATTTGAAATCAGTGAGATTTAAAATAAGTATTTTAAATACTTCATGAAAAGTGAAATTCAGAATTCTATTAAATAGATATTTTCAGGAATTAGAAATGTGTTCTCAAACCCATAGTTCAGTTGAATTTTCTGACAAACAAAAAAAAAAAAAATCATTTCCCTACAAAATGCAGTTTTATTGTAACACCAACAGCACCAAAAAATCAGCAGTCCCCACTTGTAATCAATTACAGTGTAATTCAAGTAGACCTTATGAATAGAGGCTTATCAAAATCTGTACTATTTGCATCAGTAATAGAAACATAACTAAAAATCAACTATTAATTCCACCGCAATATGCCATATTCATCTTGTTAAAAAAAAGAAAAAGAAAAAAGCATACAGTATGAAACTGAACAATGAAATATAACTTGAATTAATGCAGCAAACCTTTCCCAAAAGACTCTCAAAAGAACTTACGTTCTTTCCATATAAGTCAAGGAAACAGCTGTTGGCTTCTCCACCACCACTCATTACTGTGTGGGTAATGTGATTCAAAAAAAACTAGAAAATAATAAAATCTTGTGCGTTCATGGAAAACACCATCAGTGAACAGCTTTTTGTTGAGAATGCACTGAAATAATGAGGATTGACTAAAATATTAAAAATAATCTAACAGATTCCTAAATGACTTCATCTTCCCCGGTTCCTTCAGATCATTCTAAAATTAAAATAATTTAGTTTTAAAAGTTCTCTAGTCTTTATTTTTAAGAAATCATCAAATGTGCATAGAGCTATGTCGATTAGTTTTCAGATATATATGTGAAGTAATTATGTTCAGCTACAAGACCAACAGATAAATATTTATGTGAAGCCATCCATATATTTTATATTGGCTCTTACAATAGAGAACATCATTCTTCATCTAAATCAGCAGAGTCATCTTAGGTTTAAGAGAAAAATAACTAATATGAATACGAGAGAAGACTTAATAAACTAAGTAGTCTATTTCACATGAATGCATATAAACAATTGTGTAGGGAAAGATTGCCCTCACTTCAGAAATGCAAGCTGGTTTTCTTTTTGGTTACCATATAATCAAGCAGACGATGGCTTTTCCTGAGTGATCATCTCATCATTTCAGGCACAAATATCATTAATGCTTTCAACATTCTTTCAGCAGCATAATTTTTTCTAAATAAAGTGAGGCAAATTTTGAGAGAAGCCTGAGGAGAACAGCAAGGAACCCTTTTCAGTAACAGCCTGGCAGCAGCCACGTTAGTGCCAGCTTTGTGGCACAGGAGACCGGGTCACACCGACGTCCAACACCCACCTCCCTTCCCATAAGAGCAACACCGCCAGCTATGCAGACAGCAGACCAATACCTGGGCAAACAACAAAAGCCTGGAGTAATACTCAAACAGGCAGGGCGCAGGAACCAAAACCCACAAAGGTACTGGAGAAGGACGCAGCAACACAGCTTTGGCATCTTCAGTTGTAGCTGAAGTCAAGTTCAAAGAGGAAATGGGGAGGAGAAAGCCTGCTGGCATTGTGGTGGTGCAGTATTCGATCAGAACCCAACCACATGGTTAAAAGGCAAGGGCTGGTTTATCAAAGATACAGATATAACACAAAAAAGTGTTCCTGAATCTCTGGGAAATTGCACAATGTGCAAGACCCCACACAACAATGTCCACGGCAGAGGATGTGTTCTGACACAGACCTCTGAAATCTTAGCATATCAATAGACAGAATGAGGTAAAAACTGTTTGACTCAGCAAGCAAAACTAACAGCAATAATCTCATAAAACATTGCTCTCACAAAATCTACTCATTTCCAAGTGCCCATCACTGTAGTTTGTAATGTAAACTTTGGGGCTTCGTACTTGGTGTCTCCGTTATTGCATAGAATACGTGCTGTTTCATGATAGCATGCCAGCCTGAATTTCAACCACAAAATATCTCCAGCAAACCGGTTGCCTCTGCCGCAACAAACACCAAGAGTACTTATTTCAGCTCTGACCATCGCAGTATTCTGTATGCGACCACAGGGCGAAGAGCGGATGAAGCACGGCCCCACACACACCACCCATGACAGGACTGGGACTTGCCACCACAGCAGCAGGTGGTTCTTAAAAATGGGTCAGAGAAAGAAGGGCCTGAAAATTTCTCCAATCCCTTTAGTTATAGGAACTCTGCTTTAAGAGCTATACGTAGGTGATAAAAAACAGCTTGAGAGGAAACAGAACTCATCCTGCAGCCACACTGAGAGGTTTTTTTCTTCACAATGCCTATGCTGTTCAGAAACATAAAGAAAGAGAAATATATATACATATATATGCAAAATTATAACAAAACAGAAAACAGTAAGAGTTTAAATTTGTCCCCACCCCCTTTTTTTTTTTTTTTTTTAAGAAAAATTTGGTGGAATATATTCTTGGTAAAAAGAGAATCACTCATGCAAGAAAAAGGCATACACAAAAAAAGCTATGCAAAATACTGAATGATAGTACTCAGTGACAATTTACACAATTTTTCAGCACCATATTTCCTGTTAGCTAGTTAAAAAGAAAGCATAATGTATTACTGACACATATCAATATGGGTAGATAAAGCGTTTTCCTGATTAATTATACATCACTGCCTGTGTACAGGTCATGGAGCTTTGACTGGAAAATATTTAAATCCTTTCCATGCAAATGCAGCATATCTCTACTGTTCTCATTAATGTTCCAAGCAATTTTCTGCTTGTTGATCAACTCCCCAGTTTACTAAGTACCAGAAAATGTGGATGATTACGTGGATCTTGACAGGTACACGGTCTTCTGTTAAGATAGCATTCTTCACAAAGACTTCAATGATCTATAATACCCTGTGCAATTTGTTACAGCACTAAAAATTCCAGTAAGGCATAGGAAGAAAAACTTTTTTTCTGGAAGAGATCTATTGTACAGTATCTAAAATATCAAACTTCCTCCCTTCCATACAAGAAAAAATAAAGAATGAAAAGAAAGAAAGAACAGACAAAGCCTAAACTTCCTCTTATCCCAGTTAAAAATAATTGTTGGAGGTTTTAAATCTCATGTTAAATGCCAAGAGACAGAATTTGACAGAATTTTGCCTCCCTGAGGCAGACAAAGGAGTATTTTTTTTAACTCCCATTTTAAATACTTTGACCATGAAAAATCTATAGGAAATTGAATACCACTGCTGCAGAAATGAAATTGTCACTGGGTACAAAAAACAGGGAAGAAATTCATGAACATACAAAGTCTGAGTGCAGCAAATACATAGGCCACAAAATTTGTAAGTGGGGCTGGAAGAGATGCAACAGACACTGCTCACTGACTGCCTCACTCAGAATCCAAGCGGTAGTCCTGCAGGTTAGTCCAATTTGAGGAACATCAGAGCCAACAGAATAGAAGGACATGGTTCTGAACCCATCCAGCAGGAGAGAGTAAAGATATTTGGTAAGCATATTCATTTTACATTACTAGACTTTACAAGACTAAAGAAAGACATGCCAAAAGGGGCCCAAGACCTTTCACTGCTTTGCAGCAATCTTCTGGGTTTCTCTTGTTTAATAATCCTTCGGAAACAGTTCCGAGACCCTTGACAAACCAATCCAAGCATGCAAAGCAGACATATGATGACCAGATGGCCCATACGCTCATACTGCAACATCCATATGCTTCAAGTGTGTTTTCAGATTGCTGCTAAAGAGTTGTGGTTTAGAGCTGCAAAGATCCTAGTTGGCAGGAACAAGTTTTGCAGATGTTGGAAAAAACTCTTTCACTATTGAAGGATCTCACTAAGCACACATTATATTAGGAATTAAGCTGATTTGCCACATATCTCTGAGGTAGCAAAAAGTTTGAGTTCTCTCTGATGTCTCACTGATAATATTACTTTTTAAAAAAAAAAAACCCAGACTCTTATTGTGTAGCAAGACAGTATTCTTATGATTGGATTTTTCTGGTTGACAGTATTGGACACAGAATTGATAATATTGAAAAATGATAATAAAAAATGCCTATCACTTTTGCTGATCCATTTATCTCTAGATTAATAGCCAACTATATTGAAGAAAAATACTTCAAACTACAATTGACGCTTTCAACTTCCTACAAATCATTAAAAACTTTTGAGCTGCAGAGAAAGAACATATTTTAATTGAGTACTGAACATTATACAAGGTTGTCAAGAATGTAATAATTTCAGTAATTTAAAAAAAATTATATATTTTATAGAATCAAAACTTCATCTTAACTAAAGTTTTAAAACTGTTTATATTTTTATTTCAGATAAGCTTTCCTGAACTCACAGATCACAAGAATGGTAATGAAACCTGAGGTATTGGTATTCAGGAAGCCAAGATTTGCAAGGAAACTAGACTCTTAGGCCAACTGAGGTAGTTAGGAAAAAATTAACTTCCTTTAATTTTTTCTGCATTATGAACGATAAAGCCATGTTCCTTGGACTGGCAGTATTTATCCCCTGCGATCTCATTAAATAATTTCTCATAGCCCATTTGGCATTTACTGCATAATGGCATACCAGAGGCCCTTTAACAAAAGACTAGCAATAACATAAACACATTTTGAGTGAATTCCTGATCCCATTCCCACAATCAGAAATTTTTGTTATGAAAACTGTAAGTGTGACAAGGCAAGATACGTTTAAACCGTTCCCTATGATTTTACCCATTTTGTGGCAAACAAGGAAAAATGAATGAATTAGTTCACTGAAGCAATATGGACGTCCCTAACTCTGTAGTCAATGAGGAAAACCAGACATTTTTGGAACATTATGTCGCTGATCACAAGGAAACGTTTCCTCTAGGGTGACCCTAATTAAATCTTAGTTTTCACTGAGTTTATAGACTAGATTTCCATCAAGTCCAAAGGGAACATAACATGACTAACTCATCAACTCATCCACTGATTACATCTTATTTATTTACAAAATCATGTGGTTTAAACTAAAACATTTCCATTTTAGCAAGCTGGAAATGCAAAAGTAGAAACACATGCTCAAGGATCTTGGAGAGTAAAAAATCTTTGAAAAATCCAATAAATTAAAGCAGTACATTTATAAACATGTAAATATTTGTCGGATAGGTCAATAGTTCAAAATAAAAAAGATGATATGGCAGTAGCGCTCCAGTTTGCTACCTATGAGACTAAGTCACCTGCTGACCCATGGCGGACCTCTCATGAATAAAAGAGCATTAAAAAGAAACAAACAAACAAAATCTTTATTTAAGCCTTATACAGAGAGTGAAATACTGTGGCACTGAACAAGAAAGAGGCTCAGGAAAGACTCGGACAGTGCAGCTTCTACCTTAAGTGACATGAAAGGAGCTCAGTTGTGGGATAGATCCTAAGGCACAGCAAGTCTCTTCCTTTTTTGAAGAAGAATATGCTTGGACATGTGTCTGGTCTCTAGAAGACTTTCACCTTTCCCCTTGTCATAGCCCTTCCTCTGGACATGCATCACGTTCACTAACTCCTAAGGTTCATGACTGGCAAGTCAAGCTACAAAAATTCAATCATTCCTAGAAGCTACCTATGACAGGGCTTGAGGAACAGTGAATAAGGTCAACCTGGGCTGCAGCTGCTTTCACTGATATGGAAATGATGATGTATAAGGACTTTGCAGCACACAACTTTAGTACAAGCCATAGGGTTGGTATATATTAATAAACAGACGCAGTCTGGATCTCTTCCATTAATGTGCAATTATTTCTATTTGCACTCTGCAGTATATTTCCATAGCATTCAAATAACACAGCAGATGTTAATGTCTGTAAATCCCCACTTGTGACTCTTCCACTGCTTAATGCTCCGGTTTTCTATATCTAAAAATACTATATACCGAAAATTATGTTTATATTTGCGTTTAACAGCTTTATTCCTTTCTGAGATAACCAAAATATTAAGAGATGTGTGTGCATTTACAATGAGTACTTTTAGTCCTTTTTCAATAAAAAGAAAGCTATTATATAATGTCACAAAAATATATATAATGAAAATTATATATAACATTAACCCTAATATTAGTAAGATCATTCTCAAAGGAAAAGGAATGAAGTATATTTATCATCCAACAGACATAAAGAATAGACTAGTTGTTCTTAAGAACAAATTTGCAGAAGTGACATGATTTATGATTTCCTACTTCTTCAATTTATGTATTCTGAAATCATGAAATGCTAAGTGATTTTCAGAAAGGAACGTGATCAAAGAAAGCACCAAAAACTATTCATCCCAAAGTCAAAGCACTCCAGGTCACTTTATTTCTCACATATAATTATGAATTCTAAGGATTTAACTATTTAATTATACCATTCCACTAGCATCTAACATGATACTTAATACACAAAAAATCAATTACAAACATTGTGATATAAAATGTACAAAATCAGTGCCACGTTCGATCCTCACCTGTAATAATTCTTGCTTCTTAATCAAGAGTATATAACTCTATAAAGTAACAGGGTTTTTCATGGGGTTCTGACACACCAGTATTTCTACTGGAAGGATCTTAAATGACAAGCTGCAACAGAATTTCCCTTTTCCCCCGACAGTTGCATCACAGTAGCAACTCACAGTCATACCCAGATCAATTTATACTTGAAACCATTTCTTCCCTCAAAAGGACGGACAGTTAGACTAATGTGGAATATCTGTGGTTTGATCCCCATGTGAATTATTTTATGTTTTGTACTATGGAATTTAATCTGACTGGGAGTTTGGGGGGTTTTTTGGAGGGGGACTCTAAAAAAAATTTATTTTAAAAAAAATCCACCCTCAATATCATTCCACACATTCTGTCCAGCAATTCTGTCCACCTCCTATGTTGACAATGCCACCTAACTTTGAATCTTTGGTAAATTTCAACAGAATACTACATTTTTGGTGCCAAAGCTATTGCTGAAAACATTAAACAATATTGGTTCCAAGACTGATGCCCAGGAACTCTATTAAATCATCTTTCAATGCATTCTGCTTCCTTGTTTTAACATGATTTATTCTGAGTCAGGTTTATCACTCCATTTTATGCTTATTTTCTGGAAAGCATACAGAAATATAAAATAATTCAATTCAACACCCTGGCTAGAAAAGCACTTCCTTGTGTGTGTAGCCTACAGTTGAATTACTAAATGACAATAAAATGGATAAAACAACCTTATTGTGCTAAAAGTTACTGCCAATATATGACATTGTTAAATTAAAAATTAATTGCCGGAAGAAACATACAGAAATGCATACATGCGTACTTCAGATTTTTTATTTAGTGTTGCTTAATAATTTATGGCTTAAGAACATGCTTCTTTCAGCATAAAAATGCTAATTGCATTAAAGAAGAAACAATCCCTGAAGCACAGAAGCGAGCATTACAACTTGTTAGTCAAAAATTAATACTCAGCACTAAGTCATTTTTATTAACTTACTCTACAGTTGTAATGGCCGCACAATTACAAATAATAATGAACTATTCCCTGAGACTTAAGATAAATGATCAAATTAATTCTTAGCTTAGTAAAATATTTTGTTACTTTAGTCTGACTGACAAACGGACTGAAGACCAGAATGGGAAAATACCACAATTTTTCAGTATTTTTTGCAGCACTTTTACAACTTCTGCTTTGTGTAGCACCTGCTGTGGGGCTTTCAGTACAGATACCAGTGAGCAGTGGCCATTACAGCACAAACCCAATGAAATTGTCTTTCCCCCCACCACCACCTATAGCTGAAGAAATATCAGCTCCAGCAAAATATTTCCTTGGTTTTGAGTACACTGGCATTCATTTTTTTAAACTCAAATACTTTTAAGTGACAATTTCCTTTACAAGCTTTGTGGAATTTTCTCATGTTCCCCTTTTAAAAATAAAGCAACTTGACAAAATTTTGCAGAAAAATTATATAAGTCACACTGCATTTCTGGCAAGACATTTCAATCAAAAAATGTCTCCTTTGTGTCTCCATAGCAATTAAGTGATGTCCCACTTTAAAAAACAAAACAAAACACAACACAACAAGCAGCAACTGCCATCTTGCAATAGAAGAGTCTTATCTTCCTCTGTGCCCAAAATACACATTAATGTCTTATTTTAACTCTTCATTTTTGTCACCACAATGAAAACTGTAGTGTGTGTGCAATATGCAGTGTGTATAAAGTAAATGTACAGAGCTCGCGTCATGTCAATGGAAACACATTACATTTGGGACATCCTCTAGTAGGACTATGTGAAACTCTCCTATCAAAACTGCACTTTACTGAGAGCCTGTCAAGGTAAAAGAGTTGCCTTCACTACAAAAATAGAGAATCATGTTGTTGGGGTGCCACTGGGACAGGACAAAGGGTGTAGTTGAGAGAGGAAAATATGTAACATGAAAAAAATACATCAAAAGCAATTACAAATATGATACAACTGGCTCAAAATGCCCTTCAAGGAACAAAATTGTTGGAGGTTGCAGTGTCTTCTGCAGGAAATATTACTAAAGTTTTTTCCTTTCTTACTCTCCTTCCTTCATATTTGCTGCTGTGGGGGATGAGACGCCAAGAGAGGACACCAGTCTGATCTGGAACATACATTTTTATGGTAAGAAGGTTCCAAAACAACAGCTCAGCAAGCAAAGGTTTAGAGAACAAAGCTGTGGCTCTGGGGATATGTATCATCATCTTGTGGCTTCTCATTGCTGAGTTCTCTGCAGTTCTGCTGTAAAGCAACGGCACAGCTCCCTGCAGAGAGCTCCCAGCTGTACGGATACCCCCAGGTTAAGACCTCTCCAGCACGTCCCCAGGTGATTTTGGCTGGGATTGATACCTGCATTGCAACTGCCTGCTTTCACCATTAGGGAAGACCTCAGTGAAATATGTTCCTTAGCTGAGATTACTGTTACAAGATACCATATAGCACTAAGTGGATAACCACACAGCTTTTCCGTAGCAACATAATTCAGTTTTCAAACAGAAAAAGCGTGGCTTGGGAAGGAGCACATCTGACTGTTCTCAAGAAGAGTTGCTCTATACAGCTAGATTTTCATTTAAAAAAGGGTAAAATTTTGTCAAAACTTTTGATAAAATTTCACAATTAAAAAGTTTAATTTTGCCAAAGGGTATGAACAGTTTAAAAGTTTGTTTTGATTACTTGGTCAGTATAGAGATTTTATTTCCCATCAGAACACAGTATGGCAGAGAATGTGGACCAAATGAACTCTCTCCTTGTTTGTGTCTCACCTAATTAAGCATTATAATTATAAACAGCTTTGGGCTGTTGTAATTAGACTCCTGTTGATTTTACTTTTGTTGTATCACACACAGCGCTCTGCTCACTGTCCGGTCACGCAGAGGCCACACACAGTCCATCTTCTAAAACTCCTGACAACTGGGTAGCAGTGGAAGTCTTCTGTCAAACAGCATCAAACTGTGCCAATTTAAAGCTAATTTCCAATCAGTCTTATTTTAAAAGAAGGACTAAAGTCAGCACTCATCCTCTCTTCCTTCAGAGCAGAACTTACACACAACCAAGACATTCCTCTTCAAATGTTTGTGACATTTCGATTAGAAGCAGCTCTAAGCAATTGCTTCCTGATCAAATGTCATCCTTGTTATGAAATTAGTGAAATATTTATCAAGATGAATTTTAAATTATTTGCATGCATGTCCTCTCTAATTACATTTGCATATGCATTGCTCTAATTAGCCCTGTGGCTTTAATATGAATCAGAAACTGATACTGTGCACATTCTCAGGTTTAACTTTTTAAAAGTGCCATGACGGTTATGAAATGACACGGTGGTTTTGATCGACACTGCTCATTTCAGCAGGGCTGTGTTTTCTCTGCAGTGACATGGCAATTAACACAGGGAGGAGTCAATTAAAACTGTTTGTGAACTACTGAAAGGTAAAGACCAAGCTAGGACACGTGACTGGCCATTTTGGTACAACTAGGATTTGAAATTTGTTATAAAGTGGTTGAGATTGTATTATTCTTCCCACACACACTTTCTGAAGGGCAATCCACTGCATTCTCCTTCACCCTTGTATCTATTTGAAACCCGTTACCATTGACTGGCTCTGCTAGGCGTTTGGAATTTATACATGCAATTACTCCCTTTCCCTTCTCTTGCTGTGTCACTGTGTGTCAACGACCATTTTTCAGCCCTTCTATTTCTTTGCTCTCTTCCATCACATTTCGTATACAAGGTACTTACCCCTGTCCTAACATCTTGACCAAACTTTCCTTCTCTTCTTTACCGTTTAGAGCCCAGAATTCGCAAACAAATGAACAAAGTCCAGCCCCTCAAAAAATCCCTTCAATGCAACAATGTTTCAGAGAAGAAATAAACTACAGAAAAGCATAAACATATCAGTCATCTTCCGGTCATATTTTTACATTTGTAAACCAAAATCCTTGCCTCATTTCTTTACATCTAACCTGGCCAAAGGGGTGTCTTGCAAGCATCATCTGTGAGCAAGGTGAGAAGAGAACATATGTCAAAAGAAACAGTGATTTTACCACATGATGTAAAAGAGAGGTACACATGACCTGCAACTGATCAGAACTATCAATAAAAATATATATGTGCACAGAGCACGTATAAAACACATGATGGCGTGACACAAGATAGAGCTCTTGTAGGTATGGGTTAGAATGACAGCATTACTCCTGAGTGCCTCTATAACATTTATATAACCACAGCACCAAGACTTCTACACATATTACATATTTTATAGAAAAATGATTTTTCAGAAGTTTGGTTTTTTACTATGGAGTTTGGAATTTTTTGTCGTATTATACATATACTTTTGCCTGCAAAATAGGTTCCTGCAGCACTACGATTCTTGTGGTATGCATTTTGCAGAAGAAAAAAAAAGAAAAAATATTCATAGGTAATAAAACTTTAGAACCTTTTAAAAGTTACCTAATGTAGCTTTACTTTCCATAACAGTGTTATTGCAGTTTTAACGTCTGCTTTCACGTAACCAAACTGAGGTAGCAGCAAGTAGGATTTTGTGAGCTATTTCCTACAAATCCTAGTCACATATTGGCCACTTCTTTGCCACTCACATAAAACAAAAGGGTTTTATTCTTCTTTCAGTCAGTACTTATTGAAGAAAAGAACAACTTAACTTTATCCCTTTCCTGCCATATGTACAGTTACTTGGGATGGAAGTAAGTTATGAATGGAAGTCGGCACCCAGCCTCCTCCTAAAAACTCAGATCATTCTGACACTGTCTTCAGTGCTGGACTGAAGATCATCTGGCCAAAAGTTCATACCAAAATAATACAGGAAATAGAGGCAAGGAGAGAAGAAACTACGTCCTCACACTTTGTTTCTCTTTAAAAGCAACAGTGATGGGTCAGAGCATGAGTGAGGTTGGAAAATTCTGCGGCTCTACGCAGTACGGGTCCTCCCACTCCCTAAACAACCAAGCAAATACAAAGAGCCATAACTCACACACAAGAACCACACAATTTCAGAATGACTGAACTGCAGTAACATGACCAGGAACTAAGGCAGATTTCATGGTTTTGTGCCGTACTGTCAAGATTTTTCCTCAGAGATAGACACATATGGGAAGAAGGAAGTATGAGGAGCTGATATAAAAGTACACACTGCCTGAAGTCAACACTCAAGGATGCAATTGTACTACTGTACTAAATGACAACAATGGACTAAAGTTATAGAGTGTATAGGCTGAGTATCAAAGATACACGAGCAAAAATTTCATTATCAATACTACAGTGACAACAGGTTGAGAGAAATGATTTTTCTAATGTGTGGGATCCTCATATACTTCTAATCACACTGGAGAATTGAATCCTTCATAACCATATGACTCAGAAATGAAATATATACATAAATACATACATATAAATACAAACATACATCCACAGAAATCACCCCTTGCCACAGCTTCTCTTGGAAGAAACTCAATCTCTCAACTTTCATGAGTTCAGATGATTTATGCAATAATTTCACGCAGCAGAATCCCCAAAGCAGAGCTACCAATAGGTACAGGGACCAATCCTTCTTACAGTACTCTAATATACTTTGCGTGTCTCACCATTACAAATCACCAGATTTGACTGGTTTCCCTTTATGGCCAGCTTCATGAAAACACAGAAAGCTGCACCATGAAGTTGACACCATTGCCTTAAAAAAAACAATGTAGTCATAATGGCCATATGTGCCTGGGCTATGTTATTGCTTATGTTAATATTTTATGTTTACTGACTCTATTTGTGATTTCCACCAAGGAGCGTGTTCTCGGTATTGCTTAGATTTGGTAGAATGAAAAAGAAGCATTCTATGGGGAGTATTCTCTGTTTGTTTTACAACAAGGAATGGGAGGCATTGGATGCTGTACTTACTGCTTAACACTCCAGATGCTTCAGCTGCGAGTGGAGAGGAATAAGCCCTCACTGTCACTCAGCAGGGAATCCCAGCAGCATCAGAGTTCCCCAGCAGCTGGCAGTTTCAGAGCAAATGGATCAGATCGCAGTGTAATTGAACACCAAGGCAGTAAAAAGCCAAAACGGTTTAGATGAGACTATTAATTTCAGGATCACAAATCTTGCTTGTAAATATTGAATTGAAAGTGCACTAAAGTAGAATTTCCAAACTTTGATTAAGAAAAGTAGTTACGCAAATTCACTTAAAAGAAATCCGCGAAGGCTTTCGATGCAACATATCATGCAGTGCCTGAATTACAGATCACAGGGAGCTGGGCTGGAAGCATCACTGCATGTCTGCAAGGGGGAGTTTCAGAATAAGCTGAAGAAAACAGCTCTTCACAGAGGCCATAGATAAGCTGCGGAACTCTTGCTCTGGAGTGCTGGAGATGGTAAAAGAGGAGACTGACACGTTCATGGGTAAAAAAAATTCCAAGGCATTACTAAACTTAGAGAGATCACCTTTGGCTCAGGAAATCTCTCAGCAGTAAATTGTTTACTGAAAGAGTATTACAGTAAAGTATCACTAAAGATAAGTTCTGTTCCTGTACCTTCCCCTAGATATACACTTCAAGCCACATAGTACTTTGATCTGAGCCTGTAAAGATTTTATGTTCACATGAGAAGTAATACAACCACATTATAGATTTTATTGGTGAAAAATTTCAGCCGGCAAACAGTAAATTCTAACTTAAAATATTTTCTAGAGGCAAGAGTATTCCAAGGGGACACGTGACAACAGAAGCAGAAAAACTCTTTCTAAAATTGATGTAAAAATTGAAATCATAATAAAAGCTGTCTCAGAGATTATTTGCATATCAGTTTGGGATCAGTAGAGTCATAGTGCTCCTGAAAAACACACCTATACTATATGTTGATCGCCCAGTAGAAACTTGAAATAATTCAAGGTACTGACAACAGTTAGAAATTCTGTTGAATAATATTTGTACATTTGACTGCAACTGCCAATTATCAGATTGATTACTGGTGTATTCTAGGCATTATTTGGGGACATAACTGTATGTCAAGTATGTACATTCACAACAGTGAAAGAACGTTTCCATGTACAAGCATGTAACACGTCAAATTGCTTTCTTGAGGTTTGTTGCTATTCAATGAGATCAAACTAAGACATCAAAACTTAGAGCTCTGATGGTGGTATTTTATCAACAAATACAACAAAATATACGTATCAAAGTAGTAAATTTACACCATCTTTTGTAATGAATATTTCTAGAGTTTTTCATCACATGCTTCTCAGTGGTTACGTTGATGAGATGCTGGTGGGTATATAGAACATTTAAAAAAAAAAAAGCATTGTCCTGATTCCGTAGGAACAAGCTATACAATTGTACTACATTAATAAAATACTGTGTGGCAAGATCCTTTTTTTTTTTTTTTAAATACAAATGACTGCAGTGATTTCCATGCTGTACGTTTAAAATCGCTTTACCCAAGTAGCACAGAAGGCTTAGAAAAACTTGTGCCTTGGGCTTGCATTCTGTTACATTTCACACACACAAAAAAAATTGTATGGTTAGTGTTTTGGTAGAAGTGGAGAAAGAATTCTGGCTGAGGCCAATTTTTCCATTGTTTACACTTCATAAGGGTTTTACTATTATAAGGATTTTCCTGTCCTTTCTTCTGAAACTATTTGTTTACTTTCCTGAAAACCTGCAAATAGTTATGTGCTTCAATGGGGAAAATTGAAATATTATTATATAACATAGTAAAATAAAATGTAAACAGATGCATTTTAATATTATACCATGCAGTATTCTATGGCTCATTAAACTATATTCATTACTAAGCTGGATCCATAGAAACGGTTTCGTAGTTTTAACAATGTACCAGATGTCAGATGTTTGCTCTGTCAGACACTTTTATTCTTTAGCCACTAGGAATTTACAGTCAAGCTTGACTCAATAACTATATGAATCTCGCCACATATATCAAATTTGCTAGTATATGTTAGAATTAAATTCTGAGACAGTAGTCAGGCCCCATTTCCTTTTATACAGAAGTTTTGCTAGTTAAAGGACCAAAAGAAAATATTGGGGGTGGGGAATCAGTTCTGGTCCAATGAAAACAAAATTCTTCTAACCCTTCTCTCTACCTACAACAAACATTGCCAGCTTCTATGAAAAAGTTTCATTTGGAAAACATCCAACTGAAATGTTCTGCCAATTTCAAATATTTCTCCCTCCAGCTCCCCTTTTTTTTTCCTCTACGTACCAGGGGGAAAAAACCCACAAGCGAACAAAAAACAAAAAAACCCTACACATTTATCTTTGACATATTTGAGTTACAGCAACCAGAAAGGACTTTTGCAACCCAAGCTACTAAGTAACAGTACCTGCATCCATTGCAGACCGTAAGGTTGGTAGTTCCTTAGTTTCATTATAGCTGCGGAAAGATGTCTCTGTTAAGGTCCTTCAAGGTCCACTAGAAGCTCCATCTCTGGGACAAAGACGCTGCTGCTTATGTCCACAGAGAGGAGGTGTGGAACACAATCTGCTCCACCCAGAGGTCTCAGTCGCACCATCTTGCTTCTGAGAGGAGCATGAAGCAATGCTGCCTCCTGCATCATGAAGGAGCAGCAACCTCCATCAGCCCATCTCTTTGGTTTTTAAAAAGAACTGGAAATACTGAAAAGACACTATCCAGAGGATCTCTGACCTGGGAATAAAGATTGGTTTGTCTTCACTATTACTCACATCCAAGTTCCTGCTGTAGTACTAAACGGCCAGATGCTGCTAATGAACCTGACAGTCACTTCAGTGATCTCAATGCTGGATTCAAAGAGCTATTTAAGCTATCTGTACAAACAATTGACCACAGAGAGTCCTAGTCTGTTATTTATGGCAACTCTAATGATTTTAGGCTTTTTCCAGTCTGCACTGAACAGAGTTGTGAAGTGCTCCCACGTTATCAATCTTAATAAAAGCACTGGAGCTGATAACCTAGAACCTAAACGATTTAGTTTAGCTGCCAGATCTAATATTAGTCCCATTTTCCACTTATGAAATTTGGGCCTTGCAGCTAACTTTTAATCCAGCATTCTGAAATTTCCTGGCTTCCCAGACTGGAAGGGGTAACAGCAGCCTACAATGATGTTACCCTGAATCCAAGTAAGCCTCTTCCACTTCGACTTGAATTTTCTGCTTTCCAAGGTAAAATGTCATGTAGCTTTATGGGATGTTTTATCAGTACAATACGGTTTCAGGACTATCCCACCGTTTATGTTGTCTTTTAACTGGTTTCAAAGGGATGGATGTATGCCAAGAAGCTAACATCAAATCACAGCTGCAAAACATCCCAGGCTACCAAAAGCATCTTGAAATAATATTCTAAAAGTCAAAGCAAAAACCTCAGTTGTACACGTGTAAATTTAGCATATATCGAAATATGTGCACAACAATTACTCTGCCTTTAATCTCAGTTCAGTGTGAGCTTACTTTAGCTTAAATCACTATTTCAGGAAGAAAATCAGGGGGCTTGTTTGTTTGTTTTTAAGTATATACAGACAATTTCAACATCTGCACTTCTTACATCTTTTTAATTAAACTAATCCCAAAGATTTCATAACTTTTGATCAAGGCAAGGCATCCTCCCTTGCTTCCAGCAGCCACAGTACTCGGCAGCTTTCTCAACATTGACCACTGGAAAATGTTATCTCCGCCCGTACATCCGCAAGAGTGGTCCCCACAGCAGTAAATACAGCTCAGCAAAGGCAAACATTTGGCCGAACTCATAGTCCCTGATGCCAAATGTAAGGTCCACTACAATAGCAAGGATGGAGTTCTCTTCTCAGCCAGTTACCTCGAAATCAACTTTAACTCAAGCCAGACTACAATAAGTGTGTTTATTTACAGATATGCAAACCAGACATGCGATAGGTGACTAAAACAAAATCATGCTTAACTTCTCCCAAAACTGAATCTGTTAGATCTTTCTTTTTCTTCCTACAACTAACTACAAGGCTTTTATAAACCACTAGCAGTTCTGCAACTCTCTGCCCTCACACTGCATTTACAGAAGAGCATCTGAACCTGGGAACCTTCATTTCCTGTGGATGTCTAAACCAGGTCAAAAGAAATGACCTTTCCAGAGAGGTACAGCCTCTTTCCCATTCATAGTTTAATCTGGTGACACACTTTAAACTGTCTGTTGCATAAGTTAATAGCTGCCTCCTCCAACTTCAAGGTGAATATCGCCTATTGAAATGGTCATCTGCCTACTTAGGCTCAGATTGTTGTCCCAGTGTTTATGTAATTAGTAGCAAGTCATTCATAAAAGCATAAAATAAATGTGTTCCATACCATAAGAAAATAGTCAGACATCAGTGTTAAATACTTCATTCACTGAACCTTTGTGCACTGAACCTTATGTTTCATATGAAAATATAAATTTTGTATTACATGAAAAACAAAAAGATGTCAGTTTTCAGATGTATTCTACACCAGCCTCTGTGTGGGAATAAAATGGATACAGCTGTTGATTTTTAAGAGAAACAATGAACAATTCACATCCAGGAACACACACCAACTTAAGACCATTACCATCACACATCTCTCATGTTCTAAACTTATATAAAGGAAACAATATAACAAAAATCAATGAGCACCTTGTTAAATGGTTTTCTTATTCTCTTCTGATGTCTCTTTTCCCATGCCAGATTCTGAATTGTAGGGGGCAGAAAATAGCTCTGAAACGATGCCTACTTTAAACGCCACTTCTAGGTTCAACACTCAACAGTTGGACTCAAGCTAAATTTAATTTAAAAAATTCCACTTATGAGAGATCTCTCTGCTATGTAGTTATGTGGAAACCAGAGGAAAAGAGTCCTCCCAAAGCATCCCAATGCTGATTAAAGCCAGTTTCCCTTGAAGAAACTTCATGTTAATGCCAGAAAAATCTCCTCCGAACTTGCTACAGCCGCATCTACACAAACAGAAAAACTGAAATACTCTCAGGGTTCAGGTGTGACTATCTGCATTCAGCGCCATACTTACTGATCTTGTTATATGAAGCACATCTACTTGGTGTAAAATAAGTCATAATGAAAACTTTTTCGTCTCTTCGCAGACTATTGAATCAAACAAGTATATAGGCCAATTCATTGGTATTAACATTAACAAATGCGTTGTTCTCTTTTTAGAAACTGTTCAATGCTCTTTATCAATCCAACAGTTGACGATTACAGTGGTAAAACATTGTCAAACAATTGTTTGTTCATATTATTGATTACAGAGATGAAGTGCCCCACATGGAAAGGATATTTGCCAGCTGAGCATTCACAATACTAAACTTTCCAGGTTCGTTTCTATTATATGTTATCCATAATTAGAGTATCTGATTTATTGGTTCATATTACTATTTTTTACTTCTGCTCTCCCCTTCTGTCCCCTTTTGCCTGTTTCTATAGTTACTGATGTGATTTTCTCCTTTACAAAAAAAAAAAAAGAAAGAAAATCTACGCTTTTTTTAGAGTGAAGAGGGGCTACCCCTTTCTCAGAGACAGAAGGCAGCAGCTTGTAGAACTGCAGTGGGCAGGCCATGGCTCTCAGACAGCGCGCAGCTCCCATCCCAGGGCTATGAGACATGGCCAGTGAAAAGGCTGTGTGTGCATGGAAGCCAACAGGTAATCCAAAAGGTGAGTAGGGAAGGCTACTTAGTGCCACATCACTTGGCCCAGGGCCCCAACCCGATCCTCTAGAACTTACATGTGTAGTTAGTGCCCATGCACTGATGTGACCTCAAGGTAATTTCACTTTCAGTGAGATTTCATGGAGGCATACAGCTTTCCAGTTTGGAGAGGTACCTCCTAAAAATTAACTCCTCTGATTATTTTAGAGTTATTTAAAGTTTTAAATACTATAAATTCAAATAACAAAGTCTTAACTTACTCTAACTCCCCATCAACGTGCACTTGCCAATTCTTCCCTGAAAGTGAAATAAAGCATCAAGTGTTAAGAGTATTTCTCAGACTTCATCTGAAAAAGACTTGCACATTTTCATCAGTGCATATTTTGCAGTGATTGAATCACAGATTTTTAACCAGAGGATGCACTGGATCCAGTTTTCCGCATTGATTTATGTGAAATATACCAAAAAAGTTTTATCCAGTAATTCCTGTGTCAAACCTAATGAAGTGGGACCTAATCTAGTCTAGAGTAAATCTCTAGAAGAAGAAGAACCTTTCTGAAGTGATAGAGAATACACCATCATTTTTAAGCCGCTCAACCCTTATGCTTTCCTCAAATTATGCGCAGAAGAAAAAAAACCGCAAAAACAACAACACAAAAACCCCCAACCAACTAACAACAAAAAACACCAAAAAGGAAGGATCACAAATCCTGGAAGCATAAACACAACATTTAGACAGATAAGTGATATTGTATCAGCACGACAGAGATTATGAAGCACAAAAGACTAACATCCTTAGCAGTTATACCCTTTTTGTCAGTATTCAGTGTTTTATAAATACTTAGTTTTTTAGATAGAGGGCCTTCAGACACGATGTGAAGCAGTTTTCCTATAGTTACCCATATGTAAAGACTGTGAATAAAATACTATTTCCTTGAGTCGCAGTATAAAGACTCCGTATATTTGTGCCTGAGAAAGCTCTTCTCTAGGTATATCCCTGCTCAGTAATTTCAGGTTCCAGAGCCGTAAACGCCTTTCCAGAGTATTGAGAAAAGCAAGCAGCAGCTCCTCAAAAGGGCCTATTAGTGGTGTTTGTAGTACTCCAATGTAGTACTCATTTTTGCCTTTTATTAAAATAACAGTTTTGACTAATGTTCTAACCTTTTTTGCAGCAACAGATTGAATAAAGAGCATTGATTTAAGCAATTTACCTTATTTTATTGTTCTTTAAGTGGTTTTGCCTTGTTCAATACACTGTTTTATTATTAAACACTGCTGCCTTAATGTTCACTTCTGCAATTCCACATGATTCCAACAATATTACATCAGCATAAAAAATGCTCTAACTGAAGGTGTACAGCGATGCAAGCCTTTAACAGTAGTGGTGTTTGACTCTGAAGATACTTGCATCTAAGAACTTCAGTGGAAAACTTAAATTTGTATTGCAACTCAGATAAAATGTATTGAAAAAAGCGTGTGAAAAGTATTCTGTATGAAAACTTTATCAAATACAAAATGTTCAAGATAGTTTTTAAGAATTTTAATTACATGATCTCACACAAATTGTTGCACTGAAGAAATAAGGAGAATACTTCAGTTAACAATACGGCTGCTAAACTCTATACTGTTGTATGTGGAAGAAACAAAGGAACAAGGTTCCAGCGCCCTATTTCTAACCTTATTTCTATTTTTGCTTGATGAAGTTTATGCTTTAAGCATTATCTACTGGAAGAGACATCAATGCTGTTCAGTGTGCACCGAAACAGCAGCACAAAAGAGTCCAACATCTATGAACATCTGGCAGAAGATGGCAAGAGAGTAGAACAGTGCATCAGAGCTGAAGATGACTTCTGAATAGCTGCAGTAAACCAGATTGATGTATCCAGAGACAGAAGAAAAGAAAAGAAAAAACCCAACACACATGGGTTTATCTTGCAGCCAGGTAAAACAGAATTTACTTCCAATACTGGTCAAAGGACAGGGACATGTAGCTGCACAGTGTAGTTCTGAAGCCTGAATTCATTCACAATATAACTACTGAGATAAGCATTTTGTACATTTGTTGTGCAAATCATCCCCTTTCACTTGCACTGAGACTGTAGTCTTTGAAACAGCTGAGGGAACTGGGGTTGTTTAACCTGGAGAAAAGGAGGCTGAGAGAAGACCTCATCACTCTCTACAACTACCTGAAAGGAGGTTGTAGTAGGTGCGGGTTGGTCTCTTCTCCCAGGTAAGCAATAGGACAAGAGGAAACAGCCTCAAGATGCACTGGGGGAGGTTTAGATTGGATATTAGGAAAAATGTCTTCACCAAAAGGATTGTCAAGCATTGGAACAGGCCGCCCAAGGAAGCGGTTGAGCCACTGTCCCTGGAGGTATTTAAAAGACGTGTAGATGTAATGCTGAGGGACATGGTCTAGTGGTGGAATTGGCAGTGTTAGGTTAACAGTTGGACTCAGCGATCTTAAGGGTCTTTTCCAACCTAAGTGATTCTATGATTTTCAAATATAGCTGAGCACAAGAGTATTTCTAGTCTGTCCCAGAGTGAAGGCCAACAGTCTGTCTCAAAACCATCTTCAGCACTTCATTAGTGAAGCTATTTAAATCTACTCTAAAATGATATAAAAGCGCTCATGAAATCAGCTTCCAGGTCTCAGTAAAGAGGCAGACAGGAATAGTTGCCTAAGCAACTTTCCTAGGAGTCTGTAACTGAAGTGGAGCTCTGGCACACTCCCTCTGCAAGGACTCCAAGCATGGCCAGAGCAGAAAGGCTCATCCCAAAGAGATTAACTTATCTTCTATACAAGCATTTCAGTTGTGAATGATTAAGATGACGAGTCTCAAATCCTTAGCATTCTGCATGCTCTTGGGTCTTTGGATTTCCCAAGGCAAAAGACCTATGATTTCATCAAACTAATTCTACTGTCACTGCATTTCACTAAGGTACTAAATACTATACTTAAAACCCTAAGAATCATTACTCCTACCACCAAATGAATGCTTCCAATTTCCATTCGGAGCACTCGGAACATTAAGAGCCTTGATTTCACTAGATTTTTAAACCTATGTATGTTTTTCATTCAAGATAATTGTTGCATTCTAGCAAAAATTACACAAAAAGAAATCTTACCTAAGTGGCCATCAAAGAAAGAAACTTACATTCAAAAGTGCTGGTTGGTTGAAAGAATGTAGAACGAATTTATGATAAACCAAAAAAAAATTGTTTCAGTTGCACGTTGCCTTTGAAACTGTACTTGCTGTTAATAGATTAACACGTAGTTTCCGTGAACCTGGGTGAAATTTAATTTTCATAATTTACAAATGATGAAAGCCTTGTAAACCACTAGAGAGGAAAAAACCTAATTTGCATCCTATTGTGACTTAATGTCATTTAATATTCCATACATTCCTGGCAGAGATGCTTCAAACAGTTTGTAAATAATGCTGATATGTCAGCATCATAACATGCCCCGGGGGAACTGTATTACTTCTTCACTGATCAGTGATCAATAATATTAAAGATATCAAGACAACTGTGAAAATAAAAGCTGACAAACTGCATTTTTCCAAATACTATGGCCAAGTTCTGACCTTTGTTACTCAGTTAGCCCAGCAGTCTATCACGCCTCCAAAAGTATCCACACACACTGAGTGTAATTTTCAGTGAAGGATCTTGCCCGATATAGCCTGAATGCTTGCTTTGCACGCAGAATCCTAATCTAAATTTTTTAAAGAGGTACAGCTTTGAATGGCACCCAAGATGTGGGTATCACACAGATCACATTTGTGCTTCCCCCATAACCCTTTATGATGAATCCCTTTCTTTTATTTAGCCACTGAAAAGGTGATAGATCCTGAATCAAAATTCTGATGCATTGATAAGGCCAGCAATACACCCAACAGTAGCTTGGGAAAATGCGCTCTCCAAAGGAAAAGCCACACGACTTTTGATGCGACAGAGACAGAGCAGAAGGAGGCTGCTTATTTTTGTGACACTCTGGCACTTGCTGGCCAGTCCATCTTTTCAGTGGGCTCCAGGAATGACTGGAGGGAAGAGGGAACTCCTGACAATGCCCTTAGCCAGTGGTGCCGTGCTGAACACAGCCCCATGAGTCTGGCTCACCTTGTGCTATCCACAACCCAGAGCTGGTGAGCAACAACTCTTCATAGAAATTCAACCTCATTAATTCCCAAGTCACTCTTGGATTGTCTGAGCTAAATTCTCTCCAAAAACTCACACAACATGGGGATAAACGCAGAATGCAAGACACAGCCTCTTGTTTGAAAACATTAGCTAACACTATTTCCCAAAATGTAGAAGGATGTTTCAAAGGATAGTAGAAGAAATTAGAATAGCTGAATATTAGCCACAAACCTTATCCTAGTGACTCTCTCTGCTGTATAAACACTCTCTGCAGACCTTCAGAGATGCTTCTGCTTCCACGCTACCCATTTATCTGACTGCTCCTAATTCATTTTAATACCGTGACATTTACTGAAATAATGCTATGCTACATTATTTCTAGTGCAAGCTGTTTGCTTATTAGTCCACACACATATCCCCTAAAGGAAAAAATACTCAAACCATACAACCCAATTACATAAGCTTTCTGAAACAAATCAGATGTATGCATGCATTGCAGATAAAACATCTGTTAAAAAAAAAAAACAAAACGGGTGAAAAATAACTGTTACATAGACTTTGTTCTCATCTGAGGGGATTAGAAATGGATTGCTAAACATCCACGAAACACATGAATGGTGAATGGCTGGAAGTAGGGGAGTAGAGAAAAGTGCCAACTTAGGCTCTCCTTTGTTCTTTTCCATTTACCCAGACCACCTGGTACACATAAAAGCCAGTCATGAATGTTTGATTAGTTCTGATTTAAACAAAAGTATCTGTTCGATTTCTTTGAAGGCTGCTTGTTTATCTGGTGTTCTTACAATAGAAAAGCTAACAAAAACTTTGCTTTAGCTCAACTTCATGCTAAACAAGGCTCTAACTAATATTACAATTTGCAGAGTTGAAAACTGACAAGGTTTCCTCACGGTAATTTCATTTTCTAACTCAGTTCTCTCGTAGTGGGAAACAATATTTCTTGTAAAGGCTACAGGTATTATTTGCATTTTTTGAAATGTTTTAATTGATCTAGGTTTAATAAAACAATACTTGCCTAGTTTAATTTTGCTTCATAACTGCATTTCCCAGTTAAGGCGCTACGGAGTGTTTCATTCACTTGCCCAGATGTACTTTGAAATCCTTTCTGTATTTCTGTATTGGAACCACTAATCTGAGATGAAAGGTCATAGAACACTAATTGACATAAAAATCCAGGTGACATTGCCTTTGTCAAAGGCCGAATTAGGACTTCACTAATGAGATTAAGTAGAGGAATAACGTGTCAGAAAGGTACGAAGAAATGAAAAGAATTACATTTGAGAAAATCCCTGTGCAGGATGAAGAATCAAAGAAAAATATATAGAGTCAAACTGTCAGAATGACCAGAAACAGTTCAGGATTTTTTGAATGGATATAAAAAAAAAAAATATTCCCACATTTTACATATTAAATGAATGCCATAAAGGGATACTATGTATACTGGTAGTAGTTTTTGGACTCCCAAAAAGGAAAGGGAAGTAAAAACCAACCCTACAGATCCTACTTCATTTCAACGGTTTAACAGATGTCATTTTAGTATTTGCAACAAGAATTATTCCTTTATGTCTGTAAAGCAACTTCAAGATAAAAGATCAGTACAGCAGGTTAAAAATATTTTCATTCCAAGGCTTTGTTTTAATTTCTAGTACTGCTGATTAGGTCAAGAATTGCAACACTGATGAGCAAGTTTCAAGGTTTCAAAGCCCTAGGCAGACAGAGAGAGATCAGTTTTCTCTGCTGCTAAAATCAGTGAATTAGAAAATATAATAGCTGGGTATATAAATAGTCATGTGCCATTAGTCTCCATCAGCAGCTGCTAGACAATAAGTTCATAGGGATCTGCATGGATTTTTGGACATCTGCAGTATTGCAGCATCTCTCTACCACCTGCAGGGGATATAAACCCTGAAGAACAGATCCCAGACAGGTGGAATTACACATTGCATTAGTTGGCAGTGAAAAGCTGGTTCAGAAAGTGTTATTCTGTCAGGGATTTGAGATTTGCAACGCTAAATAATGTACAGCAGACATAATTAGAGTATGGGCAGTCTTGAATTGGTGTAATTTCCTGCTACTTTATGTGTCAGCCCATCTGGGTGAACCTCAGGCCCCTATTTAAGTAAGTGCCTGTATATTTAAAGCTACAATTCAGTTAATCATAAGGATGGTGATTCATTTTGCCACTGATAAAAAAAGAGGACTCAGTGAGAAAAAGCAAGCTCTTTTTCCTCTGCATGGTGTGAGCTCTTCAGAAGTATTCCATTTAATACTAATACTTGATATACGCATTTATCATTAGGAGGTGAAAGTTTCTGTCCCCTCTTTCTAAACATTAAGCACTATCTACTAAATAGGGCTTTGCCAGAGAAGAATATAAAATAATTCACTGCATACCTCTCACAGCTCCCCTGGTGCAGATACAGAGAAGCAAACAGGGCTGGTGTATCCATCACCACTGGAAAAACTGTGATATCTAAGGGCACATGGATGTGTGAAGTCAGGAGAGCATTGATGCTGGTTAAACCTGTATCACAAAAGATCTTTAAGTGACATTGGTTCAAACTAATTACCAGGCCTATAGAATAAAGTTGACAGAAAGATTGTGCTGCTCTGAGACAACACGATAGCCTTCTACTCTGGCAGTCGCAATAGCATACCACTGGCCCTGACAAGGTTAGGATCTGTTCACAACAGCACTGAACAGAAAAACACTAAAAAAATATTGGGATTTCAAAACATATTTCAGATCAAACCCAGAATCTCTTCCCTCTGTCTGTACAGATCCAACCAGCTGGGTCACTCCCCTCACCTAAAGAAACAGTAATTTATACGCCATTCACCCTCATGTCAACCAAGTGCCCTAGGCTCCAAGCTACTACCACATGGATGTTCACACCACTAAATTTTATTGTGGTTTCATCCAATATCTGAGAGAACAGAAGTTCTGCTGTAACTATGATGTCTGTGTTGAATAAATAAGATACCTAGAGGTATTCTTTCTGAAAGAGATGTCCTCACTATTCTTTTATACAATGTTCTTGTGCTGTAACACTGGTAAAAGTCTAGGACCTTGACCTGCTGTATGGCATTATGTCTAGAGTCAGTTTCTTCAATTTTTCTTTTTAAATTCATTTGAACACATTTATTAACTAAAAATCTTTATTGCTTCTCCTAAAGTAGACACACTCTTATTTTTCAATAAATAACTTTTTTGTGGTTTTTTTTTTATACTTTGTAGTTTAACAATGTAGGTTGTTGCCTGATTTACGATAAGAGTAATTTTAGAGAAAACCTAGCAAGCCCTAGTTCTAAAGCTAGATGGACTCTTCATCACTGCAGATGTCACTCCTGAAAGACACAGGATGAAAGTATAACCAGGTATTTGCCCTGCACCTTCAAAAGATGGATAGAAAGGTGAGACATTAGTGATTAACTAATATTAATCAGACTTTTGATCTCTTTCTCAGCTTGCCACAATACAGACAACAAGGTTGTTTAAGATTAACGTACCACCAGGAATAGTTTTACTCACCATTGTATTTCTTCCCCACAAAATTACTACAATGGCAGTAATATATATTGAAAATAATCTCAAGCATCTACTCAATATTCATTAACAAATACAATAGTGTCATGGGTTTGGCTGGATTGGCCAATCAGAACAACAGATGGCCCTCCCCTCCCCGCCTCACAGAGCAGAAGAAAAGATAAGGAGAGTTATGTGTTCAGAAAAAGAACTAAACTACTTTAATGAAAGTAATAATAAATAAGGAAATAAGAAATAATAAGAAAATTTAAAAAAAATATATGCAATATATACAAAACCGTATCCAGCTCCCAGGGTGACGATCACATCACCAGCAGACACAGGGCAAGTCCCAGACTGGAGTCAGCGATGGACAGGAGCTGAATTCCGTAACTAGAGTCAGGTATGCTCATATCGGGATCAAAGGCAGATGAACAGACAGGGTCCTCCTCAGACGTCAGCCATTGAAGAAAAGAGAGGGAGCCACTTGCCCCTTTGATCCCTTAGCTTTTATAGTGAGCATGATGCAGATGGGATGGAACACCCTGTTGGTCAGTTTTGGGTCACCTGTCCTGTCCGCTCCTCCCTGTAGGTGTGACCCCTCTACGCTTCTCCACTTCCGACCCTCTAACACGGCAAATAGCAAAGTTAGCTGACCTTGGTTGTTATAGCAATAAGTATAAGCGAGAGCCTCTCTGCCTACCATTCCTTGGTATAATCAGGTCTTATCACTCAGAGTAAACAGTTTCTGAACAACACGCTGGTAATTTCAGAGTTTAGTCAGTTAGAAGAGGCCTAGCTAAAAAGTAAAATTACAAATCAGAAAATTGGTTGTTTTACCTCAAACCAAGACAAATAGTGTTATTCTTTTTCTTTATACACCTGATCACCACACAGAAGCCCAAAGTACATCGTGTCTGATTATAGCTGCCATCAAAAAAAATTTCAAAATCTTCCATTTTATTCAGAACATTGAACATATGTAGTATTAATAAGCCTTTTTTGAGTGAATGACCAATATGAAGATGAAGTATCTCATTTTTTATGAGTAAACAATGAACTATGCTACTAGTAAGTGACTTCACAGATTGCATCCATATCTAACATCAAAGACGCACAAATCCAGACTGATGGTACTGGGGCAAATGAATTGTTGATGTAATTCCACTGGAATTACCATGGAGAAGTGCTTAAACCTCAATATTTCATAAGCATGTAAGCATTTTGTTCTTTTCCCCTCATCTTTCCCAGTCAAAATATTTTTAATGACTTTCTTTTTCAGAATTCACCACACAGAAAATACAGATTTAAAAATAAAAGAAAGTAGTCCACAGTTAGCTCACAACCATTAATATTTTACAAGTCAGCATGATATTATGGGTTTGAGATTTCTGTATGCATGGAAGTATCTAAAAGCTTTAATATCAAGGTGAATGTGTGAGCAATTCCAAGCCCTTTTTGGATTAGGGATCTGTAAGGAATTAAAAATAATGATGGAACAGCAGTGAAATTAAATGATTTTTTGGCACAAGCCTTTATCATAGGGGATAATGAGGAAATTTCTATTCCAAGGGCACTTCTTATAAGAATTCACAGTGTGGCCTTAACAGAGATTAAACACTTTACAAAGGAAATAATAAGGCAACCTGAGAAATGCAAGTGCAGTGAATCGCCACCATATGGTTCTTGTTCCAACGTCCTGGAAGAAATGAACTATAGAATAGTAGAGTTCCTGAACAGTAACTTAATGAACTTGAAGTGGCAGCAGTTCTTGAGTTTAGAGGCCCTCTTATTTTACCTGAGTCTTCCAGTGGAGCCAGGAGATCTCAAAATACAGAGCAGGGGGATAACCTTAGTCTGAAGAAGCTACTTGAGAGTCTAATTAAGCATAAAATAGTGTAATTATATTCTAATTGGTTCAAATTAGAGCAACTTGTGCACGAAACAATAATGCCTTTGCAACCAATTAGGCCTACTTGAATAAAGTTAAAAGCAGTAGAAAGATGTGACTGAACAGCTCAATAGGAAGCCCGTGCCTCATCATCCACGCTGTGGACTGGCACAAGCACCTGCAGAACCACCAAGAAAAATGCTACAGGTTTGTTGGTGTTTTTTTTTTTTTTTTTCCAGAAAGCGACAAATAACTCTGACCTCAAGCAGTGAGCTGAAAAATTAAAAGAGCAAACGAAAATTCTATATTGTTAAGTTGCATATTCAAATTATTTTAACACCATTTTTAATTATTTCCCACCCAATCAGGTGCAAATTTATCTTGGTTTGTACAGGAAGCCTTTACCTTAGCAGAAATGGGATATGTGGTCAGAAAACAAAGCTGCCACCGTTATGTGCTGCAGGAAGAATATCCAAGTTCAGCGTATCAACGCATCAGCATCAATTGGTGGGTTTTCCTGCAGATAATGGAACATCTCCTCCAGACCTCTTACTGCATACATTTATCCCTTTGCTCTAATTCTTAAGGTACAAAGCTTCAGCTGACCCTTAATATGCATCTGTAAATCTTCTTCCATAGATTAATTTTTCTTCTAAATACCTGACAATAACCCATTTCCTTCAGAGAAACTCAGATATTCACAGCTCACCCAGCTTTCACTGCATAACTCTGGCTTTTTTTTTTTCTTTAAAATGCAATTAACTTATGCTGTTGATATACTCTATAATTCATTCCATAGACCTTGTGTGTCACAGTATCAACTTATCAGTAAAATACTGTAGTCACAGGAGAAATCTCTTCCTTAAATGTTTATTCTGCTACATTAAACTATGAGACGGGTAGGGGTGGGGGAGCATGACTTTGCAGCCAAAAAATTCATGAGGAATTGATTGATTGTAGTCTTCCAAAGAAAGTGTGAAACGGGTAATTCAGCCTGTGCTTTCAATGGGAATTTGAATTAACTAATGAAGCTGGTCAGGTATGTCTGCGATGCTGATGGGACTACCCTTCCAATTCCAGACTGTGGCTAGTTGAAACCCATCTGACAAAATAATCTGGGTTCAGGTCTCCCTCAGCAGTAATCGGCAAGGTGTTTAATACCCCCTGGAGGAAGGATAAATGAATTATCATTCTTCTTCTTTCCCAAAAAAGATTTCAAAATGATACTTTGATCTTGGCACTGGAATAGCATTTTTTAAACATATCTCAAAGTTGCAGGGTATAGAAAAAAAAAAGGCATTCTGAAATACTAAATTAGTGCATTTCTAGGACTAGTTGAATAAAAAGGATGGAATTAATCTAAGGGAGACAGATCTGTTGCTGCTTGTTTTCACTGAAGTCCCAGGAAAATAAATGGTCTTATTACCACTTTATGAAAAGCATACTAAAATACCAGAAGATAGGAAAAGGAAACACTATTAAAAAAAAATACTTGAAAAAGTTAAAGTGGGGAGAAAGTGAAAAAAAAAAATAAAAAATACTACAGATTTTCATTACAGCAGTTGTAAAAGGCTAGAGTAGGTGCATGATTCAGGCTGCGTAAAGCAAAAGTATTTAAATCAATGAAGAGGTCTTAAACACTGTTATTAACAGTCTTTGTACTTGCACAGGTTCAGTTACAAAAATGTTTGCAATGAGAGGTTATTTAAATGCTTGAGAGCAATTCTGAAGTGCTTTTAATAATGCTCTTTGGAAGCTTCAAATAGCACTAAATCTGCAGTGGAAAAACATCTCTGCTAATTCGGACCTACATGTTTTTAATGTTCTTTTACCTAATTTGCCTGAGCATAACTCATATTAACCTGAAAGACATAAGCCTAATTTACTACACAGCTAGAGAGTGAAGACAAGTGAGAGCTTTTACTTCCAAACCTCTGGTTTGTATATAGCAACTAAAAGCTTATATTGATCAACTTCTGGTGTATTGAAGTATTTTTCCCGATCTTAAAAGACCGTTAAAAATGCATGTTAGTGTATCTTTGCCAGCAACATAATATAATGAAGTAGAAGGGGAAACAAACATTTGTAATACTAGAAGATAAAACAATAAAACCACTACAACAGTCTGCAAGAATGATCTGACTTGACTTGCATATTTTGTACTATTTATATATATAAGTAATACCTGGAATACTGTCTAGAATTCCAATTACTTCAGTGACAGAAATGTCCTTATGAGGGAAACCAGAAAAGAACAAATATTCTTGAAGCACTAGTGAGATTGCTTGGGATAAAATTACAATTCCAAGACAGAAATCCTAGCCCTACTGCAACCAAACAGTAAACTCCTACTGCTTTCATTAATTTAACATAAAAATACTTCCAGTCCAAAAGCACCAGCAGCAGCAGCATGGCACACCCTTGTCAGAAAGAAGCCAGCTTCTCTGTAAAAGCAGCCATTAGGGAGAAATATTCAGCATTTAAATGCATTGCCTTTCATTGCAGTTTTGCATTGAAGGTTACACAATGTAATTCAAACGTAACATCAAAATCCTCTCAAAGGAGCAAAATGATCACTCAACTGTGTCTATAGACAACAGCAGCTTTCAAAGAGAAAGACTGGTATGTTGTAAATGTTACGAGAAATTTTTCTTTTACTGAGCATTTGACCTATTACAATCCATTCTGGAAACAGAATGGCCATTGAAAACAGAAAATACCTTCAGATTTAGAACTAATTTCCCAAATCAATAAAGTAATTAAATTTCTGTCTAGATCTAAGACTATGTGTGATCCCATTATAAACCCGCTTTTCCTGAACTCGGCTACAATCCACCCCACAAAACCCACTGCACCAAAACGGAGACCTGAAATTAGACTATCAAAGTGACCGTGTCCCGAGGGCTGCCAGGGAGCACGGTGTTACCCCAAGGCCAGGAGCTGCACGGCAGTCCTTCTGTCACCTGTGACCCTTTACCATTTGAACCACAAAGAGCACAGTCATACCCCAGCCTTCAGAGAGCTGGGAGTCCACACAGTCCTCCCACTCCGAGCTGAGGCTCACCAGGTCACGTACTTCAAAATCCAGTCCAGTGCTTCTCTTTCCTTAAGGATGCAGAGAAGAGGAACCCATGGTGAGCAGAAGAGCATTATTTCTTCAGCCATCGTTTCTTCTGCCAGATACTGCCCATCGTGCCTGTTTCCCCACCCGCCCCCATCAGAAAGCAGCAATGCCTGGCCACATTCTCTCTCTCATAATCATCAGGGAACACGATTAAAAGGAAAAATTTATTGTACTCCTTGAGCTTTTCAATTCAGCTCCCCTGTATGCTTCTGTGAGTACCACCAATCATACAACTTTCACTAGAAATTAATATTGTAACTAGAAGCTAAAGTATTATAGCATGAAAGCAGAAATAGCATGTATAACAAAGATTCCATATAACGAATGCTATTTAACGACATCCATCTACAACTTCTGTAATATCTGGTTTAGAGATTTTTGACAGGGCACGAAAGAAAAAAAATTTACAATAGCTCCAGCAGCTGTAAGAAATAACAGATTGCTCTGGAGATAATACAGTGCACGCAAAAAACCAGCACAGCTGCTGCTGGGGCCTCTCGACTGCCTGCTAATACTGACTGCTCCAGTGGTCTGTACTGTTCCAACCTAAACCACAGATGCATTTATTATTTATTGTTCACCTTCAGTTGACAAAATGGCTGGCTTTATTCTGTTTTGTTTTGGGTTTTTTTTCCCCTTCAATGGTGAAACAGCATAAATCAATGTCTCAAAAGAGCCATTGTACCCGGTAAAAGGCCAACAATAAGGAAGTTTTAACTGGAAGAAAGACCAACATTAAAAAACACCCCCGTGAACCTCACCTGAGAACTTAGTAGCTTTTTTATTATTAATATTATTCAAGAAAACAATTAATTTACTGCAACAAATACTCATGGAGTTTATAAAAATATATCCTTTCAATTTTCAAAATATTTCCTAAAAAGTTGTAACATTTTGGGTGGTATTCAGCTCAAACTTTGTGAATGAAAATTTTAAGTGTTTTAGTTTGAACCTATTTGGAACATAAAGTATATTGCAATAAAAATAACAGTAAAAAAGAACAAAATTTAATATAATGTTTTGACAGAGTTCATTAATCTGTTTCCAATTTTCTTATTTAAAATTAAGATAGGTTATTTTGTTTGTTTGTTTTAAACTTAAGCATCCCCACTGGCAAGAGAAGTTCTGCTTAAGAGTGAAAGTGCAGAGATCAAAGAAATCAAAGAAAATCAGCCACTAATTTAAACCTCAAGCTTCAAATGACTGACTGTAATCCATACTAAAGTTTAAGAATTTGACCTATATTAAAATTCCCTTAAAAAAATAGACCTGTCAGGAATACAAAGTAAAAGCAGATTCATATGCTGCCTGTAAGGGGAAAATAATGAGAATTAAGAAAACTACAGCAGTATATTGGCAAATCTGAGACAGATTTGGGGGGAGAAGGGGAAGGATTTGCAAACAGAATAATTTAATATCATTTGGGGATCACATGCCGGTTGTGATATTTTTGCAATTTAATGCAATATACCAAGCAACGTGACCTATATAAAATTAAATAATCATCTTAGTTATTAAAATGAATAATTACAGATGTTAAACCAGTGGCCCTTATCACTCATAAAGAAATAATTGTTTTTTTTCAATCCTGACTGATACTTAAAGAGCTAAAATCAACACTTCTTACATTGGGATTACGTTTATTATTTTCCTTCCACGGAAAATAAATTGTTGATGAAACACGACAGAAAGAGGTGTCTGAACACCAAACTGGGGGCACTGACAGAGCAGATGCAGGCATGTCCTTCCACAGAAAGTGACCTTCACAAAAATTAGGAAAAAAAAAAGAGCATTAGCAGCTGCTGGTTTTGAGAGTAGTGACAAAAAAGCAGACAGCAGTAGGTGACCAGGAAGGAACGTGTCAATTAGAGTAAGAAGTTCTGCACAGATGCGTTCAGAAAAGTGCAAGCACGTCAAAAGCTGAGACGCTGGCAGAACAATGTGTTTATTTAAAGTGTAAGTACAAGGCTTAGGAGCAAACTTTTAATGTGTGACACTGAAATGTTCTCTCTGGCCCAGATCCTCAACAGCTGCCCACCGGCGCCAGACTGTTCCCATTGTTAAATGGGATCTGGCATTTGGGAAACACACTAAGGAAATCTGTGGCAATTAAGAGCCAAAACTGGTGGGAGCACCCACGTGGCAAAGGTTGATCATGATTTTGAATTCAGGAACCAAAAAGGGGAAGATCAAGGTCAGAGCAGGTACAGAGAGATTAAAAAAAGAAAATTATCTATATCATTTGAATGAAAAGGGAAGGTCAACTGTAAATGAAGGGTACCTATAGTCTCAGAAAATAATTCATTTCAATGAAAACTAATTGTCTGAGGCAGCCCGGGAAGCACATCTGCGTGTGGGCATGCTCTCAGTGGGCACCAACCTGAAGTCTCTGACTGGGCCTCAGGAGATTAAGGCTAGTCAAAACCACCACTTTTCATCAAAACTAACTCTCTTTACCCTCCCCCCTTGGGCAGAATATGTTGCTCAAAGAACTGCTGAACATAAAGTATTCCAACAACTTTAAAAAGCAGACTAGAGTGAAAGATGACTGGGTCAAACTTTAAGAACACAGATATTTGGGATTCAATGACAGTGATTAGTACGATTTCCTGATCATCCTCAACCTTCAGACAGATGTTTTGTGACATGGCAGAAGGAATTAACATTTCTGAATTCAGACAACACAAAACCCAGAATAATATATATTTCTAGGGAAAAAGATTGTTTGAAGGCAAAGTTAATTTTGAAAGTTTATAGAAAATAGTAAAGCAAGATTTGTGAATCATTAGAAACGCTTTTTTAGCGGATGAAATACTATCCTTCTGCAAGGTTAACTTAATGTGCAATATAGGGATTTATTCTATGTAATAAGAAAATTCACTTTTAATTTTGAGAAAGTCTGCTAGTGCTTTTCCTGATCTGCCTTCTACTATCCAATCCCCTTTTTTTTAGTACATTGTTTGAAATATCCACACAAAAGATTATGATTTGTGCAACTGAATAATCACACGCATCCGCAACCTGAGCATTAAGTTCATTATAGCTTGACCTTAAATTTCTTTTTAAACATGAAATAGAACATGACCTGCGTTTCAACACTTGGGAGCCAAATTATCAGTACTGATATAAGTGACACGATTTTTGGAGGCCTCAGAACCCAGCTCATTGTTTGGTTTCATCCAGACCAGGAGATGTCTTCCACTCAGAGAGGTATGTTTACTTTTCCATGTTTATCTAGTGAATACACGTTCACAGAATATTGGTAGAGGATCCTGCAGACTTAATAGAGAGTATGAACTACTGAATTTTTGCAATGGCAGATTCCCTCTGGATCTTCCATATGTGGATTGGATAAAATTTAAAGCCAAAATTATCTTCTACAAGTGATCGTTAGAAAAACACAGCTTAGGTTTTTAGAGGAGTTTAAGTTGGTTTGGCAACAAAACTGCACCAAAATCCAACAACAATTACTCACCTTGATTGCTAATGATCCTAAGAATATGATTTTTAATGGGATTCATGATCAAAGATAAGCTAAAAATTCCATTATTTCATTTAAGAGAAAAACCAAAACCATACTTTGCTGTTCGAATGAAAAAGAACCCTGATTTTATCCCTTCTTTTTATAACAAAGGATCAAGAAATTATGATGAATGGAGAAGAGCAAGATCATTATAATGGCCAGATACAAGCTAATGCTGTCCAAAGGCTGTTTGACATTTGACAAAAAAATTGAGAAAAGCCTAGTCTCAGATTCATGGGTCAATTCCAATCAGTCACAACTCCTTTTTACTGCTTTTAAAAAAGTTCTCTGTAATGATGGACAAAACCACTACAGGCTCATTATTTTCACTGTAGTAGAGAATGGATATTAAAATTTATGAGTAAAATAAAATTGTTCCCAGGCCATAGATCTCACATGTAATAGGTACTCATTCACTGGATTCTTCTTTATATCGATGAATGCAGAAAGTACAGGTTAGGCTAAGTTACAAGCATATAAATACAGTAAGATGGTTCAGATGGCATATAAAATATAACATTAACTCAAAATTATTCTTTATTACTATCACAGATTTACATTCCTTTATGTTCATTGTTTTTTTTTTTTTTTATTTTGGTCTTTACTGCTGTGCCAATTAATCCATATTTGAAATACCAGCAGATGGTACGTGCAGTTAGAACAATGTTGTTAATGCTTTTTAAAAAAAAAAAGATTATTTCCCATCATTCCCTGTTTGTATTTTGGTCATTATTTGTTTTTGACACCAGAGCATTTTTAATGCAAGTCCAGGTGTTCTGAACATATTCAAATAATACATTCTATTTTATGAAGAAAGTCACTCAGGACTAAATCATATTTCACAACTCAGACTTAGACTGCTATAATTGAGCACTGGTATTTTCAGAAGAGTATAAAAAGTTCTAAAACAGTTCTTTCTAAAAGTCAGTCTTCATTCACGCAGCTAGTATCTTGGGAGATTAGGCAAAACTCTGCACCAAAAAAAGGTAACAAATTCATTCCTATCCAAAGAAATTTAAGCAGTTAATTACTTTGAGTTTCTTTTCTAAAATTCCTCGATACTTGTATGTACAACTCCTGTCACATGCTTCATTACAAGAAAGACTTTAACAGGGACAGTTAACTTCCAGATATTTTTTTAATTGGGTATGTGTCAATTGTGTTAATTTTTAGTCTTAAATAGGCTCGTAGGCAAATAAAACTGCTGCACAACCACTTGCAAGCTATTAGTTTTATGAAGACCCATAATTAAGATACCCATTTCCACCTTGAAATTTTTCAGACTGACAACATTAAGGCAGTAATTCACACATCTTTCAACTGCTTGACTCATTTTAGCTCTATGTTGGAAGCTTTTACCTCCCCTCCAAATAATTGCTCCCTTTTCTTCCAAGGGGCTAGAGAATTTATGAACATTGTAGTCCAGAAAAGAAACAGTACTTGTCACCGCTCATAAGCTTGGAAAGCAAAACTGCTTTAGAATCCAAAGGCTTGTATGTTAGCAGTCTATTTCTTTCATGAAGGATATGGTACCATACGATAAAGCCTATGAGCCATCTTAACTGAAGACAAGTTACATAAATATGTGACTAGAAATATATTAATTTAAACAATCAGTGGAGAAAATTGAGAATCATATTAATCCCTGAAAAAAAATACAATTCCTTAAACATTTGTGTTGGCTTTAAAAATTGAAGTAGAATCAACACTATTATAATCATACGTGCATGGTGGCAGTGTCTTAGTCCAATTGCTTCTGCAGGTTTTGGGGTGGTTTTTTCGGTTTAGTTTAGTTTGGACGTGGGACGGGGGGATTCCTTTGTTCAGTTGGTTTTGTTTTCATAAAAAAACAGAACATAACTAATCCTAAATTAAAATTCAGTAAATGAAAGTAAGAGTTAGCTGTTCAGGCTGCGTACAAAAGCCTGAATGACTGTATACCATAGCTTCAGAGATAAGGTATGCTTTCAGCAAGCATATTATTTTAAAACACACAGACACACGAAGTGTTGCACAGAACTTACGGAAATAATACACACCTGAGAGCCCACTATTGGATGCAACCTAAGAGAAAACAGTGGTGAGGCACCATGGGATAAAATGGGAGGAAAAGGAGTAGTATTTTAACTGACTTTAGTTTATCCAGTTATGAAAAGTGTGGAAAAGAAAGCAGAACTGAACAAGATAAAAGATTCTAAAGTGACATCAGAAGAAAGCTACTGAGATAATAGTAATAATACTGTATAATATAATATAATATATATAATCCTGTACAACTTGTACTACATTATTAAATTTCATAATAATTACATATAATAATAGTAATAATATTGAGAGAATAAAGGCAGTAGGTTTTGACCAATATAAGTACAATTCTGGGGGAAAAAACAGTCTGTATTTTGTGTTTTGCTTCTGGAATGACATTTTTTGAAAGACCACTTTTAGAGCTGTGTTCTGCCATCAAGGAGATGTTAGTCCCAGCAAGGTGCCACCAGCGTACTCAAGTGTTGTAAGAGCTGCCCTCCAAGTAAGGTGGCAGCCATTATATTCCTTTTATGTCTTGTTTACACTTCTAATTGTGTCAATACTACTCAAACACACTGAAAGGATTACTCACAAATTCAAATAATAGCAGCACAACGCAGGAATAAAATGTTGCATGTTCACTGTAAGGACTTTGCTAGTGTATGTGGGGCAGGATTGTTTGGGTTTGAAGAGAATTATGTTTCCTCCCCTTCCAAATTATCATGCTGCAAGGAGGTTTAACTTAAGCAACTGTGGAACAGCAACTACTGAACTTCTTACAACCATAATTTACGGGAATTATTTCAGAAGAGCAGGGCAAATGGGTCTTTGCCAAGTTTGGGTCTTGTTTTATCAAAAAAAACACACAAAAAAGGAAAAGAGGTAACAGAAAATTAACACTCCCAACCCACCACCACCGCCCAAGCACCACTCACTTCCCCAAAACCCAACATATCATGGACAGTCAGGAAGGAGACTCCACCAGAAAAGAAATTCACTTGTTTATGCTCTTTAAACCGTGAACCGGAAACACCAGCGCACCAACCTTGACCTCTGGATCTGTTATCCCTAGCAGACTGGCTATTAAGAGATGGAAAAAAGCAAGGCTGGGTCCCACAGGAATACCCCACAGCCAGCCACAGTGGAGCATATGTCACCTTCTGACCATGCAGGTAGCATCTATCTAGTGCTGACATCTCCCCAACTACAGAAAGATGGGATTCAAGAAAGATCTTGGGGGCAAATCCTCAGAATCCACCTTCTCCATCACTCCCACCCCCACCACAGCCAGTCCAGCTATGCCTGTGCAGAGAAAGCAGCCATTAAACATTGTTCTCCACACAACAAGGGAAATCAAGTTGCTCAACCCCAGATGTGCTCTGAAGGCAAAGCAGCTATATACTTTCTTAGATGGACTGGAAGACTTCAGTACAGTCCTTTGTACTTTTTAGATAAAAGTGCATTTATCATTAAGTACATAGAACTCCAGGACTCTAGCAGAGGCGTGCATTTTATTGAAAAGCCTATGTTGCTTCACTGTCACCATATGAAAGGAATGGGAGGGTATGGAATCAGACAAAAATTACAGACTGCATCTTCTGTATTTGACTGTATGTCTGTCTGTCTTTGTTCTCTGCCCTCTGTCACGTTTCTTCTGAGTGCCTTTATTTTTACTAGATGGGCAAATACTTTTTTCTTTCCTCCCCCCCTCCCCACCNGCTGCTCCCCGCCCCCCCCCAATTCACAACTGAACTGTCTCTATTACTTTGATCTTACCTTTCTTCACCTCCTCTTTGGTTTTCTTTTCACTTTATTCTACTTCTTCCAACTAGTGGAAAAAACAACCTGCCAAAGGTAAGAGGCAAGTAGAAAGAAGAAAGAGCAAAGAACAAAGAATACCACTAATGCTTTGGGCAAAGAGATACAAAAAAAGTTTCAGTAAAAATAAAACCCAGAAGTTTTGACATAATCACACTGCAATATAAAAACAACAAAGCTATAAGCACTACTCCAAATACCAGCTTATTTGTTTGGGTTTTTTATAATATTTCTCCCTGCTGTAAACTCCCTTTACTGTCTTTTAACCCACCACTGGCTGCCATTAAGCTTCCCATTAAGATTGTTTTCAGATAGAAAATCTGAACCATAAAAGAAGAAATCTACAAGCTTGTGTGATAAATTGCAAACCAGCTATACCAAGATCACAACACTGTTGTAAGTATGACCAACCTTAGGCTTAAAGGACTCTGAAAAAATATCTAGCATTTAGAAATCATAGGAAAGCTATACAGCATCTCATGAGATCATCTGGTCCACCTCCCGTCTCAAAACACATCAGATATTGAAACATTTGACACGCGCTTTTCTACCTTGTTCCTGAAACCACGTATGATGGACAACCTGCACTTCCCTGGCTGTACAGCAATGATTATCCTTGTAGATAGAAAATTCCCTTCATGCCTGGCCTGAGCATCCAAACCACACTACAGACAGCACAGGTGGCCCAACAAGCCCTTTCGGAGTACAACATAGCCTAGTCCTGAGCCCCAAAACTTCACAATCGTAGTGCTAGTTCCTGCAGTCTGCCAAGACATCTGTAGATCCTTGCCTAAATTTCTTGCTGCTGAAATCTAACATCATGGATTACTTCCCAGCCTACACACTGAAGAGTTTTGGGGTTTTCTGAAGTGGTTTTTTACTGGGGGTTGGGGTATCGGGTATGTTCTTTTCTTTTTGTGGATTTTGGGTTGGGGATGAGGGGGGAGTGGGGGATGTTTTTTGTTTTGTTTTGCCTTCTTTTTAAAATATCAGAGGACTTGTCATGCTTCTCCCTTAACCTTCTTTGTTAGATTAAATTTTTTCAGCGAATTTTCAGACCTGAAATTATTCCTGTATCCCTTCTGCTGTCTTTGGTCCATGTCTGTCTTGAAGTGAGGTATCAAAATGAGCAGTACTGCAGGTGAAAGCCTTACCAACACTCAGGTGAAAGAATTACCTTTGCTTACACCACAGCTATCACTCCTATTTCTACTCATCTCCAAGAAGAATGCATGTTTGATTTTCCATTATTATAACATGCATCCACAATTTACCATTAGAAAATTACTTCTCCCTGTCCCAAGATACCTTATACTGATAAGTGAATAAAAATTTAAAAATAAAGGTGGGGGAGAGAGTTCAAATACTACTATTCTTTTCAATAAACTTATGATCCATTGCAGACCCACTCATGCCTTATGCATGTCCAGATAAAAAAAAAAAAGCTTTTACTCTGCAAATTAAGACAGAATAAATAGGCTTAAGACAGGTTGGTGTATTCAAATGCTAAGCACTGCTTAGCCCTCAAACCTCTGGCAGTCCAAAATTCTCAACTTTTTTAAAGAGCTAAGACTTACACGCTAACTGAGGAATTGAACGGAGGTTGGCAGATTTTTAAGTGTTAATATTCAACTCTAGTCCTGGGGAAAGCACATTTGCCAGAAACTCACAAAGTCAAAGAGGGGAAAAGCCTTGGAAAAATTACTTGGCTTTGACTTTACATAAGTGGTCTTGCACACAGAACTAACTCTGCAATCTCAAGGACAACACTAGTAATTTACATCAATTGCAAAAATCCCCCTTTTCTTATAAATAAAAGATAAATCAATACATGCTTTGAAATAATCCTTGCATCTTGTCTGTTGCTGAATCTTTACCTTTAGAAGGTGATGCTACAAAATAAGATAACTTCTATTTCATCATCTTATGTGCAGAAGGGAAGCAGAATCTCTCTTTCATTATTATGGACAATGGGACTCAGTGCAGCCTCTGAAGTACTTGAAGTGTGCTGTTTTATTTTTTCAGGCACAATGAAAATATTTAGGACTTTCTTTTGTTTCATCCCACTTTCCTTGACACTTTATAAAGATTGATGGATACTATTGTTTACATACCTTATCTCTGAGGAAGCATGACCTTCAAGGCAGTTATGAAATGGAAGTCGAGAACTCTTCCATCTTCATTAGTTTTATATCAAACCTAATCTGTCGTGGTTTTGCTTGGTGGTTGGTCTTTTTAAAATTGTAGGTAACTACCTCAGTACAGCTGTTAAGGGGTTTTATTTCCATTACATTTTCACATGGACTTGTTCTTTCATATAAGCAAATAAACAGAGATCATTCCTCATTGCTCAGAGCACATGGAGACATTTCACATCTCCTGAGTGAGGGCACAGCTGGTGCATGACTCCACAGCCATCACAGACATGCTGTAGTAAATTGGCAATAAACTATTCAGCAAGAACTATATAAGAGAAAGTTTAGATATCTTTCTGGAAAATGCTATTAACTTAATATCTAAGAAACCAAGCATAGGGAGTCAAACCTGCTAAACATAGCTCTGTGCACATATCCAACAGATCTACCTAAAATACAATTGTTGTATTTCAACAAGCAAGCCCCTGAGGTACAAAAAGCAGGTGCTTCAGACACTGGTCTTTGTAGGAAAGCAGTTACGAATACATACACAAAGACATATCAATAATACAAGCAACCACCTAATAGCAAAACTAGTCTCTTAAATTTGTATTCTTCGCCATAGTTGCAGACTACAAACTCTATGCATGGGTATTCAAAGTGAAATCCTCTGATTTTATATAAAAATAAAAATTACTCCTCTCCTTTTACTACTGCAATACTAAAGCACTGTGAACTAGCTTTTTTGCTCTCTTCTGCAGCATCAGAAAAAAAACAAATCTAACTTTCAGTCACACATCAATATCACAGGCCAACTTTCAAAACCTATAGTAAAATTTTACTGATCTCGCAAAAGTAGTCAGCTGTTCAAATAGCTTTTAAGTATTTTTTAAATCTACAAACCTATGTAAAAGTGTATCTTGCCTGCAATTACTTCAGCAATAATCACAAAATTATGATAGAGTATAATATGATGTAAATAATATTGCATTTCAGAGCATAAGTTTAACAACACAGTTTCTACTTGCAACAGGCTATTTTAATTTTTCTACACAAAGTTTTTCCTCATCTGTCATTCCTTCATCTCACGGAGCAAAAAGCCAAAGGGAGAGGTAACACACTGTCTCATCCCAATAGCCTCCCATTCCTCTCATCCTCCTTTCATAAATAGGAGATACCAGGGCATGTCTCAGCCCAAATTTCATATAAAACAAGGGGAAATGCAAGAAGGCAGTTTTGTGCAGCCAGTGTCATCTGAAGGGGAACATCTACTCGGTCTGTTATTCCTTGGCTATCTGAATAACAGCGAGGAACAGCAGGATATTCACAAGGCCTTGGCTGCTTTCTTTTACCATGAAAGATGAGGGCTCCTTTTCTGAGAAACTAATTTTGAAATGATGTGTAGATGCAGTAATTTAGGGCAGGGAAAAAAAAACAAAGGCAAAGTTATGAACAGGCATTTTGTAATTTCCATTTTCTCTTTGAGATAGATTCCTTTTTTATCTAGTGTGAAAGACAGAAAACAGAGCTCATTGCCACAGTGCGCAGCTAGCTCTGGCAAAGAACATCACAATGACTTTGCCCCAGCATCAGCAGGGCAGAGACAATACCGCTTATTAACACAAGTGAGATTCATTGCTATAACCAAAGCAGCAACATCCCCTACTCATAAATCCACAGGTAATCTTACATTGTTATAGCTGCAGTACCTGTGCTTCCTTTTTGTCACTTATAAAAACAGTTTTTATTACAGTCTATTCTGGGTGAAGGTCAAGCAAGAGAGAGACGGGATTGGAAACTTAAGTCTTTTAAATGGAGACAGCACATAATGCAAATTCTTTTAATACAAGTTTTTCTGCCTGTAACATAAGCCTTGACCTGGAAAACCCCTGCATCTTTGGCTTTCCAGATTTTGAAATAATTCACTCTCTATGCAAGAATTTACCAAAGACCTTTCTGACCTCAACCGCACAAACATTTGTTCCAATAAATGGAGTAGTCCTCTCTTACGGAGTGCTTTACACTAGGGCTTGCACTGTAATCACCAGACTTAGTTTATTGAAGAATTGAAGACTGACTTGACAGGCTATGAAAGGCAAAGCCTTTATCTATTGCAGCTCTATTGTTTAGCTTTCTAATTTACAGATTACAGTGCTAGAAAAGGTAATTCTATTCAAATACCAAGAAAGGTGTTAAGTTGTCCTGAAAAAAGAAAAAAGCATTCTACACAGAAAGGGAAATAAAAGGCTGCTTTCCTTCTGAAATTGTACCTGCTTATGAAATAGCCATAGAGGCACATTAAGTGAATCAGTATAACCAGTAAATCTATTTGAAAGAGCAGGGGCAGGCAGGGTCATCATTATTACCCCTGGTGCGTTGCTAATACATGAAAAACAGCAAAAAAAAATGTTGATTGATTGCTATGAATTTCTGGCAGCTGTAGCTTTTGAAGCATGAAATACATTAGCATTGTATCCTAATGTCTTTGATAATTGTTCGGAGTTGATGCTTGTCTTCTGAACAAGGCATATTATTTATTCACAAAGAAGTCACTGGCTGTAAAAATTAAACATGTAGAAAATAAGTTGACCTCTATTTTTCTTCCACAAAATGACATTTCTTTGAAGGACAAAAGAAGAAATAACTTACATTATTAGTAATTGATACAGGTCTACTTTAATGTGCATTGTCCAAATACCTTTGCCCTTTACAGGTTATTAACTGTAACAAGCTCCTGAGTGAATTTATTGCATCATTACACAGCAGCTATAGGAATATTTCTGGTAGAAAAACCTACAGTGAAATATCAGCTCTGTTTAAAGGAACATTTTTGAAATACAATGCCTGGTTTGTAAGAGTCACGAAGAGAGTTTCTTCAGACCATATCAGGAAAAGTCTTCGTATTCATCTGTACTATAAAGGTTCTCAATTGCTATAGCTTTAAGAATGTGCTGATACACATATGTTTTAGTATTTTTTACTTTCTGACACCTTTCTTCATGTATAACTAACTAATCACTGAAGAAAGCAAACCAAATTATTTTATTCTTCTCCAATGATCTAATTTTCGTTTCTTACTGATGGCAGACTTGATGTCAGATGCAAGGTGCCTCATAGAAGTGGTATTATAAGGATTTAAGTGTTCAGGGCTGAACTGACTGTTTTGAGGTTTGTTTTGTTTTTGTCTTTTTTGGTTGGATTTTTGGGGTTTTTTTGTTTGTTTGTTTTTGGTTTTGTTTTTGTTTTTAAAAAAAAAACTCTGCAAGTATCTTGAAAGAAGGAAAAAGAACTCTAAGGAAAGCACAACAGAGCCAAGTAAACAGCAAAAGTGGGTACTGAAGTCATCTTTATAGTCTAAGCAACAAAGATGTCACCAAAAAGCAGTAATGACAGTTCCTGAAGCTCAGTGGGGTTAACTGCAGCAGCATTACTTTCCAACCAGCACAAACATACCCAGTTACAAGGACTCTTTTTTTCATTGATGAGGACCCTGCTTTTGCTTCTACTAAGGTTCACAATACAAACACAAGATTAATGTAACAAATTCTGAAACGCAAATCAATACAAATTCAATACCAGTGCAAAACTAGCAACACCTCTGTCAAATCGCAGGCCTTATTGGCATTTGCCCACTTAAAGCATCTATCTGCCCTTGTGTTATTGCTGACGAATACTTGTATTCACACCACAGTTAATCCAGGCTCTTCCACAGGCATCGTTCCTGACCTTTCCCCTGCCAAAATACCGAACTATCTGACCTGAAATCAATGGTGCTTTTAACTCAGCTGCCTGGCTCAGGTAACGCCTCCAGTTTGGACTGCAGTCTGCCAGTCCTGTCTGCAAGAAGGTAAAATGCTTCATTGTCTGCCCGTAATTCTTCTACCGTTGCTAGAAGGATGGCCAACTTCTCCCACAATTTATGGTGAGAAAATCTGTGTGGCTCAACTTTTTTCAGGAGAAAACCAAAACAGAAACAAAAGCCTATGCAAGGCATTCCCATAAATCCCAGCCAGGCAGAAAAAGGCAAAACTAGTAGTAACACTGTTAAAAAAGAGCACAGCTTCACAATATGCTTACCAGTACAGAGACCCTGTTAACACTCAGATCTAGAAAACCATCATCACAGCAAAGTCATATCCATGAGGGGATAAAAAAACCCTAACTGTTAGCTGAAGTAACAAGGCAGAGGCTCCAGCTACCACATAAGTCAAAAAACAAACACTCTACAAGCTCATGTTTAAGGGCTCTTAAGGGACAATACCAAAGCCAGACGTCTCAGTACTATCTCTTTAGTTCTTGCTCTGCAATCAGCAAAGATTTATTTCTAGCTTATGTGGTCTATCACGCTAGCATAATAAAGCACAACAGTACTCAAATGTATATGACTGAAATCACATATATCCACCTTAGCCCCCGTTACTGCGGTGCTGAGTAAGAAAGACCCCTGGAGTGGGATCCAGAGCATGGTTCACATTCATGAATTCATATTAATATATTCTAACCTTGTTGGCACATTCTGAATCTTGTTTAAAAACAAGAAATTAGATTGTGGGCTAGACAGATGTATACAAAAGAGACAGGAAAACATTAAGGCAAAATAGGCTTATATCAGAGGAAGAAACATGCATTTTTTTCTTGTAGCACAGATGCAGCTTAGCTGACATTAAATCTGCACTTTGTTTTCTGTTGCTTCTAAAATCCCCACAGATGCATCACCACTACTATGCTGGTATAGTACAGAGGTTCTCTCTTCAAGAAACCTGACTATCTGGTGAGTGTCCGGGTAAATTGATAGCTCGTATTCTAGCATTGACAGTTTGAGGCAGAAAAAGGAAGAACTGCAAGATTCTTCTCCAATACTGATCATCCCGTGGTGCACTCTGAGGGAGAAGCAAACAGAAGTAAAACAAATCCTATAAATTCAATGCTAAAACTTAAATTACAAGCATCACCATAACCACTACTAGCTTCACTATAGTGTAACACAGTAACACATTGAGAGAGAAGAATCAAGACATTTGGTATTAGATTATATTTTTCCTCCTAACTTGGCTAAGGCTCTGCTCAGCCAGGATAGTTCCCGTACAGTAGGAAAACACGGTCATTAAGGCATGACATCAAAACTGAACAAAGACACCCTGCAGGCAATACTGGCATATTGCGATTCCTGGGACAGCATTTTCCCAAGCTCATCACGCCTTGAAAATATTTCAGTAGACTATAAGAATCCACGCCGTAGATTTCAGTGTTCTGTAGGACACAAAGCAGCAAGTCTCAAAAATCTCCATGTATGATCTGGGAATAGGAAGTGATACACTTTGTGGTACAGTAATTCTGAGACCTGTGTCAATAGCCTCATGTTAACACTGTGGATTTACAAGGTATTTGCCTTCAGCACAGTCCCAGCCAGAGCTCCACAGGAAGGCAGGTCTGATGTTTGCAAACCTGTTCCTGCTCCTTCGGAAGTCGCAAAGGTTAAATCATACACCTACACTGCCAACAAGATTTTCCCTGCCTCAGTCTAAAGGATTCAAACAAATTAAGCCAGCTGTTAAGAAGATAACTTATAGTGAGAGATCTATAATAGAATAGTTAAGAAATCGTAAAGAACAGCTCTCATTTTCTACTAGTCTCCTTCCTTGTCCTCTGCAGAGAGGGCAGAGTTGCAGAAAGGCAGGTTCACAACTGAGTCCCATCCTACCCTGGTGGTTCCCGGGTGTGATGGCAAAACCCTCTGGGGCTTGGAAAGTCTTCCAGGATTTAGACAGATTTCAAGCTGCCCTGACAGTGCTGAAGAATAACATTCAGCAAGTTTAATTCACAGCTTCTTCAGGTAAAAACAGGTAAAATTCAGGTAAAAAACAACAAAACAAAACACAAGATAAAAAATAGGGCTTATAAGACTTCTCACACCGACTTTAAAAAGAGGGTTAGAGTTTCATAGTCTCATATTTCCCTGTTCTAATGCACCCAGTAAAAGATGTCAAAAAATAATTAATGTAGGATCGCAAGGTTTATGACATTTTAAACCAGAATGATTAGTTAAGGAACTTAAGATTTAGGAAGCCAGCCCTCCCCAAGCACTGACCCCACTATTTCAATGTCAGCAGTAGACTCTTTAGACACAAAGAGCCTAAGGCAAGCACTATAATTAGCCTTTAATCAGAATATATTTTTTATTATTCCAGAATGTAAAAATACAGTTCAAATACAGACATCTTGTGTAAGGGTTTTTTGTGGTTGTTGTTTTGTGGAAGTTTTGTTTTATTTTGTAAATGCAAGATAAAAAAAAAAGAAAAAACAAAAAAAACACACCAGCAGCAATAATTTTCAGGAAAGGTTTGATGCTTATTTCATTTGCTCTGATTTTACATCTTCGTAATGCCATAAGGCATAGCTACAGTCTGCAAATTGTTCTATAAGTGTGGAATAACTTTACCAAAGATGGCAAACTGTAATTTACATCAGTGTAACTAAAAGCTATGTATATCTGCTAGTTCTTAATGGCCTATCAGGCTTATTCTGAATCATATTAAAAAGACAAAATGAAATAAACCAAAATATAACAGAGAATTCTCCTGCCTCTATCTGCACATTAGAAGCAGATATTCCATAAAATATATTTATCAGCATTGTGACCAGCTATAAAACGTCAGTGTAGAATGTTTATGTACTGAAGCATAGTAAAATTGTCCCCCTGTTAGCTCTAAATCAGCTTCTGAACAGTACTGGTGCTTCTTCATCTGCAGCCTAGCTCAAAGGGAAATGTCATTTGTGATGTCTGGAATAGCATTTTTGCAATGAAGGATGTCACAATTGAATTGTGACTTCCTATAAAGGTATATATTGCTGGATTTGGTATACATAAATCTTGGAGACAGATCACAGTATTATTTACCTTTTGTTTTTTAAAAGATGGTTAAATTTTAAGTGAACTCAAGACCTGTAAAATTCAGTTTGATAAATACAGTGTGTCATCTACACACTGCAGCCATATTAATTCATGCTGTTATCTCATCAGATCTCATAAACAATGTAGTGCCAGGACTTGTCAGCATCAGTGTGTCCTCAACACACAGTCTGGGTGACTGTCAGCCGCATCCAAACATCTGAATTATCTTAGGCCAAATGCCAGCATTCCCCCAGCAAAGCATAACCCACATTACTGTCTCTTCGTTATTTCCGAACTCACTCAATATTTAGGATACGTTCCATACTAATCTGAAAAAACAGATTATGGAGAACCCCCTCCCCAGATAAAAACTAAAATATTAGAGATCAGAACAAACACAACTCCTTTACATAACAAAATAGTCTTTGTCTGAACACATTTTTTGGCAGCGCTGCATATTCTCTGGCATCCTCCACGTTTCTCATCAGGAAAACTAAAATTCAGCAGTAAAGGAAGCAATCTGTGTAATACAGCTGCATAAACACCAGTTTCACAAAACCAACAAATTAAATAAAACACTCTGCGATGCCACATTAGCCGACAATAGATAAACTTCTAGTGGCGGATGCAAATGCAAACTGATGCCTCAGTTTGTACTGTACATCGAACCCTTCGGGCTTTTCATCAATAATTCTGTGGGAAAGAAGTTTTTAAATTGAATAAAAGCTTTCCCCTTTATTTTGCAAAAAATTTGAAGTAGTAATTCTGAAAAAATATCTTATCTATCGTAACTGTATCGAAGCATTAATGGAGCCTTAAAAAATAAAATTATTTAGATGCTCAGTTCCATCTATTGAACTTAATTCCTGGATTTTTAGAAGAATTTAAAACACAGAAATCACATTTAAATATCGTATGATCACAGTTTAATATATCCATCACTTCCTTTTCACAAAATAACATTCACTGTATCTAGTAACTGCTGCTGAAGAAAGAGTTACAGTTGAGAACAAGTGACCTAGCATGTTGCTTTTCTGGCTGATAAAAAACCTTCAGTTTTTCTCCAAAACACAAGCGACCTAGCATGTTGCTTTTCTGGCTGATAAAAAACCTTCAGTTTTTCTCCAAAACACTATACAGTAAAAAAAAAAAAAAAAAAAAAAAAAAAAAAAAAAAACACCACACAAAAAAAAAAATCCAAGTTTCACTTAAGAATGCAAAGAATTACCTCAGGAGTTCAGACTACACTCATAAGGTGGCTGTTTAGTCAATAAGAATTATCTTTTGTGGATTTAGAACATATGAAGTTTGTCTTTTTCAGTACTCATTTCATCTTAACAGTCTTTCCTTCCCCCTCATCCTCGGCTTCCCCCTTCAAGAACAGTATCTTGCTACTCTCTTTCCTTCAGGTCCCTAAGGTTAGAAGTTATTTTAAGTCATATCTTCTCAAGTGTATATTCTAGTATTGTATAATTTTTCTAGTGTTGTATAATAAAGAAAGCTTCCTTTTCTATAATGGTCACTGAAAGTTCACTAACAGAGAAAATGTTATTCTTTGCTAATAGTATAAACCGCCAGACATCTTTGATTTAAAGTGAAAGAATTTCAGAATTAACATTTTCCTTTTTGATGCAACTTGCCATTGATAATACATCCACTTATTTCTGTATCTCAAAATGTAGTTCTGAACATTTTAAACCCAGTCCTGCTGGCACTGCCTAGTTCAGTTAAGAGAATGCATGAACCATTTTCCTTAGCTAAGTTCACGTAAAATTAGTGTTCATTTACACCCTCACTGGTTTCCTCTCAGAACTACCTTTGGAGACAGCACAGCAAGATTTACACAGCCTTTGGTGCAGTGAGGTACAGCCAAAAAGTCCTACCACACGACTGAAAATAGGGGAGACACCACCACCCACTTCCGTACAGTGTAAATAAAATGTTTCTATTAAATATTTAATGTCAGTACCCATAGGGACATTAAAATGGAAAAGGTTATGTTAACAATCCATATTTTTGGAACTTGCTGTTGGTTTTTAAGGACTTCATGGCAATAGTATGGCATATTTTGTTTTATCAAAAAGTAGAATAGTTAAAACATTCCATTTCAAACACAAAAATAAATTGCAGCCATAATTAAAATAACTAAAAAGTCAGAACCAGTGGTATCATCCTTCTCTCTCTTCCCCTAAGCCTTTCTTACATACACAAAAACAAACACAGCACGAAGCCACACATGACACAGTTACACAAGACAGATCTCTCTTTAACGAAGAGGACAAGTTCTGACCCAAAACTTCATGAACTAGAAGTAACAGGATAAGTAGGTTTAGAAAACCTAGTTTCTAAAGGAAGCTAAACTGAGGGAAAGTTCTGGCTTTTCAAAGCCTTTCATCACCCTTAGTACCTTAGGTAAGAGCAGATACATGGTCACCACAAGCCCTGTTACAGATCCGAGGCCCAGTCCTCAGGTAATGGTTTATAAAATGGTTTTAGCAGGGGCTGGAAAGAACTGACAACACTTTTAAAAAAAAAAAAAAAAAAGAAAAAAACAAACCAATACAAACACCCCATATTCAGGGTATAGATACCAAAGACATGCACTTCAGAGCAACCACGATTACATTTATTTTCACTTTTCTTTGACGGGCAGAGTGAAAAGCTTTCTTTCCTCATTGAACAAAGCCTTCTACTCGGCTTTAAACAAATTGCTTCATTTCTTTTTCAGTATCACCAAAATAAATCAAAAGACACCACTGGAATGCTGCTTGCTAAACTAAGAGCAATAATTTCCCACCTTTTTAGTGGGGGGAGTAGCGTTTGCATGACCTGAGAACTTGTGCAGGGTAATAGCAGTAAGTGTTCGAGTCCCTGCTCCAGCACAGAGTCCCGAAGATGCATTTCCCAGCGAGAGCCTCAGCCACCCGGCTCAGGGGTGTTCCAAGGGACAAAGGTGACTCTGCTAAAGCCGTACTGTTCTGCAGAGGCACAAGGAAAAGCACGGCAGTAACGCTGTCAGGCTGCAGAGTGCTTCCCATGCCTTTACTTCCTGTCCTAATTAAAATTTTATGTGACCTTTTCACAGCAAAGACCATCCACTGCACCCAAGCGGGCAGAAATAACTAACTGGTGTTTCAAGTCGTGATCTTCTCCCAAGAGACCGAAGTTAAACACTCCCTGTTTCTACACCAGTGTTTTAACCAGCAGAATTTTACAGGGAAAAGAGGTGTGATTGTCATAATTTTCTCTTCACTGTTTTAGTTCATCTCAAGAAAAAGTTTGCGTATCACAGTGCCTTTGTCAGTGACTTGGATTCCTTTTTTTACAGTGTTAGTTATCTTTATTTAGCCTTCTTCGGGAAATTCACTGTGAAAGTCTTGAACAGTTTCACCTCAAAGACCTTTTGACTGACGGACCCTTAAAAAATGAAACCAGAATGTCAACCAGCTCACATTGTCACCAAGTTAAAAGTAGCTGGTGTAATGTAGCACAAAATGAGCATTGCATGGTTATACTAATTGATTTGATGGTTATTATGATTTAAAAAAAAAAAATCTTCCTCTGGCTAGGAATGATAGGTGTATCATTCTCTTCTGCAACCTTCCTTTTTTTTTTTTTTAAGGAAATCCTTTGATTTAAGTAAGCGGCCATTCAAAGTCTGCAGGCACATAGAAGTAATTAAGAATGGTGTTTACGTTCTAGCTTGAATACAGTTTATTTATTAATAAATTAATTAAGGTTAAAATAAGATACAAATGCTAATTTTAACAAGAAGAATTACTTGTATAGGGAGAAAGAGGAGAAAGTGCAGCTAGATATTGGTCAAAATGCTCAAGTACATCTGAAGTTAGCAGACTGAAAGCAATTACATTGTCAAGGTCTGTCATATGGGCTTGTGTTGGAGAAACCGCTTTGTTTCTTATTTTCATTTGGAAAAGTCTCATCTGTCACGTTTTCTGTCTGTCTTTTCTTATGAGTACTCATAAATTATGAGCTGCGATACAGCTTAGACCTTCACCACTCGCAGTACCCTTCTGTGACCTTTTCAGTCACACAATTAGACTGATGAATTAATCCAGAGGACAACGCTGCAAAGTAAAATATTAAGGCAGGAATATGAGATAGTAAAAATAACTAACATACAAACTGTTACATCTATTAATTTAATTCAGTTATTGAATCTGATTTTAGGACTCCTCAGACTTGCAAAATGCAGAGTTAGGTGATGGGTTTATGTCAACAAACACAGATGATCATTGCTTGGTTTGTTGGTTTGGGTTTTTTGTTTGGTTGTGTCTGTTTGTTTTTTTTTAAAAGAAAAACAAAAAACCCACAAACAAAAACAAAACAAAAAACCCCACAGCAAAAAACGAAAGCAACTGTTACCTGCAGTGCCAGTCTGGTACTGAAATGCTTTACACTCATTCTAGATCAGAATAAACCATGCAGACACACACTGACCTAGAATCACCTAACTCCCAAATCCACAGCCAGCAATGAACCTATCACGTTTCAGTAGTGACCAAGTCACCAAGAATATGTTAAGACAGATTTTAAGACAGCTTAATTAATAAATAAAATTCATACAGAGGAATGAGAATTGGCACCTAATTCATTCAAGGCCTGTCGTGGTTTAACCCCAGCCAGCAACGAGGACCACGCAGCCGCTGACACAGTTCTCCCCTGGGAGACAGGGAAGAGAATCATAAGAGTAAAAGTGAGAAAACTTGTGGGTTGAGATACAGACAGTTTAATAATAGCGCAAAAGCCATGCACACAAGCAAAGCAAAACATGGAATTCATTCACAGCTTCCTATCAGCAGGCAAGTGTTCAGCCATCCCCAGGAAAGCAGGGCTCCATCACATGTACTGGTGACTTGGGAAGATGAACGCTGTGACTCCAGATGTTCCCCTTTCCTCCTCCTTCCCCCAGCTTTATATGCTGACCATGATGTCACATGGAATGGAATATCCCTTGGGTCAGTTGGGGTCAGCTATCCTGGCTGTATGTCCTCCCAACTTCTTATGCACCCCCAGCCTGCTCGCTGGCGGGGCAATGAGAGAAGCAGAAAAGGCCTCCAATGCTTGGCAATAACTAAAGACATGAGTACATTATCAGCACTATTTCTCACCCCAAATCCAAAACACAGCACTACACCAGCTGCCAGCAAAAAAGTTAACGCCATCCCAGCTGAAACCATGGCAAGGCCCTAGAAAGGTCTGACTGCACAATCTAAGCTTTTGCTCCATTTCAACACCATATTCAGAAAGAATACTAACAATTTCTTATGCAAGGTAAAAAATTTAGCTCTCCAAAGATTTCTTACGAGGTATATCGTAAATCAGTTGCATTTATTTAACTACCACATTTTCAGGAATGTTGAGCTTATGATCTCCCTAATTAATAGCAATATGCATGCGAAATACAAAGAAAGGAAATTAACTGCATTGTCCCTGAAGAATTGCTGGCTTTACTAGACAATTAAGAAGTTCTGCATTTTTTCCTCGTGATTAGCTGTATCCAAAAATAAGATCTTTATTATGGTCTTTTTCTATCAAGACTTCTGCAATAGGTAATAGAAGACAGAAAAGGACAGAGTAGAGCAATCCAAGGAAATGCTGGTACATACAACACTACAGAGTACCTTGTGTATTCCAAAAAAAAAAAAAAAGGTGAAAATATTGTATATTCTGATAACTACTTTTAATTTCTCCACACCGAACTCTAAGATAGCACCATACTTCAGATACTCATCCTATTTTTACATATCGTTTACAGTAAACTTACTTTTCGTTAAGAGGTATAACTGCATTTATTAAAGTCTTTTAAAACATAATTTCTGGCAGGGATGTTTGAATTATTTCCCACTCATTCTGCATATATCTACAGTCTGAATGAATTCAGTATGCTGAAGGACAGCTTATAGATATGCCCATAATTAAGACAGCCTGATATATCCGTTATTTTATTGGATATTTTCTTATATATTTAGCCAGTTTTAAGGCCTACACTAATTACACAGTTGTGCTTAAGTTTGAAAAAAAAAAAAAATCCTTTATCTGAAAAGATTCACTACAACAATACTGTGTGACTTGATATCTATCATACTTGGGTCATCTTAGAAGACAGCAAAGATTCGCTCTGCACTGAAGATGCATTTGCCTGTGGTGGGCCGGGCTTCCTTTCTAGCAATGGTTGAGGAATGATGTCTCCCCCTTTGGTCTTCTGCACAAAGAGAAAGGTCCTTCTCCAGACTCAGGGCAAAGGAAGAGATTGCTCAGTGAAAGACTAGGATGTGTGCCAAAACCAGGAACTGCTGGAAAAGCAGCCTTAGAGTGATAAAAGAAAACTGAGAGGCCTGGAACTCGCCTAGTAAAGGGGTCGCCTGGGTTGGGGTATGAAGGAAGATAAAAGACAAGGTTAGCACATGCCAGGTAAATAGGACAGAAAAGGCCCACGCCTGAAAGAGACAGAAATACCTCTCACTGCACCACACTCCCTGCACCCCAGCCTGGTTCAGAGCCCTTTTCCCACTTTCTCCAGAAGGGATTTCCTGAGAATCCAGAATTCATTTAAACCAAACCTTCCAAAAATTAAATTTCTAGTGCATCTTTTAAGTCATGTGAAAACTAAAGGCTAGAGTTGATTAGGAGAAGAGGTGAAAGTGTAGAACAAACTTGGAACATAAAATACTGCATGAAAGACTACTATATGAACAGAATACAAAGTATAGTGGTTCTGTGAAATGCTTAGATCTTTGCATTTTTCTTGTCCCACAGAACATCGTTTCCAGATTTCAGCAGTTTCGGTTGTTGAAGGTTAGTTCTTTTCAAAAAACTATTGCTGCAAAATTCAGCTCATGCAGTACAATAGGGAATAAGCCATTGTTATCGTTATTGAATAGTTTCTTGCTTCAGGGAAGGCACTTGAATTTCTTAGTTTTCAAGCATTACTTAAGTCGGTGATAAAAAGACATTTTAATTTTACCCACACTGGAACATAAGATTTTAGAATCTCTAAATGTAAGCATCTATGTAGCTGGAGGTATGCATTATTTAAACCACAACAATAGCTCTCATTAAAACTTAACTCCATTTTTCAGCTTTCTCAAAACATCTGCTTCTCACTGTATCTGTTTTCGTAATTATAATAAACCAAATTTCTCTAATGATGCTCCTTTAGTTGCAAAAACAACAGGTTTGTAGGACTACTTCATAGCTTTGATAAACTAAACTTTATTACAGAAGCAATAATTAGTATATTATTCTTTGTTGTTGTTATTTCAAATCTATTGCTTTAAAAGTTAACACACAACACTTGACTTGGCTCCCATAATGCCATCATTTGATATAGTTATATGAAATCACAAAGAGAAAAAACAGAAACTGATACCACTCATCAGTTTGTTCAATGCCACAATTCCATCTTAAAGTCTGACTCGCAGGTGACAGGCTGCTAATTACTGCAGGATGCACTCAAGTTTACAGCTGGACAAACTGACTTTGTCACCAGTTTCAAGCCCAACAATGAAATCTGCAGAGCTTCACATTTTTTTTAATTATACTTTTTTTCTCAGCAAAGACTGACTTCAACTCAACATATGGTGCGTACCTGGAATGATTTAATCAGGGTCTCAGCACACAAGAGTATATTAAATATCACTGGAAGGCAATTCCGGATAATTCTCTGTTTCTTTTTGCTAAGAATAAAAAGCTAAATATAACATTTGTGCTAGGGAATGGATGGGGTGTGTTAAATGCTGATTCTTGACCACACAGCTCCTATTAATATTACATGCTCCCTGTTTCTATCAAGGTAACATTAAAAACCATCCTGATGACATTTTGCCAGAAAAATACCAAACCAAACAAAAGAAACCAAAACAAAACAACTCCCCTCAAAACCTCAATGATTTTTTTGTTTTATAGATCTGCTGTATTACCTTTCTGATGCTGAATAACCACCACTGTGAAACCAGTGGTGCGTGCATCATTTTGGGAGAAGACAGCAGAAAGCAAGTTGGAAGACTAAACAAAAGCAAGGGTAAATACGATCATTGGAAAACCAAAAGTTATTTCATTGACTCAGAATTTCTCCATTTAGGACATAGAGCTGTTATTTCAGTAAGCTCTGACATGTGAAAAACAAAAAACAAACAGAGAAACAACCCCACAAAATGAAATAACCCAACCCTCCTCTGTCCTCCATGGCGAGCTAGAACACTAAATCACTTATCTGCCTCCAGGTAGGGTTCCTTTCAAGAAGAGAGACAGGATATCTTAAGTTTTACATTTAGGGATCACCATCACAAGTACATGCCAGTTCACCACCTAACCCTAAGCTTTTATTTCAGTGCTTACAGCTATATTTACACTTTGTTTCCATGAACAAAACCTATGACAGATTCAGTGGAAAAATAAACCCTCTGGTTCCCCGCTTTCCTCCTAGGAGTCTTTCACTGCATTTTTTTTTTAATTGTTCCCTTTTTGTAATCATTTGTGCTTTTTTGTCACGGTGGGAAACCAGATGTCCACTATCTCTGATAGTAATCTGAGAAACTTCCAGAGTAATAAAGCACCCAGTTTGGCAAGAACATCTCACTTGGCTCTTTGGAGAGGTTCATGCTCCTGCTAAGTACCTCAGCTTTCTTTTTCTACCAGACCATATAAGCTGATATCGTAGGAATGCTGGACCAAGATAGAACGCGTATCCAAGAAATATTTAGCTAGATTTAGCCAATCGCAATCCAGATCGGAAACGTTTCAAAACATCCACACAATGGAACAAAAAAAATCCTGTCACTTATGTTGTACCTGTGCAGTCTAGGTGAACTGATCCTGACTGCGGAAAAGGATAGGAGTAAGGAGACACACATGATGGGAAACACATCCGCGTGGCGACTGGGTTGTGGTTCAAACCCAGTCAGGAGGTAGGACCACGCAGCCTCTCGCTCACCCCCCATTCCTCCCCAGGGAGGGCAGGGAGAAAAGGAGACAAGGAGGGGAAGGGGAGAGGAAAAAAAAAAAAAAACAACACACAAACAAAACCACAAAACAAACAACTCATGGGCTGAGATAAAGACAGTTTAGTAGAACAATAACAGAAAAGGAAAACAATAATAATAGTAAAAGAATATACAAGACAGAAGTCACTCTTGGCACCTGGTGAATTGTTGCCTAGCCTGACCCAAGCACAGATTGCCCATTCCGCACCCCTGGCCAACCCACATCTATATACCGAGCATGACATCCATAGTACGGAATATTCCATTGGCCATTCCATTGTTCTGTCGATGCTCCATCTCAGCTTCTATGGGAAGCTGAAAGAAGTCCTTGACTAGTATAAACATCATTTAGCAACAACTAAAACAATATGCATTACTGACATTCCTTTCATACCAAATCTGAAAACTCTGCAACCACTAGAAAGAAAATTAACCCTATCTCAGCTAAAACCAGGACATATTGTCATATTCCAGTGGCCCTGGACTTAATCTTCCATGACCACAAACCAGCAGACATATCTATGTCTACATTGGATGGAAATTTCCTGTCAGTATCTTTTAGGAAAAAACTTGAGTTTTGACGAAAGCAAAGTGAAAGTGATAAAAGAACCTGAAATATAAAACTGATTGAACTTTTTCAAATGAAAATAGTTCAACCACACTTCCATTTCTTTTTTTTTTTTTTAACAGAATTTGAAAATTACTGTACATCATTTAATCCTTGCAAATTGAGCTCCATCAATTCCTTCATCCCAGCTTTTGATAGGTAAATAAGGTTCCATCTGGGCTACAGAAATAGAGGAAGAGGGCACAGTAGGAGTGAATGCTTCCAGCACTCAATTGCCTTGAAATGCACTCTGCTCTCTGAACACTCTTGGACTCAAGCAGATAAGAAACTGGTGGAGGTGATACTCATTATTTCCTTCTACTGTGCTTTCTATTTCCATCCTGGGCCTCATCCACAAGCCACAAATTAATTCCATTTCTTTTCTTTTTCATTTTATAGCCAAACCTGCTATTTAGATTTAAACATTCAACCTTCCTAAGGTATGTTGGGAAATATCACATATGCCACATGGCGGTACTAAACTTTAAGAGCTCATACAATCTGGTCATTAAGTGCATTAACAGATACAAACCTATGACAAAAAGAAACCACTATCTGCACTATGCTGGTTAAAGAAGCAAAGGTGTACATCTGCGTAACTATTTGGCTCACTGAGGCTAAATCCACGTAGTCTAAGCTTAGAAATATTGTAGTCACATCGGGCAGGGGGGCAAAAATAATAAAAGGCATTAACAGATTCAGGGAACAAGAATCAAATGTATGTACTGCCTGGTCAGGAGATGGGATGAACAGAAAACATGTGCAGTAAGTTTCATATTTTGGACTGAGACTGAAAACAGAGTATTACCTAAGAGAAGCTCTCTGCTTGGCTTCGCTCCCACCTCCCACCAGGATCAGCCAGCCACCTCACCTAGGGAAATGAAATTCCACTAAGTGGACAATTTGGGATATTACTGTATTAGTTCATTACCTAGTCATTATCTCAAGTTCATCTCTCTTCTTTCCACACTTTCAAAATTGCAGCTGGCATAAGGAATCGCACAGAAGGTGCTTCTGAACCAGAAGCATCACAGTGGGAGTCAATATGGGGAGCCATCAGAGCTGGGATAGAGCACCCACTGATTTCAATATCCCAGTAGGTTGGTACTGACTATTTCCCTGCCTCAAAGCTTCCGGCTCCAAATTTCATAATTTGAAGATTTCTTAATCCTTTGATACTTTTCTGTACATTGATGCAAGGGAAAAAAATCCCTTAAAACTTGTCTGTTTGCTAAGTGTGAATTAAATTGCAATATATCGTATTTAAAGCCATCAGTGTCTGTTTTATTTTTTATCTATTTCTATGAAAAACACTAAATCACTTGGCAGTTAAGCCAGGACTTCTTCTGTCCCCATACACAGAAGTCTGTAATTTCTCCAGCAGCGGTCACAAATATCCTCAAGACTCTCTATGCAGAGCTATCAGAAAGCTGGTTTTACATGTGCAAGCATGAAACCTGCCACTGCCCTGTCAACAAGGCCTATCAGGGGACTAAGGAGTGTCACTCCACGAGGGACAGACTGTCCTCTTCTAACCACTGCTGCCAGTAACATGCACCTATGTCTTCAGCAACATCACTAGCCAGCGCTGTGAAAAGGGAAGGTTCAGGCACTCTGCTGCCCAAGATGCTCTTCCAAGTATTCTCCAGGGCGGAGAGGGGAGAGAAACCCATTGTCCAAGCCTCACACAGAGGCTGCAAAACTAAGACTGCATGAGTTTGTATGAAGGCTACCTAGAGATTAATGAAGCACCATTATATCATGCAAGCCAATACATTAAAGTTAAGGCTTCTGTGTGTTTATTTTTTTCCAATTTACTGGAACATTGAATAGATGGTAAGTTACATTTGTACCAAATTGTTATTAGCTGTTGAAACTATTGTTTGAGTTTTTTTAAAAAAAGCTTAAGCCAATATTAAAGATAAAAACAGGATAAAAATGGATATACAGTCTTTCACACTCAAGTGAAGAAAATTATTTTGTACAGCAAGTATTGAGATCAATTACAATCCTCTACTTCAGATATGATTAACAAGCCTCACAAGGATAAAGTGATTTAATTTCCTGTATCAAACCAAATGCTGTTTTCTGTCAGTAGAGGAGGATTATTCTCTTACAGGACTGCATGCTAATAATTATCATTGTTGTACATTCAAACAGAGGAGACTCAATGAAAACAGCATTAACTCACATCCAGCATGTAGAATCTTTAAAGGAATAGTATTTTCTTTAATGGTGGTGTTTTTTCATTGCACTATTTCCTATTTAGGGTTAAATTGTTACATTATCAAAATAAAATAGTCCTTACACTGAGTGAAATGCATGCAAAAGTACCTAATACAACTGCATAAAATAAAAATAAACAAAACCAAGACCCACCCCCCCCCAAGAAAAAACTAAAAAACCATTATGATAGCAGCTCATGCTTACTAATATTTACACTTGTATTTGAATTAATAAGCTTTTTTCAGATGAAGCTCAATTAGTCTAGAAAGCCACACAAACATGCTAAGGTTTCTCTCTCTAGCATGGGAGAGTAGAAAATTAGCATTTAAACCTCACACAATAAGATGATTCAGAACTAAGGCACTTACTAGACTGCAGTGCAGAACAACAAGGCTGTAAAACCAAAGTTACTGCACTCAGTTACTGCCAGTTGATGAATATTTTTTCTTCCCCCTGCCTCCTTCCCTTCTTCCACCTCTCCCTTTAAGATTTCAAAGGAGAGAAATAAAATAAGGTGGTCGTTACTCAAGTTCAATAAGGCTAAAAAAGCAGTGAGAAAGAAGTCATTTATTGTCTGATTCTAGGTAGACTGAATTCAATAGGAATTTATTGACCATAAATATTTTCACTTCATAGTTTCCCTCATCAGCAGCAGCACTACTAGCCTCCAATTATTTTGTTTGACTTTTTTTCCCCACTTAGGAAAACTTAGATCTGCCAATATAGGTAGGAAATAAACAGAACAATTCTACAACACATGACAAAAATAAATAAATAAATAAATCTGTGATATGTCTACATTAACAAATTGTGAGAAAATCCCATCCCTTTAGTTTTATAAGTGCTATTCACCACAGTAACACATCATGATGTAGAAACACTTTTTGCTGCTGAATGTTTTGTCATTTCTAGCGAGCACACTTTGTTCTTATTAAGCACATTCATACACACAATGAGTTGCCTGGTGTTACTTTCAGTGTGCCCCTGCACACGGCAGTACTGCACCGATACACATTTAAACTAAGCTTTTCGAAGACTGGGGGTTTGATGCTGCAAGGTGCTGAATTGACTGACTGTGATCCAAGGATGTACAGAATTCTAAATTCATGCAGAGTCATAGCCAAGATTAATGTAACTTCCTGTGTATACAGTTACATCCACACTCTGATGCCTCGCTGCCTACAGAGCACGCATTGCGCACATTATAAATGCAAGTTCATAAAGCATGGAATCTTGTTTATGCGAAAGGGATGAAAATACCACTAGAGGTATCCCTTTCTCCCTGAGCAGTTAACAGAGATACTGATAGCAAAAACATTCACATTGTTCTCCATTACATAGGATGCCTGTGTTGTACATTTCCATCCTACATTCAGTTCATATAATGCAACAAGAAAAAAAAAAAGAAAACAATTTGCATTTGCACCAGACCAAATAGCAATCTATTTCTTCTCATCTCCACAACAGCTAACTTAAGAAAGGGCAAGTTTTACAACTCTAATGGAAATTAAGTGAAAAATGTTATTTGGAACAGAGAGGAAAAAGGGTGAAGGGAGAAGGAATATACCTTTTAAGGAGATGCTGAAAATTCCAGCCAATATCACACACCATTCTCTTTGAATAAAGTCCATACCGAATGCAAAATAGTGCCAACCTTCTGTCTGGTTCTTGACACGTGCCACAACTCAAGAATTTTATTATATTGCATTGTGAGAATTATGTGCCCTAAAACTACAGAAACTACAGAAATATATAATAAATGTGCTTTTACTTAGTTAGAAAGTATTTTCAATACAAAATACATAATATATTTCCTTTTAGATTTTGCTATGTAACATAACATTGCATTTATAGGAGTTTTGCAGGGTGATCCCAGAACTTCCTAATTGCTACACTAGAAATAAGCCTCAGGTCTTTGAATATCCCATCTTTGAAGATTATGGTACTCAATCTATGTTTCTAAAGAAAAACCTGTGCAGAATGTGTTGACATAGTCTTCTGGATAATTTTTTCCTCTTCTAACACTATTACCCATGTGTATTTTTCTGACAAGGTCCAGAAACAACCAATAACTCCCTTTATAGGACTCCATCATAATACAACCTCAGAAAGAACAATAAATTAACAAATCTGTTGCCAAAAATTAATAGTTGTTTGTTTCTAGTATCTCCCAGATGGAAAACACTTTTGTTAAACCATTGCAAGTGAAATTAGGCAGTTTGTTAGTGAAGCCTAATCATTCATTAGCATTTTAAATTCCTGCAAAGGGACAAAATACTTCAGTATCTGACTGCCTGAATATTAACAGCTAATGCATTTCATTTATATGTAAATATCTAAAGTCTAAATCAGAAGCTAGCTGAAGAACACTAGGTAAAACGTTTTGCTTTTTCAAAAGTTTTAGATCTCACAATATTCCTTTTTTCTGATGCTTTTTATTATTCTTTCCCCTTACCTTTTTTATTACTTTCAACATCACTTCTATCTTACTTGCAAAAGAGAAAAAAATTACAACTCGGCCTGTAGCAAGATCTTTTTATTTTCCTTTGACATAGCTCTCAGTATTTGCTATGAATGAATAAGCTTCTTCCAATATACTTATCCAAAATTGGCAAATTTGGATGGCTGAATTTGTATTATAGATACTCCATACATTAGCTTAACATGATGCTACAAATCCATACACAAAGGCATAGGGAGAGAACAGAATTATGGACAAAGCATCAAATGTTTATTAATACAGTATTATGACCTGTTGTCCTGCTTTAACAGCAGGAAGTAAATGAGATTCAGACAATCAAGACTGAACTGAATCTAATACTAGATTCTCATCTAGTTAAACTAAGAATCACATAAAGAAACTAAGGAAGAAAAACAGAACTAGACTGTTCTTTGTGTAACAACTACGGAGACTTTGGAAAAAGCTGAGATCATACAAAGATCCTGAATGACCTTCCTGGAATTTGAAATCTTTGCCAGATCATCTAAATTACAGGTTTCAGTGACTTTGGCACCCGACATCCGCGGGCAAGCTATGCACTTATTTTATATTATTCTCCACATTATACTGCTCACTCAAGAAGAGAAAAAGCTTTCAGCATCACAGTCATGCGTGGCTTTAGCTGGTGGGGTACAGGCCAATATGTTGTCACTGAGTCAATTACATGCTATCTTTGCTGCTTTTACTGCAAGAGAGGGTATCCTAGGAGAGAGACAAAACACATCTCAAACCATTGTAGACCTATGAGGCAGAAACTGAAAGAGCCTTTTCCCCTGTGCCTACTGTGCCATTAAGTTTTAGAGGAGTGATAAGTTACTGATCAGTCTCAAAATGTACTAGAAGCTGAACAGTAAAGACTCCAACTTCTACAAATTGACTCAGAAACGTCTAAGAGTCAAAGTGTGAATTGCAACAAAGGTTTAAAAAGAGGTTCCAATCATGAATGAAACAAATGTAACCCCTTCTTACCTTCAGCTTCCTAACTTTTCAGACTTTTGCTTGTAGCTTTTGAGATAATTATGTTTAAAAAAAAAAAATCACAGCAAGAGCATGAACTCATATAACAGTGCTAACAGTCTCCTAGAAGAATGAAATGCTGCAACCAAATGTATAGACAATAACACAATATATCATCTTCCTGCTCTGTGAGCAGTCCTCATTTCAAGAGCGTTTTGAAAGCACCAATACCATAATGCTGCCTACTAATAAGCTGGGCAGGCAGGCTCTCACCGTGCTAACTCCCTCACCAATGGGGTACTAGCTACAGCCCACATGCACAATTCCAAAAGCTTTTCCCTTCCCTCCTGCTCCTTTGTCTAATATTTTTCATTATAATCATACTCAGGAAGAAAATTATAATGCCCAGCATGACAAGTGTGTCTTACCTCAGCTAAAACTATTAAGAAATAATAAAAAGCAAGATCGAGAGGCATAGATATAGATGGGCTTTTGCCCTTACAGCAACAGAAAAATAAGTTAAACCTCTGAAGGCCATTTGATGAGGAAAATGCATGCTTTCTCTTTTTCCGGGTGAGAGTTCCAAGGATTTCCACAGCTCATTTGCTGCAGAGGTCAAATCCAATCCATGAAATCTCTTCCAAACACACAGTCTTTTTACTGCAGCCACGCACGACAGTCATCTCCCTCTTGCCCATCTACAGCAGACTAATCACTCCAGGGTGCAGCTTAATATAAACGGCTCTAAGAAGGACTGTGCGCAGCAGGAGCAATAGGAGCCATCCCCAAAGTGTCCACAGCAAAAAGCCTGTTCTCAGATTTCCCGGTGGAAGCTCTTTAAATCAGGCTTGTCTACACATGGCTCATAATTCATTTCCAGTCTCTGCTTCCCAATAGGCGTGTGTTCAAGATGTATTGTACTGCTTTCTCAACTACTTACC
>VYZM01003450.1:201539-221855 GCA_013398915.1 Dromas ardeola
TTTTTTTTTTTTTTTAAATCATTATAATGCATCTGCCCTCCAGAAATTTTATTCCATAGAGGGCACCATATTTTGCAGAATATATTTTTTTACCTTGCATTTCACTTTCATGACACATGACATTAATACATCATTAAAGTATCAGCTCTTTACAATGATGTATTAGTTTAACAGCTCACGTCAGATTGCCCTGGAAAATATGGTACTACAGAGATTAAACTCCAGTAAGGTACTCTGGCCAAGGATGGCTGTCAAGACAGGTTCAACTAGCAGACAGGACAGAATAGGATCTAGAAACCAAAGTGTCACAGCTTCTAAATATTTGGAACTAGATAGCTTATACACAGCAGTATGGGTGCAGAGGGGTGGAAACTGCAGATGCATCTCTGAAGCAGTATTTTAACACAGAGTCAAATACCTTTCATCTCTCCCATTTTCCTCTTAGTGCTAACACTTAGATACAAAGTTGGAAGGGTCTGGGATTTGGGGTGGGGTGGAGAGATTGTCTGTTTCGTTTGGGGGGAGAAGGGGCAGGGAAGAGGTGGGAAGAATAAAAAAAAAAGAGGCCTGCCTTCATATTTGCAGAGCCACTAGCAGACTTTGCAAAATGCTCCGAGTCAAGCACGCCCGGCGTCAGAGGAATGCTGTGACCCCTCCAGCCCCTGAAAGGGAACACAAAGGTTTGTGCTCAGGACGAAGAGCTGAAAAATAAGTATTATTGAGACCAAAAGTGGTAGCATGATATAAAGTACGGCTATGGGAATAAGTAATATACGGTCAGTAAGGTAGATTTGATTACAGGTCAGTCAGGTAAAGCTGTTGGAAGGGAGCGACTTCACGCATTTAGGGGGCTGTTAGCACAGGCTGTAGCACACAGTAGCACAGCCTCCTGGGTATTCCCCAAATCCTTTTAAACCACAATAATTTATTGCGAGGTCTTTTTGCAGAGTTCAAAGTTGAGCAGCACTCACATCTTAAATCCTATCCTGTATCAGATTTCAACACTTGGTTGACAAAGCCACTAAGAAAACAGAAAATAAAAACATGTCAAATTCAACTATTAAAGTAATAGGAGAAATGATCGCAAGTCATTGTAACCACTTCAAGTGCTCTCATTCACTCTTCTGGCAGAATCAAGGCTTTTCTTTGCAATCGACTCCTATTATAGTGGGTTTCTTGGGTAAGCTAATAATGGTTCAGAGCATTTAGGAAAGGAAAAGGGGAAAAAATGAAGATTATGATATAAATTCTTTGCTTTGCTCAGCTCATCAGGCTGGAAGGAACGATTTTTGCACCAGATTATTCCATACTGTTTGTAACAAGCCCTAAATTCAGCAGTACCAAGTCACCCAACAGCCATCTTAAATGCTACAAGGCACATTTTCCCAGAATATATTCTCAGGCACTGAAACTCAGTTTACTTAGTAAAGCAGAAAAAGACATTGAACCACAGCCTCCCATATCCTTCATGAGTGTTTTAATCACTCTGTTATAAAAAAGAATATAATCTAGAAAATGAAAACCATCACCTTCCATTCCTGCTTTATTTTGGGGGGAAACAGGCCGGGGCAAATGGCCACCATTGAGTTTGTGAATAAAAGGCTATTGGTACCCACCCACTGTTCCAGGCTACAATTGCCAGGGCAAGGAGATACCTCCCTGCATCCTTAGTCAGGTGTCAAAGCACCAAAGAACAGTATTTAAAACAACCCATCTTTTCCCATCTTTCTAATGAAGGCTTCAGGCTCCCCTTCTAAGATATAAGACTTTTACTCTAAGAAACAAACTCAAGTCCTTGCATTATGAAATTCTTTAGATTTCATTTCATTATGGTTCTTCAAATCCCGCAGCATATTTTTCTACTCCTAAACTAAGTAAGGACTTAAAATTATTCATTTTTTTTAAAAAAAGATACTGTTGAACAATTTCCCTTTCATTCTTGTTATGAATGTGAAGTTCCCTTCTTGATCTTTCAAGGAATTAAAATTGTTTCATTTACAAGTTACATGACTGCAGGTTTACTGGAAGTTCAAGACTACTTTTAGGGGTTTTTTTTAATGTAAGATAAATAAATAGATTCTAATGATTCAACATTTTCTTGCATCTCAAAAGTACAGAGCAGGTCATGAATAACCTGTTCATTTGCAAGTAGGAGGAGAAATGGCTTTCTAAAAACCATTATATTAGCATAATGATTATTATGCAAACTTTAAGTTCCTCTACTGGACAGAATAAAATATTAAGAAAACAGTCCCCAAGGAATAATTCCTTTCTCTGTCAGCAACTTCAAAGTGTCCTTTTTTTTTTTGTCTCATAGTGATTACCTTGCATATGTTGATCAGAGTCACTAGAAATATTCCTCAACATCAAGCAGCACAACGGTGACAAACCACCTGTTCACCCTTACTGCAGGGCAGAGAAAACAACAGTTCATCAAAAAAGACTGTTATGTCTTGGACTTTACAGATGAAGGAAGATTAGACACACTCGTGACATGGCACACTGCCCCTAGAGAGCAGCTCCATGGTTGTCCTATGAGAGTCGCAGAGACACTTTTAGCCAGCACCTTCCAGGCAAGACATACATCTCACTGCGAACAAGACACTCTCTGGGTCAATGCAGAGGTTTGGGTCTCATCTAACAGAGCCTTCAGCAGAGTGGCAAAGTAGGGACATGCTACAGGAGAAGGACGAGCAGCAATTTCCACCTTCTTTGCTAACACCAGGTGAAGACACTTCTTTGATGTAACATCACATATTAGCTACTTAATAGCTTGTTTCCACCATGGCATTAAACTATTAATACTGCAAGCTTGCTGGCTTTGGCAAATGTACTGCAGTGCAGTGTTTTGTTTGGCAGTTTGTTCCCCCCTCCCATCCCTGGAAGTGATTCATTATTTCAGCACATGTGAATCCCAAACTACTACTTTCACAAAAAACAGTGTAGGAGACTATGTAAGCCTATGGAAACCTTCCCAGAATTAGTTCGCAACTTCTATTCCGCTAGAGAAAAAAAAAGTCAAATATGACAGAATGAGAGCTAGCTGAGCGACACTGAAATGGGTCACTACCACCAGTCATTCCAAGGTCCTCGCTACACCCTAACTAAAGGGAAGATACACAATTTACAGTCAAACCACCTGCAGCATATTCACTGCTACAGAGCCATGATTATTATTTAAAAAGTTTGGCAGTAACAGAAGTGAAGGAGGTAAGAGCACAGAGATGTTCAACCAAGCACGTGAGGGGGAACAACAATGGAGTCATTCGTGTTTCACCCTTCCATGAAGAAATATCACATTGACTTTTTCTTGATAATTCACAAAACTGTTTGAGATCTTTGGCAGAAGAAATACACCTATGAAGAATTCCGCTAAAGTGAGAAAGCAACATGGGAAAGTTATTTTTAGCTACCACATAAAAATGGTGAAACAAAGTTAGAGTTATATTTTGATGTCTAAACCATAATAAAAGCAATTAAAATTTACACAATGGAAGAAACAGATTGTTGCTGTTTGAGTTTTATTGAAGCTTCTGTAATTTCTACAAATAGGCTAGGCACCTTATCTCAAAAATTCTCTTATTCCCTGGAAACACATTATGTTTCCTGAACTTCTTTAATCTTGCACTGTTCATTTGAAACGAAATACTGTACCAAAATACTCAGGCTTCAGGAGTTTGCAGTTTGCTACTAAAACGTCAGCAAAATTTGACTTAAGAAAAATTAATCATTGCTTCCTTGTCCCAAACAGACAACTCGTTCAAGGCAGAAGACCTCTCAAACATTTCGCAGCCCCTATAAATCTTTCTCTTTTGGTCTGCATGAAAGATGATACTAGTGAATACGGCAGACACAAACAAAAGAGTGTATATATGCTGCCAGGGATTAAGCAAAGTGTTTTCAAACTAGAATGGATGAGGGGTCCTATTTAATATTGGGACTGCTCTCTGACAGTCTTAATTTACACATCAAAAGAGAAATACACTCTAAGATTTTGTCACTGTAATGGTTTTGCTATTACATTAACTAGCAATTACTACACAATGCAATGCAAGCTGACTAGGCTTTAAGTGCCAAGTCCCAATTTCCAAACCTCCTTAGGCTGTTATTTCAGTGTCTTCCACACTTTGAAGGGAGAAAATTACAAAGGTTAAAATTGCATAGATTAATAATGGCTAAAAATGCCTACAAACGCTGTTTTCAAGCATCTATGCAAGGAAGCAGAAAAATATCAGTTTTGGTTTACTTTTTTCCTCTGTTCTACCCAGTATTCAAGATGTAAAGCACAGGGGTGGAAGCTGATAGACACGTTCTCTTCCTCTCCTCCTCCTGTAAAAGTGCTAAGCCACCCTGGGATAGTTAATTTTTTGCATTTGAGCAGCTTCACAATAGCACATTGTGTTGGATCAGTGCCTTTAGTTGGGGGAAATACAGCCACACACCATATCTTCTATACGCTTGGAAAACATGGGAAATAGAAATCCCTCCAAAGAGCCCCTCTAATTCCAAATTTGCAAACAGCTCTCATCTACAGGGCAGGAAAGAGAGGGGAGAGAATTAGGGGGAACACAGAGGTTTCTGTTTGCGCTTCCCATCTGGAGGGTTGCTGATATTACTGCAGAGTTTGAGAATATTAAGTGTCCCTTCTTTAAAATAAGAAGTTTACTCTTTCCCTCAGTGGTTTATTATAAGGCTTTATACGTTAAATCTTCGAGGTCTTTAGACAGAGTCAACACTATATGTGGTGTTCACTGTTGTAAGTAGCTAAGAATGTTTTCTTTTATGAGCTGCTGCAGTAGGGTTTTTTTGAACTATAAAAGCAGGATTTATTAGGAAGAGTGGAGAGCTGCAAAAATGCTGCAAATCTCTACTTCTTAGGAAACACAGTTGTTACTTCTCTTATGAGGGGGATACATCTGCTCTCATTTCTGTCTGCAGAGAAGCAGAGTCAGGGATATCTTTCCCGAATTATTTCAAGTCGATTTGTATAAGCCTATAACCAAAGTTGTAAAGGCCAAGACTTTTGCAAATAAAGCAGAACAGAAGAATTACCTGCACCTTGCCTCCACCTGCGTTTCCAAAGGGCCTAAACAAAAGCAAAGCATGTTCTTACCCAGCACATCCGCTGCGCAGCAGACTCTTCAGAGTCAGACTCTTTTACCTGTTTGCCTGCAGTAGTAGGCAGCATTTTATTTTTTTGTCATAAAAAAATTACAAAAGGCAATTCAGGTACTTATTCTCTTTCCTTTCCTCCTCATTTTTAACTCTCTGCAAGTATCTGTCAAGTCAGAGCTTGACCTGGGAAATCAGCAGGAACACAGAAGTTACTCAAAACCCTGCACACAACAGGATCCAGGCTGACGAAGTCAGATGAATTGAGGAAAGCCACTAAAGAACAAAGAAAAAACCCACAAAAACAACCACACCACTCAGCCAAGAGGGCTTCTAAGCTTCCACTCATCTCTATCAAGCTATTTCCAAATGTGAACTTCTTGAGGCGAGAGATGATGCAATTCCCCTATTTTTTTTATTTGTTTTGCCTTTCCCAATTAAGAGGTATTGCTCACCCCAAACCAGTATCTGTTTTGCCTACATTCCACAGTTGCCTCAATTATGAAGTGGTGAACTACAAATATTCAGCTTTCATTTGCTGACTGTTCCATGCAAAGGTTTAACACTGTTCTGGCACAGCTGGATTCTCCTTCATATCCTTTGATTTGTTCTTCTACGTCCTGGTTCAGCTCCCCCACTGAATGCCTCCAGAGTGCTTAATTAATACTTTGCTAGACAGACCCTCACCTGTTACAAATCAGAGTTCAGCTGTAATTTGCTTTAATAGAATTATGTCTATTTACAGAAGTAAATAGATCATTTCTCTATTAAGGAATGTAATAAGCATTTGGGCATGGCTTTAACTGCAATTACATTTGATATCAGATGTCTTTCCTTGCAATCACCACATTTTCTGCAGTTGTTCAAGTTCTTTTTAACATGAAGACAGTGTCACCTGCTAAGGTGCATGAGCCAAATACTTCAGTACAGTGACCGAAACACCCTGAAATAGAGACAGGCACTTCGAGTTATGCAGGCTGGTCACACAGCTCCATAATTAATCCTTCAAACAAAATTTCAAAGGGTTGACATCAATTTTTAGTGAATGCATTTTCCAGGCTTTTTGATGAAATAAAGTGGGCTTCTAATAAGTTTGAAACTTGTCTATTCTCTTTCTGTAATACACGCATTCAGCTGCTATTTCTAGAAAAAGATAACAGAGACATTTATTTCCCTCTCGAACCTCAACACTGGGAATTCATCAGCTAGTTATGCAAAGTACACCCATGAAAAAAAAAATAATTCCGTATTGTCAAAGCTTTCTGCAATTTAATCTTTCCCCTCTTCAGCATCAGTATGAGAAACATCATATGACATTATTTACCTCAACATATGGCTTCAAAACTCTGTTTATTGGACAGCAAGACCAGAAGATCCCTCTGAAGAAGGGAACTAATAGTGTCCCCCCCCCCCACCCCCCTTGCTATAAGTAACGGGATGGTTTGGGGCGGGGGGGCGGAGGTGGTGTTAATATTTGCTGACTACATTACTTGCCCCCACCAGTTTCCAGGAACAGAAAGAAATAAGTTTTCAGGAAGAATTAATTGTTGCTTTAAATTGACTTTAAAAGACTTGTAGAAAGACAAAAGAACATTTCCCTTGATCTTTTACTATGAAAAAAAAAGTGACTTCCACTAAAAAGAGATGATGTACTCATAAAAGGAGCTAGTAACTATATTGCTAACCATCCGCTTTTGGATTTGACACTTAGTGGATACAGATATATATTTTAAAACTACACTAAGAAAGCCAGAAAAAGTTAAACATTTTACTAGGAGATCAAGTTATTTGTTTTCCTTATCTTTCTCCTTCCCCTTTAATCCTAGAAAAAGAGTCTGTTCAACCTAACGAGGCTATTCAGCTGGGCCTTAATTTTCTTTAATTATTCAGTTCCTGTAAACAAAAATTCCAGACTCGGCATCTATCCAGTCGACAAAATACAGAGGAGGAGATAAGAGTTCACTATGTCATTTTATATCAGCTGAAAGTTTCTTCCGCTCTTCCTTCAACGTTTCCATGACACCAGGATCTGATGTTCAAAGAGCAAACCAGCTGCCAAATTTAGTAAAAAGAACAACAGAAGAAACCAACAGCTTACCGAAGTTTTTNTACACGAATAGCTCTCACTAAATCTACTGAGGCGCAAAGCACTTGTAGGTTAGCGGTCCTCGTCATTCAGGTTCCTCAGGGTACCACTGCGTTGAGCCCTCTGTGCACAGACCAATCATTTCATGCCCTGACTGGTCAGCCAGGGCTGGAATCACAGCTGCAAAACACCAACCAAGTCACTGTCTGGCCATGCTGAAGGTCTTTCTGAACCTTTGGATAAAAAAACATATGCAGTGGCAAACACAAGGAGATGGATATTTTCATTCTAAACCAGACAATCACAGCGTGAACACTGGAGGTAGTAAGTACTTTATGAAATACAACTGCATGTTATCTGCAAGCACGGATCATGAGCAGACTAGATGTAAGAATTCAGTCATCTGCATTTATTCACTTCATAGGGTTTCCTATATTTGTCATTTTATTGTGCTTTAATTCACTTTAATAAGCGAAGAGGTTTTTGCGGGTTGGAGTGGGGGAATAGGTTGCAGTTACGGTTTTAAATAATTTATTTTTCAGTTAAATCCAAGCTATTTTAATGATTTATTAAACATTCTGCAGCAGTTGTATTAAACAGAGTCCAGGAAAAATTAATGATTAGGTGATAATAGCTGGAGATCCTATCACTGCTACTCAGCTAAATTGATTTTCTTAGAATAGCTAAATAAAAAAATAAAAAGCTACATGGCAATTTATGAAGTTTCGTTGTTAAGCACACTATATGTTGCTAAATCCTAAAGGAAAAACCAGCAAGCAATTTATTTTTTTTCCTAATTTTTAAAAACTCAGAATGTTTTAGGTTTTATTGAACTCTTCTACTAGAGACAGCTCCCCTCTATAGGGTAATTCATATTTTTTTTTAGTTGAAATTTTTTTTTTTTTTTTCTTAAAACAAGAAAGTGCTAAGCCTCTCTGACATAGCTAACACTAAATGCAGTATTTATTACTATGGAACTTCCATGTTCTTTACATTGTCTTATCCTTACTGCATCCCTCTGCACCTACAGCTAACACAGCTTTCTAGAATATCTTATTTATTCTCTTTTCCAATAAACTTCACCTCATATTACATTCTTCATAAATTTCTCTCCCTGTGAAGACAAGTGATTATAACAACATTGGGACTTTAATGCCTAGCAAAAGCAGCGTTTGTGCAAGTCTACAAGTGACTACTGAAGGCAGCTGAATTTAAGGAGCAGCGAAGCCTGGCATTGATAGCCCCTGCCATGAGACCAGCTGAGCAAGGTGATGCCATCTCCACCTGCTCACTCCAAGCTTCTCCTAAAACTTCCTCTCCCTGGAGCTGGGGCAGAGGAGCAGAGCAGATGCCTCAAGCCGCAGCAGTTTGCAACTTGGGCTTTTAGGCTACCTCACTACACTTCAAAAGCTTGTCCGTGGACATTCACTTCTGCTTCCCCTTGCCTGTAGGCAGAATAAGAGGAGCAGCTGGTAAAGGCCACCCAGTTCCCCCTTAAATGCTGCTGCTGCCCCCCTTTCTACAGGTGCCACTTTTTCTTCCCACTAGCAATGTACTCAAGTTGGTTAAAAACACTGGTTTTGATGGCACAATCATCTGAGCACTGTGTGTCATACCCAGAGTCCTAAAACCGTAATGTTGTTTTCTAACTCTTCCCACCGTGTTACAAGTGTAATCCAGTCAACCTTACAACAACTATTACATCATTTACAGTCCAGCAACACTGATGTGATGTCATCACTTGCTTTTCTTTGAAACATCCATGGAGAAGCATCCCAATTCTAAGCAAGTAAACTCTGCTACAGCTGCACCAGAAACCTAAACTAATCCAGGGAAGTTACATCTCATAGAAACTGAAGAGTCTGAAACCCCTCTGATTTAAGCAAAAAAATAAAGTAAAATATGTTCATTTACCAGGCTGAGCATCAAGTCAGAGGTTGCCCCCTGAATAATTACTGTTGTAGTAAGTTCTTAAATCTCAATTAAAAGAAATCTTGTAGAAGAGATTAGCCAGCTCCAGAAGAATAGTACTCAGAAAGAAAGGATAGAAAAAGAAAAAATACAAAACTGAAAAGACGGTCCCTTATGCTTTCTTCACAAAGAAGATGTGTGCACTACTAACTTGTCTAGTTCAACAGACTATGGAAATGAATTTTTCTTTTTTTTAATAGAGGATTTCATTTCAGAAAACAAACTTCTCAAATTCACTATAGCCTACTTGTTATATTGAAGACTTTAAATTTTTGAAATCCTATTTGCATTAAATTAGAAGACAAGCAATTTGCTAAAACTTCACATAGCTCTTGCATCTTAGCATGGGTAGTGCCAAACTCAGGCACATGTCCAAGACCCAGTATGCATCCACGCAGACCTGACAGATGATAAATACAGACTAGTCCAATACCATAAAGCATTTTGAAATCTCTCAAAGAAAGTCAAGTAATAATTCACGTTAAGAAAATAACTCTCAACACAACTGCATCTAAGTGCAATCAACGTGTATCATCAGAAATGCTGAGCACAAATGTTCCAGGTAGATCTGAACTAGATCTGTGTTGCCTGATCAAATGCAGCACAGGTTGTTGGGCTGCAGGCTCTGGACCAGCACACTGGTGGAATATCTATTGCACCTAATGATTCTGTTCGGCCTTGCAGTCATTCAGAACACCTCCAAAGCGAAATATTGTGATAAAAAACTAGCCACGTCCCACTGGGAAGTTAGCTCTGTGCTGTCATATGTAAAGTAGTGAGCAACACAAGCTGAGCAAACTCGACAGGTGATGAAGGCCACTTTACCACGGCAGACAATACCATGTATTCTTGGGACATAACAGAATTTTTACAGCAATGCATCCAAAAAAAAAAAATTTTTCTGCCTGGAGACTTGTCTATGGAAAGTGCTCTTTCATCTGCACAGATTTGATTACAACCATCTTGGCCAGACAAACAGTTCAAGTGCTAAGGTGGTATGTGCAGGAAATAGATCTCTCTAGAGATCTCTCAGTGCAACTATGCCACTGGAAGAGGCTAAACAGTTTAAATTAGTTTTCAGATGAAAACAGCTGTGACTCACAGTTATTAAACAGGGTAAACAATAACAGTAGAAATATTTATTAGGGCTGCTGTCAAGGGACCCCACAGGATCCATTTAGAAATTGCATCATGTGGTCCACTGAAATTTTGCAAACGTCTCATTTGCAACTCTTGAAACAGATGTTCTGTGCATACACACCAGATTTCTCGATGTTTCCCCCTGTATACTGATTTAATAGCTAATCTAATTTTCTCCTCTTTTCACAGTGAAACTAAAGTCTACATCCAGACTTGGGTATGTTATACCTCTGACATTAACCACATAATAATATTTCATTATTTAATAAGTTGATGAACACATTCTTCAACAGTGATGCCACCACAGTATAGAAGAGGATCACTAAGATCACCTTCAAACCTGTAATTCCCATGTAAAAGGAGTCCACCTCAGCCATTTTTAGGGAGGACAGAAAACTTTATATATCTACCAGCATTTCATCCCATATAAACCAGGTTGAGAATAGCTGAAGACCTGATACTTTCTGTATACAGCTCAAGTCTGTAGCCCTGAGTTTTATTTTATTTAATTTAGCTTTCATTAGAGTTACTGCTCTATAAACAAGTTATCTAAACTTTTATAAGGAAGATCAGAATCACAATTATTAGATAAGAAAAAGCTATAACATTCTGAAGATGTACAGCCTGTTTAGAGTTTTAAAGTTGTATTCTGTAAGACGTAGTGTTCTGAATGTATGGCATATTGGATTGGTTGTAACAATAAACACCCTGCCCTTCTTCAAATACACTATACCCAGAATTCACTCTAATTATCAAGTGGGTGATTTGATAGAAGTGTTATACAATTTAAGAATAATCCCAACTGTAAAATATTTCTTAGTAATTATGTAATCATCTTTTAACGTACATATTGGATAATATATTATTTCACATACAGCTCTAAACACCATGAAACTTTCTTTGTCCTATACACCAGAACTTTATTTATTGCACGTAGCATTATTTTCTCAGGACCTTAGTCTGAAAACCCTTGGCATTTGAAATGCTAGAAAGATACTATGATGCACAAAGTAGCACTATTAGCAAAAAATTAATAATGAATAAAGCCTATATCTCAAGCACTCCTATTTGGAAAACTGGACTCAAATATGACCTGTTCTCATAACCAGCTGGTTAAATGTATCCTTCTGTCGCCATTTGTTTTGGAGATAAGAGGATTGAAAATCAATTTATAGTTGGCAGTGGAGTTGGGAAGAGGGATTCAAACCCACTTAACTGGATTACACAATTTTATTATTTTTTACTTTTTTTTTTTCGAAGGAAATGTGAAGTGGTCACCTAGAGCAAGTGTTGCTCTTTTACGTAGAAATAGTCTAAGGATAGAAACAAATATTTTAGTTCCCCTCCCTGAAAATGTATGTGTATGACACAGTACAGACACCTCCTTGGAACAAAAGCATACTTATAGCTCTAAAATAATCCTTACCCTCTCTAACTACCTTTAAGCTATTCATTACATCAAGAAACGGAGCATTGTCATACTTCAGATATTGATTTTTTGTAGATTAAGTATATCTTCTTTATATACACACCTCTTTAGGCATTCAATAAAATCTGTTTTCAAGGTTACACAGTCATTTATATTCAGGGTTGCTCCATAAATATTATATTCAAACAGGGACACCTACATTATATCAATATGGCAGATTTATAGATCTTCTCTCCCCCTACTCTTTGGAGAATTGTAGGGAGACATCTTTGGTTATGGTATAATAGCTCTCTAAAAGTTGTTTTTTTGGGGTGTGTGTGTGTGTGTGTTCTTTTTTCCCCTCTTTTTCTTCAGTTAAAACCTAAAGATAAGCAGATGACTAATCTAACATTATTCACATCTGCTTGATATTTCCCATTTAGGTTGTATCTGTCTGCTTAGAACAAGACCAGAATTCTGGGGGGGTGGGGGGAATAATAACATTTTCCTGCAAAACACACCAGTAATTGTGCTCTGAAAAGGTCACATTGCAATGCTGATGTATGTATGATTAATTTGCCATTTTACGGATTATTTTTTTTTATCTGAAATATTAAAAATGCCAGACAACTTTGAGATAACAGTGATTATCACTTCATTGAACAGTAGAGAAATTTTAACAAAAATACATGTGACATAAGATTATCAAAATAAAATAATTGCTAATAAACTTCTATAATAAGAAATTATTCCTATAGCTTCCCATCAAACAAAGAACGCACCATGATAATAGTCAAATTAACCAACTCATCTCGAATCAAATGTATGTAAGGAGCAGTTGTCTCAAACCTCACTATAGGATCATTAGAAGTAATTATATGACCATAATTTCAAGACACATACATTCGGAAGAAATTTTTCTCTAGTCAGTACGTAAACAAAGCAGTCTCAATTATTTTTTTTTTTTCTTTGAAAAAGTGTATTGCTGGATGAGATCAAGGCACCGTGCCATCACTATATCAACAATCCTGTAACCTCTGCCACTCTGGCCTGTGTTCCTCCAGGTGACATAGAGAAGCTTCAGTCTGGTACAAACCTCAAGCTGAAGTACCAAATCGTGGCAAAAGTGAGACAAGGAAGCACACAGACAACTCACCTAACAGTTTTACCATTTTCAGTAAGGGCCACAACAAGATTAGCTGGGGGAATCGGCAGGAAAATGGAACAGATGAAGGGACGCATTCAGTCCTACAGGTATGACCTCTAGGGAAGCCCACTATTGTCATCTTCCAGTCCAAGAGAATCAATGGATAGAAAACTTCATACCAGATCCCAAGCCTATCTGTGAAATTAAGATAGTAAAAACTTTCTAGAATGAGGGTGGGGAGAAATACAGCTCCGATATATTTTTATGGGCTGCAAAATATATACATCTCTGGGATCCATACTACATACAACAGACCTCACCCTGCTGCCAAATAGTACCATCTATTGCCTTGGAATGCTCAATGTGCTGATGATGTTCACTGCAATTAAGCAAGTGGCACTGCACAACACACCGTTAATACTTCACACTCTCACCTGTTTTTCACTCGCATTATCACCACCTCTTAACAAAAGCCTTCTAGCTGAACAGTAAGACCAAAGCCCTTTACAAACCAGAGATACACTTCCTAGCATGCTAGTGGCTCCCCATTTTTATGCAAAATAATGGGAGACTATTAGCATAATCTTAAATACAGTCAATACAACTATCAGCTGGCATTGGAACTAACTCTGTTTAGAAGACTTGATTCAGAAAATTCATAATTAACACCTCACAAACTGGCATGGATCCAGGTCATAACCAGCCATGGTGTACTTTTGCGTTAGACTTTATGGCCTATCACTCTCTCCAGATTTTGCATAGTGATTGAGAGGATGTGCTGTACAATTAACCAGGCATTTTTAGTTCTAGGTACTTTTTGCTATTCATATCTTTCAGAAGCTGATATCATAATGGGAATCTCCAACATCAAAGATAAAGCAACTTTACATGGTGAAATTCTTGCAAGTAAAAGAAAGTTGGACACATCCATAACATTAGCTTTTGCTTAATCGCTAAGCATTCTTTTTTGTCCATGGCAGGAAGGCTCATCTGGATGCAAATGTTCCTCTAGAGAACTAGAATGATTATTTTTATGACTGATTTTGTAATTAATGCATTACTCATTATGGTTTTTTTCCTTTGGGGTTTGTTTTGTTTCTTTCAGATTAAGAGCAAAGGAGGCACTGTAATCTTAAAAAAAAAACAAAACAAAACACATCTACAAAAGATATTTTTCTCTGTGGGTTGTAGTTTTTTGTTAGTTTTTTTTTGTCTGTTTATTTACTTTTTCTTTGGTTTTTTTTTGGTGTGTTTTTTTTTTTTGTTGTTGTTGTTGTTTTTTTGTTTTTAAACCTGCACTGGTGACTGACAAGCACATCTTCACCTCAGTTCACATTCCAGTTTGTTACTGGCCTATGAAGCAATTCATTGTCCTCAGCCATCCCATTGCTTCCTGACAAGTTACAGCTACAGTATGTCAGATTTTGTCAAAACCTTGAAGTGACAGTTTTGATAGAAGGTCATTCCTTGTATGGGCTGAGCTACACAGCTTTAAAATACGTTGACTGTGTGTTTTCTGTATTAGCTTGATACAAATATGCTAAGTGACCTACTTTGCTAATTTAATGAGATTGTGAAGAGAATGCCTTGCATTTCTGACAGGGATATTTTTTATTGCCAAAGTAGGAAAGAAAAAAATGACAATTCAAAATGTGAAAGTTTATTTTAATTAGAGTAACACAGCATGCATTATAATAAAAATAGACTATAGTTGGCACTTATAAAGAGTCAAATACAGCAATTAAATATTTGGGAAGTAAGATAAAAGATAAGCATCAGTCTGCGGGCTCTCTTACTTTCAAAAACTTATGCTATTCAAGCCATACAGGTTCTGTACATTTTAGTCTCAAACTGTACATAGCAAGGGCTACAAAAATAACTGTAATTATTCCATTTGTTTCCTATCAGGACATTGAAATGCTTCAATTAGTAAGGGAAAACGTTTCCAGGCCATAACACTTGAAAAAAAAATAAATCAGTATCAGTACTATTAGGTTCTTTGTCCTTTTCAGTTAATGATATTACAAGTATTAGATATTTACTTGGCACTTAAGTATAACTTAAATAAACTTCACAGGGTAAGGACAAAAGCTACAGAGATGAAAAAAACAAAACTGTAGACTTACTGCTGCCCTTCCCTCAGCCAGAGAGACCCTATAAGCCCTATTATACCTGTTTACATGCCAAAGAAATCAGATTTGTTCAAGTCATCCCAGAGGTGATGCACTGGGGAAACCATTACTGCTTCACACCTGAACACTAACTGCAGGTGCTTTCATAAACCACTTCCACTAGGTCTCTATGAGGACATTTGTATTCACTCTTCAGTCTCGGGTTCAGAAGTTACCTATAACTGCCATCAACACTCTTAATAACATCTGGGTTTCTGAGGACTGAGTTCACACAAAATGCCTTCAGAGAGCTGCTGCAGGCACGCTATATCCAGTGGTGGGTAACACTGATGTCTCCCAACCATTTTGTCACCCTGTAAAACCATCTAGGACTCAACAGCTGATTAACATTTCCAGAGTTCCCTACGTATAAAACACATACAGGATTGAGTTGCAAAATATGCCAATAAAAAAATGGCATGCTGAGTACCCCTCAATGTCTCCAATATCTTGGTTTTACTGTGTGTTGGTTTTTTGTTTGTGTGGCTTTTTGTTTGGTGGTTTGGGTTGGTTTTTTTTTCTTTCCTTAGGAGGATCTTCCCCATTACAGCTTCTACTTAAGCAAACGAGATCAAAAATTCTAAGGAGAAATGTAAATAGTTGTTTTGTTGTTGTACCAGGGCTTTATTATTATTAAAATAAAAAGCACTTGTCATCTGTGACTTTTTGCTTCAGGTTTGCCATAACATGCGTTTCTTTTAAAGAAAAAATGCTGGCTGTCAATTGTGTGACAGGCGCTGTCATAATTCTGATATTCTTTGCAAATATCTAAAGAACTACAGTGAGACGTGTAAATTATCTAAGTGGAACCACACGTAGAATAGTAATAAACCCTTTGGTAATGTCTGTTCAAGATGTTTACGAGCAGCGTTCTGCGTTGGCACAACATTGTACCTCCTAACCTTTATGCACTAGTCCAAAAACGCTGACTCAGGCAGATCTGATCCACATTATACCTTTTTCCTCCACACTCTCCAGCTGTGCTCAAATGATGGGGCAATAGCAGAATTTCTCATCCAGCCCCCAGTGCTGTTGCAATCATTTAGGGGAAGGGAGGAAGAAAGGAAGGCGCTTGCTACAAGGAGCAAGTTCAGGTACTCCATGATGAAAAGTTCAAATTACCTCGGAGCCACTGGGGCATCCAACATCACAGGATGTTTTACAAGAACTATTAAAATTAAATTGATGTGATTTAAAGGAGACTCAAGCACGTTAACATTTAGTCAAATTATGTCTTCAGCAAAAGTAAAACCAGGGGAAAATTGCTTTTCATCAGGATTAAAAAAAAAAAAAAAAAAAAAAGAAAAAAACCCCAGCACTTAAAATACAGTATATCTTATCTGTGTTTGCCTGGTCTCTGCCCAGACAGTGTTTTACCATTTCAAAATCTGCAAATTAAATCTAGATTCGTGACAATTGCCTCTGGAAAGTTTGCCTCTGGAATGAAAGCTGTAATTAACTTTAGGATTAACCTATGCAGACAGGAAGAACAACTAATAGACCAGCTTCAATAATGACAACACTGTCATCTGTTCAACAAGTAGAAATTAATTCCTCGCATATGAATCTAGGAAGTATTTTTCTTCAACAGAAATTAGCGCTTTATTAGAATAAGTTCTGCCATTTTTATAAAACTTCATATTACGAGAGATGGACTAATGGGTCCAACAACCAAATATTTCACACCGCCTTCAGTAAGGACCAGATGCTCAAACTGACTAACTAAACTTGAAATGCAGCCCTATATTTCTATTATTTGTATATTTTAATATTCTGTATGATGTCAAAACAGCTAAACCCACCACATTTTCACAATGAAAATTCCATACTACAGATACTAGGCTTGGTTAACTGAATTTTTATGTACAACCTGATCTTCCCACACAGAACAGTTTAGAGGATACAGAACATACTTTACACAGTTATAATGACAGTGCTCTGAAAAGACCACTGACCACGTATCTCAAGAACTGAGAACAGGGCCATGGTTCAAGCACGATTTGTGACAGCGTCTCCTAAGACTACAGCAAACGCTCTGGAAGACAGCAGCAAATAAAAACCACATGATCTCTACCTTAACTATAATAGACCAGACAGCCTTTAAAATTCACACAAGTCCATAGCATCAGAAAGACTGATTGGGTTATAGGTTGTAACCTTATTTTGCAAACTAAAAAACTCACTGATTGTCAATAGACCTTTTGGACAATTCAGAGCATTCTGGCACTCCTAGGTCTTATGTTGATCTATCACAGCATATCAACATAAAAATAATATTGTTCAATCACAGTACCAATTGATATTACCAGGAATTGGAGATCCTTCACTGCTATAAATAAAAACATTTGAAATGGCCCACTGTAGTTCTCCACATAACCTGCACTATAAACAGAGCTAAACCGCCATGTCAGCCATTTCAGCAATACAAAATATGGTAAAGATATAGTTTAACTATATAAAATACTTCTTACTTCCAGAACTAGTATGAAGAGAATAATGATTTTAACACAAATGTAAAACAGCCACTGATCATCATTTCAGACATAAGCATTTGTGTTTTTCCCCTTTATGGTATCACCTCAGCTTACATTTCTGGAACAGATGGCACAAATTGGTCTTTTCTTATGAGTTCCTCCCACTCACTTCTTGTCATTGTCTGGTAGCAATCATATAAAAAAAAAAATCCAAATAAAGCCTTTATTGGCAGAGAAGGCTGCTTTATTGAGAAACTAAGACTACTCATCAGACCAAGAACCACACCAAAAAAAATCGCTTGTAGCTTAAGTTTGCCATTTTTGCATTTATAAGCAAGAAAATGACTGTAATTCACAGTAAGCTGTGTTTCAGGTTGACATTTCACTGATGTCATTTTCAGCTTTCCCCATCTGACAAACTACCACATTTTAAAAATTTCTCCCAAGAACAACATGCCCGCATTGAAAATAAAACATTTCACTAGAAGTTTATAGTTTTAATGATATCTTGAAGAGACCTAGGGCACAGCCCCAGTGAAAACTGCCTGACAGGAAGGCTTTAAAACCCACTGGGTTTGCCGCCAGCTTGCCAGCCCAGCAGCCAGGTTCAGCAGCTTCTGCAGAGCCCGAGCTGTCTCGGCTCTCTGCTCTTCAGCATCCATCAGCGACGTGATGAGAAGCACAGGACTTAAACTACCTCTTAGCAGCAAACTCTTCATGCCCTGAGCTCTGTTGCAGAGCAAAGACTTTCTGGCTCCAACTTTGTGCCAGCCTGAAGACACTGGTGCCTAAACTCCCCCACTTCTTGTGCTGCTGCTTGTCAGATGCACCATCCCAAGCCAAAATGATTTCAAAGCACTCCATTCTCATTCCAGACCAGAAAGAAACCAGATTTTGACACACTGAAATTCCCTATAAAATGGAATTAAATTTCTCCACCCATCTCTAACACAACAGCACACAATTTTTTCTACCTTTATGGAAGTAAATAGGCACAATGAACTGGGATTCTTAACTAGACTCTGTCTCTAGCAGGGATTCGAGGCTCCAGAGTAATAGCATATTATTGGGGTTTTGTAAAATGTGATTAATACCAGGCGTTCTTAAAAGCATTCACAGAGATAAGACCAAAAGGAATGAAACTTTCCTGGATTTTTTTTTGGGGTCTAGCAAGTCACCAAAAGCTAGGCAGGACAACCACCCGATCAAGCGATAACAAGTTCCTTTCTCCCCATCCCCTGTTAGCTCCCTAGATCTCGCACAGAGGCTGATGCAGGACACTCGCACCGTCAGACTCACAGGGCTGATGAAAGTCTTGCCTGCAAGTACTAGCAGGGTACAGATTACACAAGCATTGCGTGTAAAAAAATACATACCCACTGCCATCAATTAACAAGTTTAAATGTAATTACACTCAGTACAATAAATACATTTGAGTCTGGAAAGATCTAGCTTTCCCATTTTAAATAGAAATGAATAAGATATCACAACACAAAACCACATCTTGAATTACAGGCATTAGTAGCAATACTAATTAGCTGAAAATGAAAATTAATTGAATACAGCATTGTTCCAATCCATTTATCTAACTTGATCAAGGTATCATTAACTAATTAAGTGGCAATGCTATAATGTACAGCTTATTTAACCACAAGGTCATACAAAGGCCACACTATCAGTCTCCTTGCGACAGAAAACATGGTTAAGGAGGCTATCTTTAGAAGGGTTTAAATAAAAGTCACATATAAGTGCACATTTACCAAATGCTTTCAGAATCGACCAGTGAGTTAAAAAAAAAATGTCAATCCTTATTTAGAGGTATGAAACTGCATAATAACGCTATTATATCCTCTAACTAGCTTTTCTCATAAAAGAACTCTTTTCAATGCAGCACACCAGTGATCTTGGCACCCTTATTCCTATATTTCAAGCATAGCACTTGAGGGAGAAGGCTACGTAACTTGCCTATAAGCTAAAAGCAATTCAGAGCCAAGATCTGACAGAACTTAATTCAGAATCTTTCCATGGACCCCTAGGTCAGCAGAGGTAGGGGACACCAGGGTATTGCTAGTATTTACATTTCAGCCAAGATGGATGCGAAAAGTTACCCCTTTTTTATGTAATTATTACCCAAATGAACAATTGCCAGAAGCTAAAGGAAACCCACATTAATTATATTACTGAATATTACATCAGGCTTTTTGCAAAGCAACCCGTTAAACAGAAATTTGCAGTCGTACAAATAACACAGATCACACTGATTTGTGTTGAGAACTAAACCTGGAAACACTCTCCTCAACTTCTGGGCTGCTATTTAGCCAACAAGTAGACTCCAGCTTTACCCCACAAGAATCCATTACTCCCCTCCCTCCCCCAGCCCACCACAGACAGCAGCTGGAACTGGCTCCAGAGAAAGAAGCATCTCAGAAGTGCTATGCACTAGTGTGAACTAACACACCACTAACGTGTCAGGTAAACCGCAAAAGCAACTAAGTGATGTTCAGAAGAGGTCTAAGTTCCATGTGAACTCACTGTCAAAACAATTTCATTTCCTTCCCTTTTTCAAAAAGAACCAAACAAACACCAAACCACTAAAGTACATGAGAAAGTCTGGCTATTTCGTAGGAGTGACTAATGGGGTATCCCTACTTCTCAGCATTGATTTGGCTTCTCTTCCCATTTTATTGGGTTTGGGATTGTTTAGGTTGTTTGGGGTTTTTTTTGGGGGGGATGGTGTTTTGGTTTGGTGTTTTGGGATGGTGTTTTGGTTTGGTGTTTTGGGATGGTGTTTTGGTTTGGTGTTTTGG
>VYZM01003450.1:247002-273327 GCA_013398915.1 Dromas ardeola
CCTACAAAAAACTTGGTGAAGAGGTAAAATACAGGGATAATCAAAGGAGAACAGCCCTACTGTTGTTTTCCTTCTACTATGTTCAGAGAAAGAACACAATTTTGGGCATATACTTTGTAAGTAAAGAACACTCACACCATTTGTTTGTTTGTTTGTTTCTGTAACAACCCGGAGCCACCAAACTTTTTTAGCTAGTGGCTCATTTCTGAATAAGTAATATCTGTGCTAAGGTATCGTGGTTTTTTTCGTCTTCGAGAGTCTCAGAACACGTATTGCCTAGCCTAGCCTAGGTACATATACAGATTTACACTGCGGAAATAACATATTTGCTGAAGATCAACAAGACACCAGTCTTGGGGATTTAACATCCAAACACGAGAACACACATTGTACTGGCAAAGAGAAATCCATAAATAAGCATTCTCCAAGTGCGATACATCCTTGGATATGACCAGTAGTAGAGCAGTCAAGACACAGTAATTAATTTGGTTACCTAGATTCCATTAATACTTAGAGAAAGCTGAGCATCTACCACTCAGGAAAGTGTTAGAGGTGTTCAAAGCACCACCTCTGTAAATACTGCTTAAGTGTTGGGACTTCCACCCCCCTCTACCCCTTTCCCCCCCTTCAGTCTAGGAAGAAACAAACAAGATAAGTCTTTTTAACAGATTGCACTGGAATATCTGGCATCCTCATAATTCATAAGTGTTTGCAAAATAACATGCATGCAGAGATATCTTAATAGTAAATGCACCAGCTGTTTGCTATGTTAGGACCTAATAGAGAAACGGTGAGAAATTATCTGTTATCATTGATTCAAAACAAGAAAGACTCGAGAAAAAAAAATAAAAGCACAGCTTATGACACAGTTTACAAACAAAATAATGCTTTTTATAAAAAAATCTGGGCATGTAAACACCCAGAGAGGTAGTGTCCTTAAATAATCAAAGCAGTCTAGCAACAAATTAAAGTCTGCTTTTGAATATGTGTTTCTTTTTATATTCAGGAACATATTAAATCCCCATAGACATGAACATTAGGGACAACACAAACCATCCTGGTGCACACGTGATATCTCAACTGGCACGTTCACTGCAGCCAGCTCAAAAAAAAAAATTGTGGTGCATAGGTCTAGAAACAGGTTTTAAGAAATAATTCTAGCTTCATCCTCCATTCATAATGAAAACCACGTCTGAAAGTTTGTTTCATTTTCCTTTTCTCAGGGCAAAGAAATCAATGACAACAACCAGCAAAGGCAGAGTAAGATATTCTTCCAAACTTGTGACTCCTCTCAGATGCTGGAAGAAAAACACAGCTACAATCTCCACAGAGTTTGTATTTTCAGATGTCTTCCAGAAAGATAAAGCCCAAGTTATTGTTAAAGTGATATTGTCAAGAACAGTAGACCTAAATTAGACTTGCCTGACATGATCTAACTATTGATTCATGCACATCTATCATAATTTAGCTATGAAATTCACAACTCTAGCTCTTTGAAGTGTTTCAGAAACAACATTTTCCACAGTCTCAGTATCTTCCTGAATGTTTGAAAGACAAAAGTTCTGTATAAATGGCAATAAATATATTCAAATCCACACTCATAACGAGAATGTCAGGTTTGCCCACTTCACGTAATAGCAATCTGGAGTTTATAGACTGCCCAAGCCAGAGAAGGTTTCTCTAGCTTGATTAGAGTTCAGTTTAAAGAATGGAACAGTATTCTTCCTTTCATTTATTGCATATTTGTGAGGGAATTTAGCATGCATGTGTGAAGTGACCAATTGGTTGGGTGGCTGTAACTATACTGTGGCTTTTAAGTAATGAGGAAGGATTTTTATAAGTCATCAGGACAGATTAACAGATTCCTTTCTCCCTCCCATTTCTTTACATAAGAGGTGCATTTTAAATACAGTCTAAAAACAATGCCATTTTCCTCCTATACAGAGATACTACAATAGAAAGAAATCCACTTACAGACACACTAATGGCAGCCGACATTTCTGGCGTTTCAGAAATGACAAGAGATACACTATTTTCTACATAAAAGTTGCAAAATTAAGTTCCAAACAGTTGTGTAATATTGAAGTGGCATTTAGGTAGCCATGGGATCAATACACAAACATCTAAGGAAAAAAACCCTCTAAGATTTAACCTCACTTTGAAATCACACAGTTCATACGAGAACACTGTTTGGACTAGAATTTTAATAACCAATCTCTATGCAGAGACCATGCTATGCAGGCTTCCGCAGGATTCTCTGAATGATGTTCAGTATAAGAAGAGACAAACAGTACACCCGACGGGTCCTTAAAGGCTGTCGGCCTTGAAACAGAAGATATCACCCATTTTATATGCCTTCCTCCAAAAAGGGGAACAGGCAAGCAAAGAGAGTGACATATGTTGCAAGTCAAATTCGCCACATGAAATGACAATTTCATTTACATAAAACCACCATTACAAGGTTTTAATTAGCAGTAATGATTGTTAGACTCACAGAGAAATCCAAAATATTGTAGAAAGTGAAGAAATACAAGTAGAGAAAGTGTAATACGCACCGCAAGAAAGTATAATATACACTGCAATATGTTCTTTGCTCATTTGACAGGTATAGTTCAGTTTTTACTACATTCCATAGCATGATCTGAAGTGTTCTGCAGTACTTTTTTTTTTTAAAGGGTAATCAAGTTCTAGTACCATTATAACAGTAATCCATACGTTCTAAGAGTCTTTATTAAATTCCCACTGGCAAGCATTTAAGACCACTACATTTTGTTTACACAATACTATATAAAACACTATGGGGTGAACCTGATGGATTTAAGACTCCATTCCCTTTGCCCCAAAGCAGCTCAAGTTTGCAGCTTTTCAGTAGATAATTTAAGAGTCATCACTGAGTTGCTAAAGAAGACCGAGACTCCAGCTTGAAGAGAGCAAGTATACAGTAATATGTGATCCCGTATTCTCTACTTGGGCAGAGAGGCTTCAAGCAGACTTTGAGACACAACTGTAGCTGTTCTCTGGGAAGGGGAATGTTGTACAAGACAGCTGAGGCTATCTAATAGTTCAATGATGCTGAAAGGGGCTCCTCTTCCTTCCTCCCAGCCACACTGCACCCACTCTGGAGTCAACCCTTTTGCCAAGCCAATTTAATTCATTAAACAGCAATTTTCTCACTGGACAGTTTTCTGCCAGTCTAGTCATTTTAGTCAGGTCTGGGCAGGCAGGGGCAAACTGCAGCCTCAGGATTTGGTCTTCTCAGGTTTTCAAGACTGAGATAAAAACCAATTATGTCAGGCCTAGAACCTAGAGTACTACACACCTGTTAATGGTGGCACCTGAATGTTGCTGTTGACTTGAAAAGCTTTTCCTAAGATTGGTGAAGGGCTTGCATACAAGAATTGTGCACGTGACTTATAACTTGTTAGCAGTTTTGATTTTACAAGGACTTGGTCTGTCTTAAAATACAATGGCCTCCAGGTATCATTACCTACAATTGTCTTGGAAAACAAATGTAGGTCCTCAAGGTTTCAAGCTGTTGTATAGCAAGTTCACAAACAAGAGAAAGGGTTTAAAATTACAGGCAACCAGGGATAGCTTGCCTTCCCCCTCTTCTTCCCATTTTTTAAGCCTGTAAAGACATTGATTCATATCAGTCACATCCTCCTCTCTCTTGACAACACAGAAAGGAGGAATAAATCCACTGAGAAAGACAGGCATTAAGTTTTGATTATCTTACCCCAACAGTGGTTTTACAGTATTATAACCCTGCTGACTTGCTTTCTGTTCCCTTTGAGTTTAGTAAAATTACACAATCATAAAACTCACGTCACTGGCAAACGTACCAGACCTTAATATATCACTCCATCTTTTAAGAGCGTTTGAGATGCATATATTTCATCAGTCTTTCTACCTTCCTCATAGAAAAAACAAAACCAAAAAAACCCAACCAACCAGCCAATCAAAGCCAAGCAACCCTACACATCTCACTCTGGGACATGTTTTATAAAAACAAGGAGAGATACAAAGTGGGAGATGACCTGATTTATTTAGTAAAACACCAGGGGAATGAGGTGGTGGAGAGAGAATAGAGTTCACGTATAGAGAACTAAACCAAAGCTAGAAAATTCAGCTTCTTTAAGATCCAGGGATTACATGGGCCCTTCTGGGGACCAGCTGCTATATACTAATCACTTTATCACTGTTTACAAACTTCATTAGTCAGAGTCTTTGCTTTTCTGTGTATATACTTGCTTGGCTATATATATTTTTACTTAAAATTATTCTCTGCTCCATCATACCCATCTTTCTTCAATACACACCCATAGAGCTCAAAGGCACTATTTAGATATCTCTTTCCCTGATCAACTGAAGGCTGGAGCCGAAAGTAACCTGGTCACCAACCCAAGCGAGCTCATCGGTGACATCAACATTGTAGGCAGCCTGGGCTGAAGCAATCATGCACTGGTGGAGTTTGCACTCCTGAGGGGTATGGGTCAGGTGAAGAATAAAGCCAGGACCCTGAATTTTAGGATAGTAAACTTCCAGCTCTTCAAGGAGTTAGTCAAGAGGACCCCTGGGGAAATTGCCCTCAGGGACAGTACAGTGACCCTCCTTTCTCCTCTACAGGTAACAGCTGTACTAGTAAACCTAAGACTCAAGTGTTTGCATTAATTCAGCAATTAGTCTTAGAAAGATCAGCTCTCACACACTAAGGCCAGCTCAATGACAATATAAGAAATCAGTATATCTGAATATACCTGAATATGGAATACTCAAATTAAAAACCAAGCCAATGCATTTAAAATATTTAAAATGCATTTCTCTCAAGCTGGAAACTCGTTTGAAGTTTCTACTGAAAAAATTACTCTTACATACCCCTTTTTAATTTCCTATTTCTGTTCCCCAAAGCTAGGCTTGAACATAATTTGACTTTTACAGAATTCTATTTTGAATTAAACACTGAAACGTACCATTGCAAAGAAGCCAAGTGGTCACTGAAGTAATAAACCGATTTGAAATTAATTCACAAGATCACCTGCAATCCAAGCATTTCATGCAATACTGGAAAGAAATAGGAAAGCAGGTTGGTATGAAAGGGAACGCAAGAAAAATGGCTTCTGATAGAATCAATTTCTATAGCAGAAAGTTAGGGATGAGTAGATTAATGAAATTCTAGTCTTCAGCTGTGCAATGAGAAGAAAAATATCTGCTGTTTGCAAGAAGCTCAAGCACATGAAGTCAGCCCCAGAAAATTGTTCTTGAAAACAAGTATTTTATTCTTGCACCTGCAGTACTGTCTTGCCAGATACACAGACTTGGCCAGCCAGCTGTCTTGCCTATTGTGCCAATTTGGTAACCTAGTTACAGTCTCAGAGATCCACTTGAAAGACAAAGGGAAATACTGCATTTTCTGGGGAAAAAGAATTGGTTTTCTTATTAAAAACAGCAGCATTGAAGTAACCAGTACTGGCTTTTGTCAAGAACATATCAGAAGTAGACAAAAAAGCATCAACACCGAATGGTTTATGTTTTCCTAATGTGAAGAAAGTGCTGAAAAAGCTGCTCTAGGAATATGTCAAAGGGTTGAATTTTATTTGGAGCTATAACACAGGTTACATATCAGAAGAGAGTCAACAATTGGGTATATAAATCAGCATATATCACAAACAGGTTGTGCCCATATTCTGGTGATAATCCACATCAACCACGAACCACAGATCTGATGCACAGACTGAATTTGTCTACAGATTTAACTCATCATTCTTGACTTGAACCCAAATTAGACATGGCAATGCCAAGTTAACTCCCATGGCCAAGGAATGGTAGAAAATTGTACGTTAATAAAAAAGTTAATTTCATTATTTACAGCTTTTCTGCTAATGCATTATTTACCCAGTAGAACCACTCACTTGAGTGGACTAACCTCCAAATGAGCAGGTTTGCGCCAAAGATAACTGCTATCACATGGAAGCACAGGAGACAAGGTAATTACTCTTCTTCACCTTAACAAAAAAATCTTTGTGGACAGAACTGCAGCCATTGCTATAGTTCTGTGAAACATAATCCTGGAAGAGGATTTCAGTCCTGGTAACAACTTTTCATCTTGATGGTAAACAGAAATGTAGAAAAGCACTGCAGGTCTGGGAAGCAGGGCACTCCCACCCTGTGTAGCTTAAAATACCTTTCAATCCATGTAAGATTTCTCTGATTTAAGAGCTTCACATAACACCAGAAAAAAAAAATATTAAATACCTGGGTTTATATAAAGCTTTGTTTATGAAAGTTAAGAGCTGTCTTCCTTATCCCTCCTTAATTCACATTCAGGACAACTCTTACTTAGTTTATCTTTTCATGTTTACAGGACTCTATTCAGCCAACAGCGCCAAAGAAATCCATCCACCAGTTTTCAAATAGTGGTAGCAATAGCAACACAAATTGCTTGTATCAAGAAAAGGTCCAATTATTACAGCTCAAAAAGAATAATCATTTGGCCATTGCCAAGGAATATCTAATTTTCACCGACTGATTGTATAAACCAAGACAAAAGGTTCACAATTACTTTGTAACAATTCCGTTAGCTCAGGTAACCGCACTTCCAAGTTCATGTCAAAAGGTTTCCTCAAAAACAAGAACAAAGAAGTTGTTTACATTGTAAATGTATTTGATTTACAAATTAGAAATATGACCATTAATCTGGTCTCTCAGGTTCAGTGTATTTAATCAATGCTGCCTTTATAGGCTCTCCTCCCAGCAGACCAGTTGTTTCAGAACTGATACAGACCTTAATGAATTACTGAAACGTCAATAACTGCAGGCATTAATTGGTCAGTCAGGACCATGCATTTTCACAGTTCTCAAGCAGCTCTTAATTTCTGCTGCTCCTTATGTAAGTTTCTATTTCAAATGTTATGTATTTGCTTTGCTGACATTAAAAGGATGAGGTTGCTTTTCTGCATTCTCAGTATTTCATTCACGAGCCCTTTTTATGCAGTGATTCCACACCTGACAGCAGGCCCTAAAGCAATCATACACACTAAACAATTACAACGACTCATAAAAATAAGCAGTGCATAAAACGTAACAGAAGAACATTACCTTACAATACTTGACACCCTCAGGGGATCAATTTTCTTTTTGCAAACACATAGTTCCCTTTGACATTAATGGGAGCTACATGAATAAGGAAAAAAGCAATAGATCCTTTGCCTGAAAAACATATTTGTGCTGAGTAGATATTGGCAGCCTGTTTAGCCCAGGTGATTGGTGGTGGGCCTACCTAGAGATATGTGCCTGCAGGCTGCTGGTTCGTATTCCATAAAGGTACAAACTACAAGTGTCATCACCCCTCTGAAGATTGCTTGCCGATTTATCATCTTGGTTCGTTTCTCAGTGTTCACTTTTAAGGAATAGTACTAATTGTTCTATCTTCTGTAAAGAGGTCTTTCCACACCACTGTTTAAACACACTCCAGTGCTAATTATGACAACACAAGTTGTACAGTGTTGACAGAATTCTCTTCCATTGGGAGATATGCAGTAAAACTTGAGATAATGTTTTAAGCTTCCAGATCTGAATGCAATTAAATACAGTTAATGTAGTTAGATGCAGTTCATAAAGAAAAGTCAGAACTACATTGTATTCTGCATTTTCCTTCACATTCTATAAAATAATTACATAAGAATGGAGAACAGAGGCGAGTAAAATAACACAAAAGTCATACCATTGGCATCAACTGTTAAAAAATGCAGAAGGATTTATATCTACACAGAACCAGAGATCAACAATCACATAATACGCTTCAGTTAGTATAATTATACACCAAAATATTTCAGGTACATCTGTTATATTCCTGGTACATTTTTAAGAATGCAAAACCTCCAAACATACCCTATACTGACAATGGCAATGGTTTTGCCACTGTAATGTATATCAGTCTACAAATTCTGTAAAGTAAAGTTATTGGGCTAAGCAGTAATTGTTCTTGCAAATACAATACTCTACTAGAGCTTTTGCTGTTAGAGATATGGCAACAGAGACAAAGCTTAATATACCCACAGTGAAGAAAAGGCTTTAAGAGAAAATGAACAGCAAATCCATTTGAAGGAATCATTATCTGCCCATAGATATTTATCAAAGAGAGAGATCAAAGCAGTGGATTTAGTTCATCATTAATTGTCTGCCAAGTTTCTTACAACCACAGAGTAACCATTGTTAAGAGATGATTATTAGATATCAGTTATCTTTCCAAATTCAGAACTGGAAATAAATCCATTGCTTCCAGCCACAGAGAGGTAATTCTTGGCCTTTTGAAAGGTAACTCCGCTTATCTCTGGGTGCACACTATAATGTAAAGAATTCTCCAATATTTTGAAGTAAAAAAACCACACAGCGACAACACGCAGTTGTAATCTCAGAACACAAAGGAATTTGTAGTTTGCGAGCAGTTTTTGAACCGTACATTTTTATATCGTCACCTTGACCTACGCACCCACTGTCTGCCCACCAAGCCACTCCAGTAACTGTTATTTCTATTATGTCCTTCTAAACAGATACTGGTTTAGCAATCAGAGGAACAGAAAAAACACACCATACATAGAAGGCCTTATCCCAATTCTCACATCAGCAGAAGATGTAAGGGTAAAAGGATTTGATACATCCAGGCATAAACAGTTACAGATTTAAGTCAAGTTTCTGAAATCGACAAACTAGAATGTTAATTAACATTTGCAGATACAAATAGAAACATAAAATGCAGAGAAAGGGCAATGTTTTAAATGAATGGAGATAAACAAGCTTCAGAGTGCAATGGAGTAACAGACTTACTGTGTTTATCCACTACTCACAAATATCTGTAGAAGCATGTCAAAATACTAGCAGATTTAAGAGCAACATGAACCATCTTGATAATTGCACTTGGCTGTGCACAAGTATTTTGTAGATCTGTAAATCATTTCTTGCAATCATGCACCCCTGTCTGGAGGCTCAGCTTCTCCGAGAAGAGCTCACAATTCAGTTTTTAAAATACACCATCCTGAGACAAGACAGACAATGGGTGTCTCGCACCTATTAGAGCTCTCTGACTTTCATTACGGCCCAGAATTCCTAATGAGTCTGAGTATTGCCTACTGAAATGAAAATGATATATTGATTACAGCCACCAAAGACTTTGCAATTATGGGAATTTTTCCTAGAATAAAGACGGGAAGGAGGAAGAAAAATGCAAAGGATGATTCACTGGGTCACAAAGAATCACTCTTTCAAGAAAAAAAAAAAATCATGTTTTCCCCCCTTTCCTTGCAGAAGGAAATGAAAAATAAAGCCATTATTTTTTGTTTGAGTGCCTGTAGCATATGCCTTTACAGAGTAATCCCTTGTGTGCGAGACATTTTATTAGGCAAATAACATTCCAGAGGAAAGCAAGAAAATCCAGTGACTCTAAGGGGTCACAGTGGGGTAACTTTCAGTGGGCACATTCTTTACATCCTTAAGGCACTGAAGCAGTTAAGGTTTGAAGAACCTTTCAGTCCTGTCATTATTTACAGGAACTCATTCCCCTTGCATTGCAAACTCCAGAACATGCAACTATCAAGTCCATGACCCTCTAAGGTAAGAAAGTACGCATCTGATATCTCCCAGATGCAGATAACCTTTGGTAAATATTCAGCAAGTGTCCTTTGACTGATATGCTGTGATTTTGCTGGACTACAGCAGGAGACTACAAGGAATCATGTGCTCAGAGATAAATTAAACCATTTCTCTTGCACATAAATGTGGGTTTCATCCCTTCCTGCCATCACTGAGTGAGAGCAGAGTTCATGTAGAGAGAAATTACTGCAGTCAGAGCACAAGCTTTTTCTTTGATGTAAACCCCAAATCTAGCTAGATTGATCTGCACAGGTGCTCCACCTTCAATGCTTGTTATTATGTCTCCAAGACACATAATCTACAAATTTTAAAAGCAATTCTTTTTCCAGATCAGTTTTTTGTTCGAGTAAAAAAAAAAGACAAAAACAAACAAAGCAACAAAAAACAATGAGGTGGAAATAGGAAAGTCACTGCTGATAAAACGTGTAGATGAATGAGCTATTGGAGTAGCACTAAATATTAAGAGGGGTAGGATAACTATAAAAGCAAACTGGCTTAGCTAGCAAGTCAAAGCTATTCACAGATAAACACAAGGTCAGACATTTGGTAAAGGAGTTCAAAATAAGAGACTGAATCCTGGAAAGCAGTACCTAAAAAAAGATGCAAGCAACAGATTGAGCAAACATCTGCACTGCAGGATTTTGGCCCCATGCAGAGAGAGACTGGAACTGGTGAAAACATGTCAAAAACAGAGCTGAAGTCTGTTTTTGACATGGTGTACTTTATTACTTTCTTCTTTAACTGAGACTATGTTTCTGAAACCTACTTGAAAAATAATAAATTAAAAAACATTTACAAGTCTGAAAAATAATTGAGGCCCTGATTCATCAGTATTTAAACATGCCTAAACCTCAATAAACTACAGCGTGAGAGGCAGCTACATGTTTTCCTATTCTAGAGTCTTTGGGCATAATTCTGGACATTATAACTTTTAAAGCAAGCCGTTTTCTCTATAATTCAAGCTGGGCATGCTGCTTTTAGGCAAAGACAACTGCTGTCCACACTCTCAAAAGGCACATCGAGCCGAGCACAAATAGCTTGCCGCTCTAAAACAAGGTCATGCTTTCGTGAGAGCAGACCACAGCAATGCCAACAGGTCAATGTACTTTGCCTGAAAAACGCATCACATTCAGCTCAGTATTATCAATATTTCTTTTGCCTCCCATGAAAACAAGAAAAGTATTTGTCTACAACATGTGATGCTGTTAACAGCCTTATGCAGAATTCTGTATAGAAAGTAAGAATTGCTACTTGCATGTAGCTCCCAGCACGTTTTTTTAAAGAAGAGGGGTTTTAGCCTTTTTAAATTATATATGAACTTACCAGGCTATTTTTTGTCATGAGTGTTCTCATTCTTTTCATTCACATTAGAGGCCACATGCATAGCTAGCAAAGGAAAATGAGCAGTAAACCCCTACAGACCTCCAGGCAGGGGTGGAGGCAATGCATTTTTCCCTAAATGTTCATAAAAACAAAACAATTGACTCATCCTATTCAGGTTGTACAAGTACTTAGATTGGCCTATTAGAATGCATTAACAAATAACATTTCAATAGCATATCTTCAAGGTTGAGTGCTGCATCTCCCCCTTGCAGGTCTAAATTCTAACGTACACAGCCAAGAGTTAGGAAATAGTGCCTTTGTGAGATCTTAGTCAATAAGGTTACAGAATAAGTCATCCAAATACAGGATGTTTCTCAGAGAATTTTATCAGAGGGTGCAGAACAGGGCGAAAACGAATATTTCTTAAAACTTCATGCTCCAATTACAGTCACTATTTTACCAGGAGAGATATTATGAATATGTGCACCGCTCTAAAAATATTCATAGTTTGTAATTGAACAACTTATTTTCAGGATTTATAAGAAACCAACGAAATCCTGACACTTTTTATTTGGGGTCTTTCATTTATGGAAGTGTATTTTGAAGTTAAAAATACTTTAGATATTTAAACAACAAAACCCAAGATCAAATATGGCACATTTCATTCTTTTACATGTCTCTAAAAAGTGGAAAGGGCACATTTATCTTTAATTGAAGGGTCAGACCTTTGTTTTCTATAAAGAACAGAGGAGAGAAACTCAGAACATGGCCAGAAGAATCTACATTGCTTGTACCAAAAGCATGCCTAAAGCAGCACTGTCCAATCCATCTCTCCTAGAAAGGTCTTCATTTTGCTATTTATGAAGATTGAATGTTTGTGACATCAGCTGTGTCATTTTACTGCTCCTCCTTACTGTTAAGTTTATCACTACATAGTGACCATTCAAATGGTCAAGTAAATATTAGTATTTACATGCATAAGTCAGGGAAACCAGAGAATGAATGAAGTTTTAAGAAAGTAAATCTTTCTCTGAGCAGTTTAAAAGTCACACACTCACTGATTCAGGGATACCCATCTAGTACAAAGGTGTTATGAATATAATACCAGAGTTCAGTGACTTGATTCACCTACTTTGACAATAAAGACTTCAGCTAATAATAACTTTCAAAACAAACATATATATATAGGAAAAGGACAGTAAACAGTTTTCCTAGGAATCACAAGAAGCCTGCTTCACATAAGATGATCACAATATTAAGACCACAATAAAACAGACACGGGACAAACTGCTCTAAAGTGGGTCAGAAAAGAACCCTTCCTAAAAAAAAATCCCAACTGAAAACACAGCCAACATTTACTCTTTATATTCTATTTTTTCAATAACCTGCTAATAAGAGCCTTAGAGAAAAGTCAAGCTTCTGATAACTTGAAACATGCACTTAAACATTCCTATGTATTTCATTTTTCCTCAGTGATCTTAACTTTAAATAAAGCTTCTTTCAAAGAAATGACGACTGGTGTCAGAAGGTCTGCATAGTCCTCTGTACAAGTATAGTAGAGACACCCTGTAAGAGCAGTTTACTAGATGCTGGGGTTTCAGTCCATGAACCAGAAGAGGCAGACATGAAAGGCAAACGTATAAGTTTAAATCTAAAATTATAGAGAAGCATTACACTAAGTAAGGGGAAACCAAGTGACGATCATGCTTCACAGCTCGTTCCCAGAGGCTCTCTTTTGCCAGTGGCAACACCAAAGAGTTAACTACAAGCTCAGTGAATTATTCTGGTGGCAGTTACAGCCTCGCCATCATATTCCCCTGCAGCTTTTTCCCCCAAGATGAGACAAGTACCCACGTAGTCACACAAGAGAAATGGAGCCCCCGCAGTTGAGGAGGTCTGTGAAACAGCAACAGCAAACAGTTCTGTCAGCAAGCATCAGGTCCAACCTGCTTTCTTGTTTGAGACAAGCAGGATGCAAGACCCGCATCTCAACCCCATGAGCTGTCACTTTATGGTAAGGCCAGATCTATGGCACAGGTCAGAGCTGGCCCTACTGTGTGCACTCAGGTCTTTCAGACAGAATCTAGAACAGAAACCCAAAACACATGGCACTCTCCTACCTTCAGAAGTTGTTTGTCCAAATTATCTAGCAAGTCAGACATCATCCATGTAGAGTAGGAGACGCTCAGACACACCCTGCAACTTCCAGAAGTGTCACAACATGGGGATTGTCACCGAGCCTTCTTTTGCCATTGCTTTCTCTCTACATGCAGTCTGGCAGTACATTATACAGGGATTTTCCTCTCATGTCACTAGCAGAGATGTGTTTCCAACAGAATGCTGCGCTGTGCACCAAGTCACATTACCCCTGGGGACACTCTTCACTTTTATGGATAGGAAAAAGAAAGGAAGATGACAAGGAATAACAACTGCCCATCATGACAGCCTTACAAGTGTGTAAAGTTTTTTGACAACATGATTGTCATTAATGCACTACAAATCCTAATTAAAGTGAAATGCATGCCTTGTTTCCTCTCGCTTCCTCTAAAAGCAGCCACCATTTTTAAGTGCTGTCAAAAGTGGCACCATTTAAAGGTCAGAAAGTTGACAAAAATGTGAGCAATTAGCTGCTGTCAAGTAAAAATGATGGTCTAAGAGATTATACTACTAGAAGCTTGCCGTATTCACAGAAAAATGAAACTAGATCAAATAAGAAAGCCTTGATCTTTCCTTATTCCTTTTTTTCAGATGTGATGGTTCACAAGAGACCAGGTCTTCTGTTGCTGTACTAGCTCTGGAATCAAACTACCCTTTTTCTAGACGCTGAATCACTACTGCTTTCTCAAAAGGAGCAGCAGTATTTGGCAGATTGCATTTGTACAGGTATGTTTGCATATCAGGCAAACTGAGGAAAAAAGAGGTGAATTGAAGCGATGCAAATTGCTTGGCATTGCCTATCACTGTTGAACTTGGTCCAAAGACAGTTTGGTCAGTCAGCTCCTGCTCAGAGGGAGCTTCACCCCACAACTTAAGTACAGGAGTGGAGAGGGTCCCCTTTCTAAATAGTCTTCCACACGTAGGACTTGTCCGTATACATAGTTTTACAGGCCATGATTTTCATAAAGCTCCCTGCACAATACTACAAGTACCTAATAAATAACACATTTCCAAAGTACTTTGAGCTCTTCAGATGAAAAGCAGCACAACCAGAAGTTATTACTTGTGTGATACATTATCAAACTCAACTTGAAATTTCACTTTCAGAAAAAATTTAGAACCAAACCATTAACTAACACCTAAGACTAAATGACACTTAGATATCTACTGAGACACAAATAAACATCTATATACGGAATCCAAAAAGGGAAGGACACAATAACTATTGTATTTTTTTAATGTTACCTGCAGCAATCTAAAGACATCAAAGTACACATGGTGTATATAATAGCCCCTAAATTAATTCAAGAGAACAAGAAAGAAAGGGTCTGATCCAGATTAATTTAAGTAGAGGTGACATGCAATAATGGTTACAGTCCCACTTCAACTGTAGTTACTTTCAAACATATTCCTGTTCCAGTGAGGCACTGGCCCAGGCTGCCCAGGGAAGCTGTGGATGCCCCATCCCTGGAAGGGTTCAAGGCCAGGCTGGATGGGGCTTTGAGCAGCCCGGTCTAGTGGGAGGTGTCCCTGCCCAGGGCAGGGGGGTGGAACAAGATGATCTTTAAGGTCCCTTCCAACCCGAACCATTCTATAGTTCTATGGTGTGAATTAGCTTTTTTTTTTTTTTAAATAAAAGTAAATTATCTTTGATCGGCAAGATTATTTGCCACATTGAGAACATGCTCCAGCACAGGAGGGAGAGAATATGCACCCAAACATCTAGCATTATAGATTTTCAACACTTCAGAACAAATTAAAGATTCTGTCCTGCTTTTCACTAGATAACATGGCAAATACGTTTTATTTGCTGTATTACAATTACTTTTATTTACCAAAAGTAAATCTCCAGATAGCTGCATTGATCCTGCAACACTTGAGGCCATTTAATCTAAAGAAAACTGTTGTACAGAAAATGTTTAAAAAAAACAAACCCAAACAATAGCAGCAAAGGGCATCTTGGGGAGCTTTAATGAGATTTTTCTCTTCTGTGCAAGTTTAGCATTCCCACAGAACAGATCAATACTACTTGTTTCTCCCAGATACATTGGGGAGCATCCTGCACTTGAACCCAAAGTGATCAATCCTTCCTGGCCCTTTCAGCTCTCTTCTCACTGTTATGCAGCAGGGGGTGGCCATCCAGCTGGCAGGAGTGCCACAGACAAGACAGGAAACTGTAGGATCCCATTCATTTCCAGTCTTGATCAAAAAGGAATTTTTTTTCTGGAGATGGGAGCACTGCATAGTCCAACTTGGAAAGCATGTTCTCTTTACTTAGTTTCCACACATACAAGTATCTATGGACAAATTAAAAACTTATACTTCAGTGCTGGCAGTAGCTCCCCCTTCATGAGTGGGGCAGAGCTTTGAGAGGGCTTTTAGCTCTTTGCTAAGTTAAAATACTGATTTAGTAAGGGTGGCAAAAGCTGGCACTGTTCAACGCTGAAATTGTGCTGTTCTCAATAGATTCACTTAGTATCTCCTGGCTACTTTTAAACTTCCTTTGAAGTATTTCATTCTCATTTTCCCATTTCACTTTATCCTTTCTACCACTAATATTTTGTCAGGACAAGATGTGGGAATTAATGAGTATTTCTCTTTCCCTTTCTTTAGCTGTAAACATAGCCTTCTTCAGTTTATAACCAAAGTTGGCTAAAATTATAGAAGATTTCAGCTATTTGGTGTCTCCTCTTGCTTCTTAATGTAGACCCTCTCATATTTCTGTATTTCATAACAAAACATAGCTGTGAGAACAGCAGGTAAAGAGGACTAGGTTTAAAGCCATTCACAAACATACATTACCGTTTGAATGCAGAGTTAGGGTTTTGATACACAGTGGAAAAGCTATTTTTTTTTTATTTTATTTTTTGAAAACAGAGGAAGTATTCTGAAGTGGATCGACTGTCCTTGAGCCCTTCCACCCACACACCCCTTTTTTGTCCCCCCTCTTGTTCTTGGTTCTCATTTTCATGCTGTATCGAGTGTGTAAAACTGATTTTTATTTTTCCCTCCTATACATACTGCTACCCCCATCTCTTAAAACAAAAAAACCAAAACCAACAACAACTAAAAAACACCCAAGAAATAGATAGCACAGACATGAAATTAAATCAAAATAGTAAACACAACAAAAAGTTCAGAAGCCTCTGATGATGCTGAAAGCCTTCATTTTCCAGCTGCCCAAGAGGTCATATCTCAATAAGCACATTTCCTACCTGCTGAAGACAGAGATTCCCTCATCATGACTTGGAAGTACCAGGCCACTTGTGTGACATAGGTGGTCACACAAGACGTGAAAGCAGAGCCAAAGGGTGTTCAAAGGCTATCATACCGGTGAGTGAAGCCTCCTTCTGAAGGACGCATGCTGCCAGGGAACGCGTGTGTTCTGGCTTCACACTGCCACAACACTCGAAGAGCACTATGCTGCTAACCCAGTCTGCCCACTGTGCGCGAGATCTTCTTGAGCGAAATGTCATTCCTTCATCCAAATCACACAGCAAATGCAGTAAGAGAAACCAAATACCATCTGAACTCATTGCTGATGTTTAATGAAGATAGCTTAAACTCACTGCTAGGAGGTTTTGTACTGTGAAGGAAAAAAAAACAAACCCCACCACCACCAAAAATCCACACAACATAGTCTTGGTTTAAAGCTATCCACATCCTCATAGCATTATCCATACATTTTTATTTCCAACTCTGTGGTGTTTTCAGAGACATGTAAAATGGCATAAAGTACTGTTAGATGAAGAAAACCTTGCTGCAGACCCCGCACCCTCTCCATTTGTGCTGAAACCGCTACCCTCATTTCAGTTCATATGCAGCTTTAATTGCAGTTGTAATGGTAAAGGTCAATATTGATCCATTAACCCATCTACCCTGCAAGACTTCACAAGCTTATTCTCATTCATACAGAATATTGATCAGTATTAAGTGTTATTGATGAGTGAAAACAGGGTGAAGGACTATGCCTCTGATGCTCGCTGCAATATTATCTCATCACAGGCATTTTAATAAGCTTTTGGACCAGGCAGCAGAAATCTAGAAGAGATCCAAAACTGCAGAACTTCTTAGATTTTGCTAATTAGACGCTAATTGTCAAGGACTTGCAGTGTTTAAAAATGCAACTCTGAGTCAAATGGTAGTATAAATAAAGGGTTTAAACAAGTCCATTTACAAGAACTGAATAAAAATAATTTCCTGGGACCTGGGAGTCCTGGTGGACAAGAAGATGACCATGAGCCAGCAATGTGCCCTTGTGGCCAAGAAGGCCAATGGCATCCTGGGGTGCATCAAGAAGAGTGTGACCAGCAGGTCGAGGGAGGTCATCCTCCCCCTCTACTCTGCCTTGGTGAGGCCACCCCTCGAGTACTGTGTCCAGTTCTGGGCTCCCCAGCTCAAGAAGGACAGGGAACTGCTGGAGAGGGTGCAGCATAGGGCTACCAAGATGATTAGGGGACTGGAACACCTCTCTTATGAGGAAAGACTGAGGGAATTAGGTCTGTTTAGTCCGGAAGAGAGACGGCTGAGGGGTGACCTAATTAATGTGTACAAATACTTAAAGGGTGGGTGTCAGGAGGATGGGGCCAGGCTCTTTTCAATGGTGCCCGGCAACAGGACAAGAGGTAATGGGCACAAACTTGAGCATAGGAAGTTCCACCTCAACATGAGGAGGAACTTCTTTACTTTGAGGGTGGCAGAACACTGGAACAGGCTGCCCAGGGAGGTGGTGGAGTCTCCATCTCTGGAGACATTCAAAACCCGCCTGGAAGCGTTCCTGTGCAACCTGCTCTAAGGTGACCCAGCTCTGGCAGGAGGGTTGGACTAGATGATCTCCAGAGGTCCCTTCCAACCCTATGATTCTATGATTCCTAAATATAGCAGCTGGAAAAAAAAAAAAACAACCACTACTTTTTGTCTTAGTATGGGAACAAGAATATCAGGCCTGTTCTCTTATTTATATTATAACTCTCTTATTGTGAGTTAAAGCTGAACCAAGAGGGCATGCAATTCTTGACACTTCGGGAGAAAAAGCTTTGCTACTGCAACAGTCAGGAGCCTACTGAGCCAGAAGTCAGCAGGAGCATTGGAAAGAGGCAGCTTTTTTTGGACCCAGCTCTGATCAACTTCCCAATAGAAAAACCCAACAAATCCATCCCTCTGCAGGATTCTGGCTGTCACAGGGTGCAAAAGCAGCAGTTCCAGCTCTGGATGCCACATCACATCATTTGGATCAGAGCTCTGATCCAAACTTCAGGGGCACACTACAGCTCTTGCGGTAGTATTTGAAGTTTTCCACCCAATTAACAGATTTGCTCTGGTATGAGTGGGGAGCTACTGCACGAACCTTTTTGCTGAATAAGAAAATACTTAGCAGAAAATTGCATGCCTGAGTTGTGCTGGTTATTACGACAGAAGTGCACTATCGCATGTATGAGACCACCAAAAAACCCCTCAGGCTGGCCAAATATGACAAAGTACAGTCATGCTTTCTAGGTTAAAGCAATACGAATAAGTAAAAACACATATATAAATGCTGACATTTAGATGTCATTTAGATGACAAAAAAAAACACCTTAAGTTAGAGTTTCACATCAATTCAGTCCACTAATGATGAACTTTGAGAGCTCTCGCAGAACTTTCAGGGTAGACCAGACACAAACTCAGAGCATTTCTCAGTCTGGAAAACACGACCTGTTTACAGCTAGAAGAGAGTCAAGGGGGGCTGGCATGAGTTGGAGATGCCTGGTGCTGCCACACATTCCTTTTGAGCACGCTGCTCAGGGAGCCTACACTGCAAATCCTTTGCCTGATGACCTGAAGCCATGAGCCATTGTATCCTATTTTATTCCAAGAAGCTGTAGGAAACCGGCAGCAAATAAAGCACAAAGTTCAATCATTGAAAGCCAAAGTAATGATGTAAACACATTTGATATAATCCACGCTATTCCAGACACATTATTAGGAAGATAATGATGCTGAATCATTCCCCGCTAAACACTGACAACATTCCTATTGCTTTACTTTGTGTACTGCTATTTTGTAACAATTAAGAGGGAGCAGTCAGTTTTCACCAGTTAATTCAAGTCATGTCAGCTTTATGGAACTGGCTGTATTTATGTCATCCTCTCTGCTTAACAAACCAGAGTATACGTTTTAACACAGCTTTCCAGAGATGAAAGCCTCGGAGGTCAGCGCGCTTGGGCTGACTCACTGACCAGCACCTACAGTGGTCCTTCAGAAGTGAACAGCCAGTCATTACACACATTGTGTCACAAATTATTATTGCTTTATCATTCAGTACAACACCTAGGGTATTTGCATCAACAACTCTTCCTTACCTATGACAGAATGCCTGTCAGGAGCCAAAACCTGAAGTGTTTGGAGGACGTCAAAAGTAAATCACTTCCTGAGAGGCATGGGAAGCATTTATCCCGGAATCTGAACCAGTCCACTACCTCTGTGTAATTCCAGACCAAAGCCCCAGCTGAAAAATCAAACTGCTCTATATTCATAAATTATTTATTCCTCTCATTAGGAACACCTCAAAGTGACCTGCTTACTGGAAAGCAAGAAGGTGCTCCCCCTGTCAGATGAAGCGCATCAGAACTAGGTCGCTCTAAATGGACATTTATTTTAGAAGTACATAACTCAAATAATTCAACACCACTTTATACAGATTAGCACTTTGGCATATATTCCACACATAGCCACCAGCTTGAACATTAGCAACTATCAAAGACTTAAAAGATTAAATACTAAACCCAAAACTAACCAGAACGAGGCCCATTCCCCAGGCAGCCTGCAAGTCTGAGAGCCTTCAGAATCCTTAGAAACCTTTTCCTACCAAACACTCCCTTTTTTATCCTGCAGGATTTAAAACCCTCCTACTGATAAGAGAAGAGCTAATGAAATCCAAGTGATGTAAATCCACAGCACCTGGCTGGGGGGACATCTGTATGTAACTAAGAGTTTAAAACTTCAGGTTCAAAATGACTCCATGCATGAAAAAGAGCAATTCTTGACACCACCAGCCAGGAGATGAAAGCCTCTGGTAAGGTAAACGTCAGCATTGCTGCTGTACAGACTGTTGTTTGTTCCTTCTTTCACAATATTTTGAGATAAGACTTATGTTCCCTTATGTTAAAAATATTTACTGCTATGCAGGCCTGAGGTATACTCACCAAAAAGCATTAACTGGCTCGACCTGAAGATTTCCCACCTCCTTTCAACTCATTTCTCAGCTGTACAATGGTTGCCACCACCTCTCCTGCATCCCGAAGCAGCCACGCAGCACCACCAGTGCTGGGGAGCCACGTCCCGCTCTGCCCACCCCCGTTATTCAGCTGTGGGGCTCTCAGATCAGTAAGACACCAACAGCAACAAGAAAGAAGCTGTTGCTGGGATAACTTTGATATTCAAATATACAACAGCACTTCATCAGTAAAGACTGACTGCTGAGCGGCGGGCACTGTGCGCAGTGGGGTGGCCCTGCCCAGAAGCGGGCAGTGGGGTCCGTGAGGAGAGGCCAGGGCTGTCCTGCACTGCTAATTCCACCTGCTTCTAATGGCCCCACCGCAGGGCTGAGCCCAGTGGCGATGCTGCTGGCACTTCTGGGGAGGCGGACGTAAGGAAGGGCAAAACACCCATGAGGACTAAGGACGTGAGAAACATCTGGCTGCAGCTCAAGGTCAACCCACCAGGCGGGCTCGGAGTATATTCACATGGTTGGACGTGGTTATTCAGAAAAAAACATGTCTCCCAAGAAGAGCAGGAGGGTACAAGTTCAACCAATTTCTATAACAAAAGGTCACCAAAAGCCACGACCTTTTCAGCCGGGGCCTACACTTTGGGGTTGTTTGAATGGAGATGTAAGCTAGAGAAGAAACAAAAAAAAAGCCTGGAATGGTCCAATTTACGGCCTGACTCTGACAGGAAGCAAAGGAAGAAGCTTTTGGATTCAGCACTAGCTAAGAAATAGGGGAATAATAATTTTAAAAGATAAAGTTAGGAATAACCACTCAAAAACCTACCTTTGGATCTTGCTTGTGCTTAGGGCTTTGTGCAAATTGCTTTCAAATAAACAAGAAGCCTGTGTTGGCCATAAGGTTACCTTTAACTAATTTTCCCTCTTTAAGGGGAACAATATGCAAGGTGCTTCATGTTTACTACCCATTTGGGTAAGAAGTGGGGTTTTTTATTTTGTTGGGGGTTGTTTTAGATATATTTCCTGGTTTAAAAAAAAAAAAAAAAACCAACCAAACAAAAACCACAAACCAAAAAAACCAGAGTTAGGAACACAGGAATAATTCAGGCACAGATATAATGGGATATAAAAATCTTTCTTGATTATAGCTTCCAGAGTGGTGGCAGCAGGGAAAAAAAAGTGCAAGTGACTTTTAACCTCTCTTACTTAAGCCAGGACACTAATAAGACGTGGCTCTAATATAAGAAAGAGGAAAAAGTCGCTTATATCTACAGAAAAAAAATCCCTTCTTGTAGCTTTCAGTTAAGTGCGTTCTTCTGCTCTCAGTAGAGCCCAAACATATGTGCAGTGGTCACAGAAGGACAAATAAGATACTGGAATGGATTCAACATATTGAGCAAATCCCCCGAGTTTTTAATTCCCCGTCATTCTCTTCCCTCCAGATGCTACTCAGGATTTTACAAAATTAAGTTACATAAAAATGCTTTCATTCCTATGAAATAGGAATTTCATTTCATCCTATTCAGACAACCTAATAGCTGTACAGATTACTGTACCCCATGTTGCATAGGAAACCACTTCAGAAAAAATGAAGCCTTCTTCACTAAAAAAAGGAGAAAAAAAAATACATTTCAGTAGATTTACATGTGCAGTAGATTTGCATCTGCTGCTGTAGCAAAGTGAAGTGTCACTGGTAGAAGCAGAATTTAGATAAAATACCTTGTTACAAAATGCATATCATACCCATTTACAACAGGAAAAACTTAATAAATCCAAGACTGAAAAAAAATATTATTCATTGAAAAGAAGCCACATGATCAGATGTGTAAAGATAATCTTGATGTGAATGCAGTTATCTTCTATGGGATAATTTAAATTGAATTCCTTTCATAGAAGACCCATTAACCAGGTATAACAAAACCCATAATTAATCTGAAAACAAGAATGCAACATTAAGTTTCCCAGCACCTCAAGTTTTCTAATGAAGGAAACATTTCCTGCTGTCTTTCATCAGAAAAGAAATCTAATAAAGTTTTATTAAAATGTACAGTAACAGAACAGATAGGTTTAAAGTACAGCCTCTGTACAGTGTAATGAGGTTTTGGCTCATAAAAATGCTTAGACTTTCATTAAAGAGATCAATGAACCCAAAAGAAAATTAGTTTAGCAAAAATATACGTGCAAGTCCTGCAGAATACCATTTAACTGAAAATGTAGTTTGTAAGCTCCAATGTGAACCAGGGCATCTTTTACAAAGGAATATAAATGAAGGAAACGCCATGGTAACAGACTAATAAGACTAACAAACCTGAGGTCTTTGACAAAGGATTAAGGGGCAGCCCTGAAGTTAGCAATAAACTTTAAATGAAACACATTTGAGCAAGCTCAGCAAAGAGAGAGAAATGTGGAGTGTGAGGAAAGGCAGAGCATTGCACAGCCACGGCACCACCTGAAGGAGCAGTGGAGGGTGATGGAGGGAGGGTGTTGCTTCCATATAGGGATGTCCTGCAGAGAGCCGACAATTACATCTGAACTCTTCTACATACCCGGTTTTAGGCAGATGTAGCTGTTTTAAACTGGCTATACACCGCTGTATTGCTCCATAACAAAATAGATAGCTCATATCATAAGCAGACATACTAAAAAAGTGAATCAAGTGTAGGATTTGGAAACGTTCGCATTTTTCTTCCAGTTGCAATGATATATAAAAATTGCCTTTAAAGTTTCCTAGACAATAAACATAAATTCTTAGTAATAAATATTACCAGGCAAGTAATAAGTCACATTGTAAGAGCTGGGAGTCCCTCACAGATCCAAAATATGCTTTCATCTCAAGACCCGCTGCAAATTTCTGAGGTCACTCAGTTCCTCTCTTACTCTTCCCACTGAAGGAATCTCAGCTGTCTCAGGCTGTTTTCCTCACTCCAGAAGTATCTGGCAATAACAGTGAGCATTATTGTTTAGCTTCTATTGCACTCTTTGTAACTAAGGAGCACAATACGTACTTATACACACACACAGAGAAATAAATAGTTATCAGATTCCTCCAGATTTTCATTGAGCTGATTTTACCCGTTCACTTGATTCTTATTTAATGGTTCAACTGTTAAATATACCTTTGCAAATCCCTTGCTGGGGTGCCCCTCACTCCCCCAAAGGAAAATAAACATTATCAGTTAAAATTTAGATCTGTTTTATATGCAGTCCTTGCATGAACATTGAGAATAACCACTCTTAAGTTATCAAATGTGATTAATAATCTCCAAAAGGAGTAACATTGCAAAAATCACTTTGGAATGGCCACATGTTAAAGAAAAAAAAAATAATCTGATAAGCAAATACAATTTCTGAAAGCCAAACATTGCTGAGGAAACTAGCTAAACACAAGTCTAATCTAATCTGAGGCAAACAAGTTTACGATATTACCAAGCAGCAGCAAGAAAACATTGGCCTTTCAGCTATATCCCACTGCTAATCTATCCACTGCAGCCCCTTTTTTTAAAAATTATGGGCAACAGTTTTTAAAAGTTGCAACACCAAAGCAAAAGTTTTCAGTTTCAGTCACGTGCTGCAGGGTAACCAAATATTTGTCAATGCTCCCAGTCTTGCTACATGTTATCTAGACTAAGAAAGGGACAAAGAGCTTCAAATGCTCTTAGAGTTATCAGTAAGATTTATGAATACAATCGGTTTCCTTCTGATGATAGCACAATTTAAGAGACATGTACCCCTAGTCACACAATACAAGGGGAGAGGGCGTCCATGAGAGATAAAAGTGTTCAAAAAAAAAAAGATTACTCATATACAAACTGCTCACATCATGTTTATCAGGATAGCTTAAGGGACAACAGATAGACCAAGCAAAAGGTTTCCAACTAGAAGAGTGTGAGCATGAGGCTTTGGAATAGTGGTGCTCAGGGTTCCAGCCTCAGTGGTGCACAAGCTCCTGGCTGGAGCAGCAGAGTCAAGCAGATCTCCGCAGAGAGGAATTTGCAATCTTCAAGCGTGAACTGTATTCAAGGGATTGCACAAAGTCCCCGAGTTGCACCAGACCTGCATGACATATGGCCCTTCAGCTGTATGTGTTCCACTAAGCCACTTTGTTGGCCTACTGCACTCTCTGGATAGAATAAAGCCTTTGGCTGGCCCTGTTCCCTCAGTCATAAACAGCAGAAACAGCAGCCATTAAGTCACCTGCTCCTGCCTCTCTACAAACCTGGGAGCCACCTGGGACACTCCACTGGGAACCATCTGAGCTGAGTCGGGCAGGAGGGGAGGAGAACCAAGGCCCTGGGGCACAGCTGCTGGTGGAGCCATCAGCAGGCTGCTGGGAAGGAGGTGGGCACAGAGGGGAAAGAGAAAGCCAGAGGCGCTACGCTGCGGGGAGACTGGAAAACTACAGAAAGGTGCAGGTAAAGAAAGCAGTCCTTGCCTGAGGTAATATGGCTGGCAGCATTCTTTCCCCATGCAACACCAATTCACTGCCAGACAAATTGCCAGTCAGTTATCCACTGCCTGGGAATGGGAGTTTGTAGCAGCTGATTAGAATCATAGAATGGTTTAGGTTGGAAGGGACCTTAAAGATCATCTAGTTCCAACCCCGCTGTCATGGGCAGGGACATGTTCCACTAAACCAGGTTACTCAAAGTCCCATCCAATCTGGTCTCATCAGTATTAACTGCCTATTCCTCAATGGTTTCATCCAGTAAAACAGTACTAAGGGAATGACTGTTGTCTATAAAGATCTATGGAAAGGGGACAACCAACAAGGGAGAAGAGCCAAAAATACGTTCAAGATTGCCAGGTTTAATCTGGAAGTGAATAACAGTAGCTAAAGAAGCAGAGGAGGATTTCAACCATCAGAATAGTGAAGCCATGGGAAGATGTGCATGTGATGAAGTAACATGAACTTCTGAATAGCACCAGATGCAACAGCTGTTTCCAAAGGCAGCTGATTGTGTTTCAGGACTTGGAAGATCCCTTCCCATCCTCCCTTCCTGTGAGAGAGGGTCAGGAGAAAGCCTGCCTTCCCCCAAAGCAATAGTACTCTCACTGCCTGCAATGCAGCTAGATTTCTCCGGGGATTTGCAAACAAGATGCTCAAAGTATTAATTTTAAGAACACTTTTAGTCATCAAAAATAACTTTTGAGAAAAACAGGTCAGTTTAAACCAAGACAATCCCACACTTAGAAAAGTTGCTTGTTGTACAACCAGTAATTGATGCAACTTTTACAGTTGTCTTATTTTTTGCTACACTAAAGATTAAACTGACTGCCAAAACATTAGCCTTGGGCTTCCTTAAAGAGCATAATACTTCCATATTACAGAGTATGTTGTATTTTAAAATATCAATTAAGTAGTTTGCTAAAAGACTGTATTTTTCCTAGAGTTTTTATAAGACTAAGTTTATCCTTAATTCATAGAAATGAAAAAGGATAAATCTTTCTTAGCTTTGTAAGCACTAACAAAATTAATTTAGATTTTCCTACAACATGTACCTCTGCAGCAATATATGCCATAGCACAATGAAAGTAAGAACATTTCCATTATTACAGTGATTTTGCCACGGATCAGTATGTCCAATTTAACAAGGCAATGTCCAATTGGGCACCCAATGAAAGAAAATAAAAGGCTTAAGTTACAGATGAACATATTTAGGAATCTAGAACATGCTAAACGATCACTAATATAAGAGATACTCTGCTTATTCGACTGATTAAGAGCACAGGCAGCTGTTAATCCAACTTTGAAGCTAGATTCTAGTATGTTTTAGTTTTAAATCAGGAAAGAACATGAAAAAAATGGAAGGGAGATACAGGATTATTATATACAATGTTTTGTGGGAAATCGGGTTTGGGGAACAGTTACATACATTTTCTATAGTGCTGCAAGATGCATTATTCCACTCTTTGGTACACAGAATCGCAGGATAAAGCAGTCAGGAGAATGCTACAGTTTGAGATATACCCCAAATATAAAGAGATGTAGTCTA
>VYZM01003450.1:273391-386054 GCA_013398915.1 Dromas ardeola
AAAAAAAAAAAAAAACACAAAACCAAACCACAACCTAGGGTTGTGGCTGTCTACTTGCAAAGATTCAGAACTTTAAAGACTTCAAGTCCATGTTATTTTGCTCTCTAGTTCTGTAAAAATCTAGGATCAAATACAGATTAACCCTAAAAACCAGGGAGGAGAGAGATTTCCCCCCCATTAACCTCTCCCTCCCTTTAAGTATTTCCCCATCACACAACACAGAAACTCCCACCACAGCCATTAAGGCCCTCTCGAGGAACACCTACTGCCTACACGGTTTTTCTGAGACCACCAGAACAACATTTCACATTACGAGAGCTCAGATTTCCCACCTCCCCTTAAAAGCCAAGTAAAGAAATTGAGGTTCATCTGACCTAAGCAGCAGAGGACGCCCACCGCGGCTGCCAGGACCGGCTCCGTGCGCCCAGGCTGCCGATAGCCGGGGAGGGCCGCGGTGGATGGTGCACCCGGGGCACCCTCAGGCACCCTCCAGCCAGGGGCTCGGGCAGCGCCCGGGGCTCTGCCGCAGGGCAGGACCCCGCACTTACCTCGCAGCACCCAGATGGGTTCCAGCTCCGGCACCGACACCCGCCAGCCACAGCACCCTGCGGGGGGAAGCCGTGCCCCCCAGCACCTTCACCCTGCCCGCAGGCAGGCCGCTTTCACAGACGCTTTCTCCTCGTAGCTCTACCTGCTCTCCAGCTCCCACACTGCTGCCAGGCAGCACAGCACCACCTGAGCTACATAAGGGCCAATTAACACCTCTCCCACTCCCATATGAAGGGAACGAGGCCCCTTTTCACCTGAAAGCAATCACCACATCCAGGGCAGCCCTGCTCGGCCTTGCAGCCTTTTGCCCCCGGCGCAACCCTGCAGGATTCTCCCCCGGGAAAGCCAGGAGACACCCAGACCCAAGGGGTTGTGTCAAACAGAGAGAAGCGGGCTCCCAACCAAGCTCAGCTGCTCTCTGCACCCTGTCAGGCAGGGCCCTGCTTCCACACCTGATTCCCATCACTCGGCAGCAGCCAGGGGCAATCCCCAAGGATGGCTCCCAGCCCCGCTTCCCCCGCCCCAGGCTCCCCTCAGTGCCCTCTGCAAGGAGTACAGCTCACCCTCCAACGGCGGCGCTGGCAGCGATGCACAGTCCGAACGACTGCAGGGAAAGGAGGGGAAAAGACTGTTTTAACCTCAGCAAATTGATGAATGAATATTTTATATGGCACCTACATCTTCTGCAAACGGATGCACCAAGGTGATAAAGCAGGCAAGCAGCAAGAATGGAAAATCTTTCACAAAACCTGGACAGCAAAATAACTCGCTCAAGGCAAATTTAATTAATATTAATTAAAATGAATTCCCAAGAATGGTGGGCGTAGGGGGATTGGCATGATAGATTGTCACCTCTCAAGAGAACAGAAATCTATTGCTTTGTTCAACACACATGGCAGAAGAATTTGATTCAAATTGATTAACTGATATGTTCCAAATAGCTTAAGGTTTGCATCTCTAACCACTTAAGTCAATAGGATTTTTGACATTGATTGTAGCAACCACAGGAATCCGCTTTACAAACTTGCTCCCTGCACATCTGTAAAACACTGTAGTTCTCAACATTCATTTATTTGACCAGACATTCCCCATGTGACATTTTCCATTTACTCCTAGAGAAAAACCACCTAAAAATTCTCAGACAAAACAACACAGGACTTCCTAGTAGAAGCCCTTTGGGCTGAAAGTCTCCCTAGAAATTCTCAATATGGTCAATGAAAAATTAGTACCGAAGGGGATTTTAAAACATGACAAAAAAAATTCTACTGCCCCAAGGAAGGATTAACTGCTCCTTGGTATTGCTGACAGACGCTTTTTTCACTTGTTCTTTAAAAGTACCAATGGCAGAAATGACATGTTTCTACATTCAATCTGTGCTACGTGTCACTTTCCCAACTGTTATTTTTTAGCCTATCTAATGGAAATCTTCTTTGCCACCTCACTTTTGTCTTATCTATTGGGTTATTCAGGTTATTCCCTTCCTTTCCAGAGTGGCCTTGCATTCCTTTCCCTGGACAAAGGAGATGTGGCTGCCTCTTTCTAGACTAAATAACCCCACACCTTCATATCTCATGTTTTCTACATCCCTGATATTTCTCTCTACTTTCCATCTGACCTTCTCCACGTGGTCCAATTCCTGCTTGATATGCAGTGAATGGAAAAATGGAAACCGTTTCCCAGCCTAGATCTTATCAATTATCTCTGCACCCTGAAGCACTACGGCCCGGTCTCCCTTGACATACTTCTAACAGAAGCCAATGAAGCCTGTTGCAAAGTATCTTATGCAGAGGGGAATGGAGCCCAAAAAGGCAGTGGGAGCCAAGATGGATATAATTTTTCAGATTTATATTACAAGGCAAAACTACTAAAAAATATTTTCCTGAATACGTCTAAGTAACAATGAGGCATAATGTTACATTTCATATACCGTAGCAAGCACTCCTGTATTTAAATGCTTATACACAGCGATCTTAGATTCTAAGCGCTCAGGCCTTATGCACAGTGAGTACTTTTGCCTTTGCCTGTCATTACGCTTCCAGCCTGATTTGTGTGGTGCACCTGAGCAGCAAAGCATGGTCAAGAATTGGTTTGGCTTCAGACTGAGAAATTAGAGAATAAATACATTGAGTATGAAATCTAAAAATAAAACCCATCTTCTAGTCCAAGAAGAAAAAAGACAGAGATGCAAAAAGAAACGCCTAGAGCAACTGAATGACAAGAAGGATAAGGTAACAGTACATGATAGTAAGCAGAGCATGTTTTTCACTATTTTCTTCTGTCCAGGACATGAGGAAAATGCTGGTATTACCCTCTGTGCCTTTCGTATCATGCCAGCCTACAAGTTTTGTTATGATATTTCATTATGACCTACCCCACCAATACTGAATATTACGTTACTGCTCTTCTGAAACAGACATGTAAATATTCCTGTCAGCTACCAACTTCAAAGCTTCCAGTTGCAGAAACGTGAATCCATCTGGACAAAAAGAAAAAATAAATGTGATCCTGCAGAGGCAGAAGTGTTAAAATTCTTTGTTACCTGTGTGCTTACATTGATCTGTTCTAGTTTCCCTTCAAAGATTTTAATAAAGAATATTTCACCAAGTAGGCTTCCAACCCCAGGCTGCGTGCTGGTAGGAATCCATGCCTACACTTAGGACTTCCTAGAGAGAGATTGCTAAGATTGATGTAGACACCTTCCAGAGTAGATACACAATAGTATAAATGATAAATGAAGGCTATTATATAACCACAACAACCCTTGGAATATAAATTGTGGATTTGACTATGGATTACATATAGCATCTCCTTTTTTCACTTTCTTCTCAAACGCAATCCTAGTTTGTAACAATATTTTGCAGACTGTACCTTGTAATTCAGGTGTAGTTCATACTAAAGGAGAGGGAAGCCAGGTTCACAGGGAAAATGTGTCACCATTGTAGTCAGACATCCTGCAATAAAGCATTCCTTTTCCACGCTAGTCATTCCTTACTCTCTCTAATTCAGTATAAACCATGAAACCTCAGAATAAAGCAATGTCGTCATCTTATTCTTTCTAGAGGTTCTGTAACATGTGGCCATTTTTGTGCAGCTCCGCGAGGAGCGGGAATGAGCAGCACCTACACGTTCCCAGGTCAATCAATGCACGAGGTCACTTTCTTGCATTCTCGACATGGCAACCATGCGTGTTCATTTATGATGATTGCACATCCAGCGATGGTGCAGCACGTATTAAAGTATATTTCCAGTCAAGGCTCAGTGACCAATTAACAACCTTGCAATGATACTATAGTTCAGTAATTCATGCAGTTTCAAACACCTCAAGCCATCCGTGTTCAGAAACGTTAAAGCTCTGGTGTTAAAAGTGTTCTTATCAGCAGTTAGTTAATCCCATGATAAATCTGAGCAGTGAACTTAATAGTTTAGAAGCAGAGTCAAAAGAAGCAATGTACAATTTTTATTTCAACACATTTCTCTAATTGCTAATTGGACCTTCCTGGACCATGAAGATAATTAGGTTATTTTTTCCTCTCATTTTGTGATATCTCCACTTTTGCATACACTGTGCCTGGGAGAACACAATGTTCCAGCTGAGGGAAAAAACACTGAAGGATGGTAATTAGAGAAAATAGCAATGCAGAGTTGTGACCCACATCACGAACATTAACATGTACTCAGTGAAGAGATCCCACTAGAAACAGCCAATTAATGGCTGTATGAGAAGTGCCTTAAGTTATTCCGCTTCTTGAAAAGGTGCAAGCTACTGAGCAGGGTAAAGTGCTTGCTGGCAAGCTGAAAATGGAATTTGCAGACAGGTCCACACTGAAACCTCGCATCAAGTTTGACATTTACGTTTTTAATATGTTTGTACACTGAGAGCATACAGAGGAGAAAAGCTGCTCCAAGCATGTCTGGTTTAGAAAGTGAAGAAGCTCTTATTTCTTGTTTCCTTAAAGTTAGGAAAATGCATTTCATTATATGAATGTTTGAGGCAACAATATATATGTATGTTTTAAAATACTGTATATCTTTTAAGATGTCTGTGCATACTTTTAAGAGACAAAAGTGTTGCTTGGCAGTTTGAGTATTGGACCTTTTTTTGGGAGAATGTGTTTATTCCTGACCCTCCTTTGGCTTATGAGTTCATTTATCAACCTTCACATCTTTCTGTAAACTTATTCCCCCAAACTAAACCAAGAAGGATGGTATAGTTTTGTCTACATAGTTGTTCCTCAACTCCAGAAAGTTCAGCTTCAGCTATCTTGTACCCACACATGGAAATCTCAAAACTTTGCTTGAGGTGTGATGTCCAATGGCATCCTAAAGAGTAGCTAGGACTCCAGGCCTGAGCAGAAACCTCTCCAGATTTTGGGTTGTCCATGTGAAAGTTGGGCAGCAATTAATTGTTAACTCTTTTTTTTTTTTTTCAGTTCTGAAAATTTTATTTGGAGTTGGAAACCTATTCCTGCTGTAGCACTCCTATCAGAAATTATTCATTTTACTCAGTAACTGCAGCGTTACATGGAGGACAAAAGAAGTTTTGAGTCTGAGTGTTTTGAGAAAATATACATAAAAGATCCAGCAAGAAGAAACTGGTTTCATACTAACATGTAACCCTATCAATTCTCCATCTCCATAATCACCTCCCTGGTTCTAGTGAATCTTTAAAAATTATTTGAGAAGATTGGGAACCGTGGTGTCCCACCAGTGTTTACAAATGTAAGTTCACACTTCCATCAGCCAGAGAGTGCTCCACCAGGGAAATCCAACAGAAAATCCATCTGTGGTAAACAATCCACTGGCATTTTGCCTCTTTGCAAAGCTCTCAGTTACATACCCCACAAAACACAGGTGCTGGGTCATTCCATTACACGTGGTTTCTAGAGCTGACTAATAAAAATGACAGTCAGCATAAGGTTCTGACTGAGAAGAACAACCCCCATCAGTGGCAGGTTTGAATTCAGTGGGAATGCTTGTCGAGAGAAGAACTACCCAACATTGCATTCAGTGCTGTAATGTAGAACCTCAGTGATACAAACGTGATCTTATCTTCTAAAACTTCTAACCTTTAAGGAGATTTCATGAAAAATTCCTAAAAGTATTCTATTCATCCATTAGGGTAGAAAAGACTAGACATATACCTACTAAAAAAGAAAATGGACTGTAAAATAAGTATGCTTTTAAAAATTATTTTTCAAAGCAACAAATAGCTTTCATAGTTTTAACAAAGGAAATGCACTGTAGAAGCAACACTTTATAGATTAAAAAAAAAACAATTTGCATGTCGTATGATAGCTATCCTGAGTCACACATTTATGATCTTACATGACACTGAAATACTTACTGAGAGAAAAATGTGGAAATTTAATATAAATTAGAAGAAATGTCTTGATAATTAACAAATAACATTTTTTACAGTCTATCAGGAACAGCAAAGCCAAATTTGTTTCACATATTTTTTTCTAAGTAACTTGTTGTAACATCTATAATCCCTGTAACCTGCATTGGTCTGTATCTGTACAGATAAAAGAAAAAAAAAAAGAACAATATGGAAACATAGTAAAGATTTTGTTCAGCTTTCTCTGAAGGCTTCCAAACAGTTTCATTTATAGTTGTGTCAAACCTAGCACTCTAATTGTCCATATATGCATATTATTTCATATATTTATAATCCATCAAATTACTGGTAGAAAAAAAGGACCAAATAAAATGTTCCTAGGAAACCATGACTGAAGGCAAGCTTTAGATCAATTATACATCAATTACAATTCAATTATTTAGCTATTACTGATACAAGATGTTCACGTGTCTAAATAAAACCCTCTCATTGGTGCAATCTTCCAAGTTGTACAGGCGCCCCAGGGTGCCACCAGATAAAAGATAGGATGTAGAAGTTGTGGGATTTTTAGCTGTGCTTAAATTCTCCTACTGGGAGTTTTTAAAATCTACTAAATGCCTCCTTTCATCTTTAGGTGCTTACGTACTTTTAAGAATTGCATATAGCCCCAGCTTCAGCTGATCTTCAGTTCGAGGCAAATCCACGTACTTTTTCCAGTGTTTGGTTTTAGCCCTTCAGAGATGCTGCTTAACTAATAGCAAAGTGTATTCAGCAAGGCTTTACATCAAGAATATGGGGTAAATAATTTCCAAAACCTACTGGAAGATACAGGATATGACAGGGGAAGAATTGAATTATATAGTGATAGGCCCTGTAGAAAATCCGTAGACTAACAGAAAGAGCAAGCCTAATTAGCAGGAATAGGTGAGACTGATAGAAAAAGCAAGCCTAATTAGCAGGAATAAGAGGTGACATAGGTATATGAAGCTACTAGAATTAGAACAATATATGCACAGTTAACTGGTTTATATTTACATAGGTCATATACTAACTGTACAGACTTGGTGTTGACTTCTTTAATGTTTGAATTAAAATTTAAAACAATTGGGGTTCATAAATCAGAGCAATTAACTTAGAAACGTGAAATATTTGGTGCCATTGGTTTGCAGCATGCTCAACTCTTCAGTGAGAGATACCTCAAAATACTGAAAGATGGATGTTTTGAAAACATCAAAGAGAATATTTGACAATGAGATACTGATTTTTATCAGCACTATAATACGCTATGCTCTCTGTACCAAAATAGGGAAAAAAAGTCTGTTCTCATGTCAATTTATGATTCAGTTCTTGTCAACATATTAGCAATTAGGCCAGAGAAGCGTATTGATATTTGTATTTTGTGTAACTAAAATGCACTATGTTTATCAACTTCAGTGCTTTAAATTAAATATTGACAAGAAAAGATGAGGGAAAATTATTTGTTATCCCATCTGCCACTCAAAATGTCAAGTCTGAGCAGTGCCATTTTCCAGTCTTTCCTGATATGTGAGCATCATCAGATATTGTTTATTTTTTCTTTATGATGGCATTATGAAAGAACAGTCGAAACCATAAAGGTCAAGTTGTTCCTTCTGGTTTGTCAAGCTGTTTAATCCTCTTCCAATGGACTTGGATTTTGGGAGAAATGTGGATGACAGCAGTTTTAAGAGAACTGAAAACCAGTTCTGACATTGAAAAGCTTTCGGAGAAAACAAGGTTTATTGATCGTAGGACGACAAAAAAAGTCATGTTATAAATACTATCAAGGATTTATATAATGCTACATTTGCCATCCTACGTTACTAGCAGTTAGCAAGGATGAGTATGGCAATAGGGAGCAGTTAGGCAGATAACAAAATGGCTGGATTCAATTTAAACAAAATGTCTATAAGTTTGCCCTGCTTTGAGAAATGGCCCTTTTACAGTTCTGCAGGAACACAACTTTGCATTAGTTCAAATGAAATCTAATGGTGGTTTGGAATCCAAGCTTTAAATTACAGTCCCATAATAATGACCATGTGTGATTCATTCAATGAGTATAACAGGATTATATTCTATACATGGTGGGATAATATTATACAGACTACATATAGCTGGTACTTGTATTTATTAAAGGATCATGCCCCACCTTTATTTCTGTATAAACAAAACTCATTGAGCCCTTTGCAGGAAGGAATCGCAAAGGAAACTGTTTTACATTCACTTTCAAACTAGATCATTTGGGGGGACATTGCTGAAAAACTGTCTACCTGTGTGATATCTGATAAGCCTTAACAGAGGTGCTTAGCCCAAAAAGGATCTTCTCTTGAAGTTTGGTCGTTATTAGTTTGGAGTAAGAAAATTCTGTCTTTCAGTGTCTGACTGATTTTTTAAATGAAATTTTACTTATTAGAAACTGCTTAAAACTTAGAGCTGTTAAGACAATGCCACTGAGTTGTAAAGGCTAGCTCTAACTGTCCCACAAATTCAGGACCCATGTATTGATTACACAACTCTGCAAGTTAACCACATTGTTGTATTTTGGCAGTAAATACACATATACCTGCAAAACAGCATTAAGAGAGCCAGTTATCGCTAGCAGCAAACATGTTTAATGACAAAAGTGTATGACTTCCATAGGCTCAGCCTTACGTACCCATTTGCAGATGTTAATGAGGTGGAAAATTAAAAAAGACAACAGTATGTGGGACTTGCTAATTCCAGCCACTCAAGTAACTTATTTTACTTGTCGAGATCTAAGATTTTCTTGTCCAGAGATCAACATGTTCCCAATTTAAATCACAGAAAGTGTGAAAGTGTAAATTATTGAAATTTGTTTTCACTTGGGGCTGTTTGACGCATCTGTGAAGATGTACAAGTTAATTATTTTTATTTTATTAGCACAATAGCACTAATGACATGTGAGCAGAAGGGAGAAGGGGCACGCAGCTGAAGTTGTTACCAGAGTCTCTGCTGGTAGTGCTATTTCACCTGTTCTTGAGAATAAAGCAACAAGTAGATCCATGTAAGTTAAGAAGTCAAATTACAATTTTTCTCAGCCCGCTTCACACAATAAATAGCATGTTCACCATAAAGTCCAAAACTACATATCCAAGAGAGCAACAGATTTTTGGCTAAGTACCTGAAACAACAGAAATTAGACATTAAAAAAAATGCATATTTATATCTCAGTACTATGATCACTTCTCAGTTAATTTATAGAATTGGGACCTTGGCTGTGCTCAGTACAAATAGAGGTACGCATTTTGTCACCATTAGCCAAACAGCTGGGTAAAAAGACACCTCTTTCTTTCTTCACATTGGACTTAGAGGCTTATACACCCTTTCTTTAATTTTCTGGGCAAATGGCAGAAACAGTCATCACCATTCACAGAAGCGTGCATCACTGGAAGAGCCCTGCATGCCACAGGTCCCGTACATACCCCTCTGCTACAGCTTCTGAATTCCAGTCCTGAGCCCAATATAAAATCCAGTGAAGTCAAGAAAACAACTTTTACCAAGCCTCATGGGCTCAGCTGCTTCATGGCTTGAATTCCAAGATACGCAATTGCATCTGATCTCTTGTACGAGTCTTATCTTTGTCAGTGACTGAAACAAGACAATTGCAGACTTTGTTCTTAATTTGCATGTTTGCTTTCAAATGTGTACATAGGTCTCAGTGTTTGAATGTTGCTCAACGGTTCCTATTGGTTTAGACACTGGGACATAAGAGCAGAACTGAAGGGACTAAAATTGATGCAAAATATTATGTTAACCCTTTTTTTTTTTTTCATTTAAAATCCTGCAAGTTAAAGAAAGAAAAAGTGCATGTGACATTTTCCATTGACATCGTAGTGTTTCCAAGTCCTACAGATATGGTATGACTTTAATGACACAGTTACTATTTTTTGCCTTCCAAGCAATCATGATCTCAATGGAAGTGGCAGTAAGAGATGCTCCCACTGAAACTGTCTCAGGAGACAGAGCTTTAATGGAACAAATTCAATACACCTTTGACACAATGAAAACACTATTAACAGTAACTAAAATGTATTCATAAAAGCCATTGATTTTCAAAAGCGAAATCCTTAGTATTTACAATTTTAGAGAAAGAAAAAATATCTGTGATGTTTTGCGTTGACATTGTGTTCCCCCTCCCCAAAGCCCTGCAGATGCAATGTGACTCTAATGGCCCAGCTACTATTTTTTCTCTTCTAAGAAATTTTGATCTCAATGGAAGCGACACTAAGAAATGCTCCCACTGAAATCATATCTCTGGGGACAGGGATTTCATGGAATCGGTTCCATTTACCTATGACACAATTAAATCATAGTAAGAGTAACTCAGGCATATTCATAGCAGTGGCTACTTTTCAAATGGAAAATCCTCGATAGCTGAGACTTCAAAGTAAGGACAGCAAACACCACAGCTAGAACAGAGCCCTAACATATTATGCAAAACAGGATGAACAAACAGGCCTGCCATCAGCAAACCCGTATTATATTTCGAAGAGAAAGCTAACAAAGTTTCCAAAATTCAACATAGCAGAACAAAAAAATTTCATTCTATTCCTAGTCTTTGTACCTAAACTCTGTGTCAGAAAAGATCTCCATAAACTGCCTCTAATAAAAGGTTAGTGTTTCTACTATAGTTTCAAAAAGCAGAGGGGCCAAAGTGACTGCAAAATGCAAACCTAAGATATGAAGCACGGCTACAGGAAAAAAAAACACCAATCGCTAACTGAGTCTGCTGTCAAGATCACACTCTGTGGTCTTAATCTACTAGTCTAAATATTACTTCATGCAACTTAACCTCACAGGAACAAGGGAGAAAGGACAAGACAGGCAGTACCATTCATTTTTCTGTGTCCTGTCCACAGGAGCTACATCTACACTACAACTATGTGTCATGCTTCCTGCAGATGAAATGTTAAAAAATTTTTGCAGCAATCAGCTAATGATTTTTATTGCATAGGCAATAATGAAAATTTGTTCATATTCATAATAGCAGGCTTAGAAGGATTTTCATGAAAAGACAAAAATGTTGGGTTTGGTACACAATAGTATTTCCGCTGTCAAGTCTCAAATTTCTGCCACAAACTCTTGACAGTAAACAACATTACTGAAAAAAATAATAAACTGGGACAACCGTCAAACAGCCATTTTCTCCCTTAATAGATTTAAAAAAAATGTGGAATCATTTGATGAAACTTAAACACCAGTTTGGACCACTCAAAAGAATACTGTCAATGGAAATAAGCTCAAAGAATTTCAGTCTGAAATTTTACTTATCAAGAAACTTAAAAGCAACAGAAAGACGCATATTAAGTTGGAAACCTTAGGCAAAATCACATTGCTATGGTCACCTTCCATCCTCATTTTATGCAAACATGCGGCTTTACTGAAAACTTACCATTTCACCCTTCTTGCAAAAAAAATAATAAAAAACTTCCTTTGGCACCAGCCTTCTGTCAGATCTGCCAGATTTTGTTATGCAATTTACGCTTAGCAATTCCATGTTTTCTGTGGCAGTATGGTTTACAAAGACAGAACAAGCAACATAACAGAAATGAAATGCTGCATGTTACAGAAATTATTTTTTTTTAAATTATGAATAGAACCAATCTTACTGCAATAACAGTAATAAAACAAAACGAGTAAAAGTGGAGAACTTATAAATACTGTCATTGCTGACATGCAAAAGATGACTCAGAAAATAAAATCTTAATCTCTTTAAATAAATGGGAGCTTAGCTGTTGACATTTATGTGGATGGTATTCCATGCAAAGAGCAATAAATGTGTATTTTCTTGAGAGTTTGAGAATGACAGCAGTAACAAAGGTTCTCAGTAACATCTCTTATGGATAGTTACCACTAACAAGAAAATAAACCACTAACAAGACTGTAGGTATTGTTACCAGTCTGCTGACTCTCACATTAATTGGAGAGGATTAGAGTTGTCATGTGTTCTAGCCTATAATGATTCATTCACGCTACTTTTTTTTCAGTTAAACAATTTTTTTTTTTAAAAAAAAAGAGAAAGAGAGAGAGAAAGAACATCACAGCTACAAATCAGGAAAAGAAAAAGAAAAAAGTGCCTTTCTTTTAATCCTCCTACTTGCACTTAGATCAAGAGCTGAGAGGAACAGACATGATGCTACATAAGGACTTTATGATCCTCTAAACTCCAAGGCCAGGAAAACACTGGAGTACTCTTAGATGTTGGCATCCAATTGCTCTGCCCTCACCCTGACTGTCCTCAGCCCCAGCATGAAATTCCTATCAACAGGTTCTATTCACTACACTCGCCCTTGCGCCATCACTTCTCTTCCCACTTTCTGACATGTTGATTGCTAGGATGATAATTGGAATCTTCAAATTTTTCCATGTGTAAAATTCCTCAGGATCACATTTTCAGAGAGGCCTCAGACTGATTGCTAACATTTCATCAGCAGCTTTCATGTCTGAAACTCTGTACACACAAAATTCTTCCCATATTTGTAGAGATTGAAAGAGCTGGCACAATCAAGCAGTAAAGGAGCTCTCTGAACTGTGTGCTCCAACAGCATCCGTTGTTTGAAGTCCACAAAAGAGCTATGTCATGTTCTTTGCTGTTGAGGACTGCGTGGGAATTCGTTGTCCTCTAGTTTTTCATGCAAAAGCTTGATAGTAAAAACTGTAGAAATACTCTGTACAGAGTGCTGAAAAGGTAGATTGCTAGCAGCACTGGAGTAAAGATGAGTTGGTTTTTGCATTTCTTTTTCCTCACCTTCCAATCTTCTTCCAACCTTTCTACTTATTTTCTTTAAAATTTTTTTATGTTCATTTACACTTACTAAAATGCACTTACATTTACATTTGAAAATTGTCTTCATGTACTGTTTAATAGTTGATTTTGTGAATCAAAACAATTAGAGTCCTTGGAAGGATCTCATTCATCAGTGTGGTTTTGGTAACAGTTTTCAAAGTTTTACCTTGTTTTTTTTTTATGTTAAAGACCTATGTATGTACACAACATAAATCTAAATTTCCATAATAAAATTTATCTGTGTTTTGGGGGAAAAAAGATAAACACCCATACAAATGTTTGTTGTATTACTCTGGAGAAATGTCAGTTTAAAGCACAGAAAATATGATGCAACCAATGAATGATAACTTATCTACTGATCATCAGACACAACTCTCAAGATGCCTTTTTGGATCCAAGCCAAAACCACGTGTCCAGAAAGTGACAAAACAAACAGGATTTTGTGCTTCGAGTACCAGATGAGTTGTACTGTACAAATGCTGGGCTCCCTTCCAAGCCTCCACAGGTGGCAAAACAGAACTGCAAGCAAGCAATTGTCCTGTGATAATTGTCTCTTAGTCTGCACTCAAATATCTCCTCATTCTTATCTAGCTCAAAGATTATACCATAATTTCTAATTACTTCTAAAAGAAATTATTTTAATCATGAAATATACTACTTTACAAGCTGAACTAAGGAAGAGAAGGAATCTTCCCATTCATTTTTAATGAATACTTTTGGACTAAGAGGGAGTGTGGCTTCCCAACAGACAGTTCAGTGTTGTCCCAAGGCAAAAACTGGTCTCCCTTGACCCTGGCCAAACCAATCCATTTAATGTTAGCTGGCTACTAATGTTAGCTGGCTACTAATATTAACTGGCTGTTAACTAATGTTAACATTAGTTAACTAATGTTAGCTGTTGAACCTAAGTAGATACATTCATGTGCTTACACACAGAAGCACATTTGTTATTAGGTTTTGTCATTCAGCTTCTAATTTGTCCTCCCAACAGAAAACAGCGTACAGCAGGGAAGGCAAGCTCCTGTAAACAACCATCTTTCAAGAGTCCAGGCAGGAGCTGGCTTTCATCTCTCCTGTGCCGGGTAGCTCAGCCTCCAGCAGGACACTGCTGGAGCTATTGGGTCCCTTCCCCCTGTGCCAGGCCAGAGTTGGTGCGTGACGGGTTTGATCCTAAACGAGACTGAGAAAAACAACCACGTTCAGTCTTTAAAACATTAGGTACCTTAGGCTAATGATAGCACGTGATAAAATGGAAAACTTATAAATTCATAGCAAAAGCAAAAAAGTACAATTTGCTTATTTAATTATTTCGGTAAATATTGGTTTCATGTTCAATTTGCAACTACAGCATGTGTTATACAAATGGGTACACTCTCCTGAAAGGTGACATTCCCTGAACAAGGATGAACAAGGCATAAGCTGGAGTAGTGCTGTTTCTTGTTATACACAATATCATTTAGTTCCACTGCGCATGAGCAACGCTTTACAGGTAGGTCTTATAGTACGTATCAGCACTGTGTGTTTGAACAAACATAGAAGCATTTACAGAACAGGCTCTCAGTTTGTGATGGGATCTAGATGCATTGCTTTGGTAACTTCAATGAGGACAACTTTCAGGAGTAATGTATTATTGTATTAAACCCACAGAACGCCTAAAAAGTCATGTACTAGCAGTACTGATTCAGCATTACTTCAGAACAGAAACAGAATAGCAATTATCAGTGCAGCAGACAGATACAACATGATAAATGCTTGAGACAAAAATGTCACAGAAAATCTCACTTTTCCTCTCTCTATAAAATGTTCTTTCTTTCTTTCTTTCTATCACGGGCTTCTTCCCTCCTTCGGTGTTCCTAAAATAGTGAACTGAGACAGAAGGGAGAAACGCATTAGTTGACTGTGAGGGAACAAAAAAAGCTGTACATATACAATAAGCATTTAGTACATCCAAAAATGGGTGCATATTATTGTGTATGTAAAGGAAATTATCAGGCTAATACGCAGCAACGAAGCAGACAAAATATACTGAAGTCATACTCTAAGTTACTAGTCCTAGGAAAGACCAAATCTTTCTTGACTTTTGCACTCAGCATAACAGATAAGATTTTTTTTGCTTGCCACAGGCTAGAGTTGTTGCTAACATAGCAAAGTGGCACTGAGAGTCAGAGTCTGCCATTAAAAAGTCTAATAGCTCAGTCTGCACTAGATCCAGCAAAGCATTCAGCAGCTGTTTAACTTCAAATATAGTCTTAAATATTTGTTGTACTGAGGCATCTCCAAATGGTCCTAATAAAATCAATGGAACTGATAGACAAGTAAGGAATTACTTGCACGTCATACTCAGAAGTATCAAAAAATGGCTGAGAAATATTCCGTGTTAAAAAAAGGTATTTCTTTCACAAAGTCTATAATGTAGTTTAGATAAGTCCTTGCTCGTTATTACTACCAGAGAAAAAAGCCACTAAGGCCTGGGGGAAATAAACTGAAAAGTATTTGGCTTCTCTCTTCTGACTTCCATACCAGCCACTTGCACAATCTGCAGGGTTGTCCTTATAAAATTACCAGCTATTTTTTCTACCAGCATAGTTGCACGGTGTGAGCTTATCCACATCAAACAGCCTCCTTCAGAGTTTACCAGCCATGCATTTTAATGTGCTTCTGTCTTTCTAATCGGTTTGGTTAATCTCTGCTTTTATTGCATCTCACATGTATGTATACACATTATACTGCTGGTGGTTTATTGAATTTATGAAACTTCTTTACCCTGCTGGACTAGCTGATGAATTTTCTACTGATAATTTAACTGTGGTAAGTAAGTTTCATCCATCATTTCCTTATTTATCTCTGGAAGTGAAAGTAATAGTCACAGGATCTTTAAAAAAAGGTTTGTGACATGACCCAGGCCTGCAATGAAAACTAATAACGAATTGATAATAACAGGCTTTTGCTTAGGAGTATGAGAGCTGTCATAATGTGGACTGGAAAGAAAGTTCCATTAAACAGCTTGCCAATGGTGCAATATTGGTCAAGTTGATTGTTTCTCCTGCAGGAGTTATAAATCAATAACACGTGCCCAGATTCATGAAGAAAGTTAAAACCTTTGTCTTTCAAGAAAGATTATTCAAAGGATTTTTGTTATTACTCTTATCATACATTATTTAATAATTTGATTTATGTTAATTCTTATTACCAAACAACGAGGAATTACCAATTCATGTCCTTTGTATTACAGCCTGTACAATCACATAATGAAAAGGTAGATCTAGAAGGAAACAAATTGTTGTCCACAGAGAATAATATCCAGATCCAAATATATGCTATTCTACCTGATTGCAAAAATAAGCTGTAGTTTTTAAGATTTCCTCTGACATTTTTCATTATTGGTTTTCAAAAGGGACATTGGGTTTCTATTTTACATACATATAAATGTTCACCTCTTTACCAGCAGTGAAAAATATCTTCAAAATAATACAAAATTAATCCTCAATGGTACTTTCATGAATCACATGAAACTGCATGCATAGAACAATATTTTCTGGGATGTCAGAATCTCATTTTGAATGCAAGGAAAGACACGGAAGCAGACTCTGTCTCCCTGCAGCATGAGACTGATCCTTCAGAAGAACCTCAGCCCTGATCAAGGTAACTACCAAGAATACAAATATTTTTCCAGCTCTACCTATACAAAAGCAAAAAAAAAAAAAGTAAAACTTTCTGCTTGAAAAGCCTCAAACAAAGCAATGGTCACACTAGTATTTGGTATTTTTTTTGCACAGTAATTCACTGACAGGTCTATAAAACGGTTACTTATGAAAGAGAAAGAAAAAATTTTAAATGAAGCTAAGGTACTTTTCTGGGGCAGGGCACACACAAACCCCCTGCCTTAGAGACTGACCTATCCACACTTCATGTTTCAAGTTAAACGGAAGCACAAGAGTGCAGATTTCAATATAGCTTCAATGCAAATCCTTCCTAGTACTGAGGGCAGTAAAGTCCTATGGTCCTAATTTAGAGCAATAACAATTTATATAGTCTTTCTTGAGACTGGACCTGTTGATTTAACCACACTGTTATTATGACTGAACTGGTCCAGAATTGATTAATTCCTATAATTTCCTGTATGAGTGATATATTATTCATCAGTAATTTGTGCAGAGTTTGGCTGTGTCAGGTGTTGTCATTTCGCTTAAACAGTTCTTTCTCCTCCTTGGTGTTTCTCCTGTTCACTCTTTCTCTTATCCACTTAAATTAAGTTAAATTTATTTTAAATAAATAAAGGTGATTACATTAAATCCCCCTAAAAAGAGCAAGTATATCCTATCTCACCTCCTCTCTTCTGTTTTATTGTGCTAAACTAAACAAACAAAGCTTCGCTAGACTCACAGTACTTTTTCCACTCACTTATCATATTTGTAGCCTTTTCCTGAATCATAGTTTTAATTTATCTTCCTTCATCTTGAAGGACCAGAAATTAACTAAACTTTTGCAGATAAAGCAAGACCATTACTTACACAACCATGTCCTGGTCTGAGGTAAAACAGAACCAATTTTCCATTGGGGTTTCCCTGCGCAGGTTCGAATTCTGTGAGAGATCAAAGGGTCAGCCTTCTTTCTTCAATGGCCGGCGTCCAAGGAGGACTCTCTCTGTTCGTCTGCCTTTGACCCTGATCCATGCATTCCTGAATCCAAGTCCAGAACCCAGCTCCTGTCCATCACTGAGTCCAGTCTGGGACTTTCCCTGTGCTTGTCGGTGACGCGGTCGTCATCCATGGAGCCTGATATGGTTTTGTATCTATTGTATATATTTCATTGTGTTCTTTTTTTATTTTCTTAATTTATTTTATTAATATTTAATTCAAGTAGTTTAGTTTTTTTCTAAACTCATAAGTCTCTTTCTTTCTCTCCCTCCTTTTCTTGGAGAAAGAGGTGGGGGGAGAGCATCTGTCATTCATTTCAGCGGCCAGTCCGGCCCAAACCACGACAAAGGGTTCCACAGCGTCCTACGGCTCTTGTGTACTATTAGTCAGAAGTCTATGGCTGAGTCTGTATGAGCTTTACTGAGGACAACTGAGGTGAATTTTTAATGTAGGAACAATTACATAACTGAGCATAAGGGAAAAAGGAGTTTGAAGTGCAAAGAGTGGTCTTGGTGTGTGGAGAACATCTGACAAACAAAGCAAGGGAAAAGCATTTATGTTCACGCAAATGTTCCAAACAAAGGGTGCAGCCATTTCCTCGACAAATTGTGCAGAGAAATCCTCTTATCCTTTGGTTCTCCTTTTTCTGCAATCACCTTCTGCTTCAATCTGTACTGTGAAGAATATGTATGAGTATGTGTGTAGGTATACTTATTTGTCATTGTCTACGGACTTTCAGAAAATGTTTTTGCTTAATGCAAGCATTGCACCTTTGTGTAAAGGCATGACACTGTTTAGTTCTGAGCATTCTGCTATATTATTTGTATTTTTTATTTTATTCAAAATCACACTCTCTGTATCTTTCAGTCCTTTTTTTCCAGCCTAGCAAGTAATTCTGGTTCTTTGTTTTGCAAACTAAGTCCACTGAGTAATTACATCATCTTCCTGCCAAAACTTCTATGCTTTCCTACTCTAAACAATCCCATTTCTTCTAAACCTGGCTTTGCAGCAGTCTTTTAGTTATTTTTGGTATTCTGATCCCTGATACAATCTGTCCTCAAATTAGAAATTCCATGAATCTGAAAGACATGAATCCAAAAAGACCTGACTCAGTCTCATGCCTTTGTCCCTCATTTTGATTTCTCCTATGAAACTGCTTTGGTTTTTACTCTGAGAATGCAGCATTCTTTAAGTCTCTAAAGTGTAGTCTGATTTGTTTTGCTCGCTTAATGTAAGTTGTAAAATAAATCTAAGGTGTTATTCAAATTGATATTTTAAAATAATACCTTAAATTAAGTGTTCTTTTCAGTTAAGCCTACTTATTAATTGTATCTATTATCTGCTCCACCTGGGATTGAAATAAAATTTAAAATCACACTCCTTTTTTGGTAACACCTTTGCTTCTGTTTTTTTGTTTCAAAACTTTTTTCTTTTTTTTTTTTCCCCCTCTCTGCAACTACTTCTTTTCTAGTGCTATGAAGGCTTCTTATGCAATTAAAAATAACCAAGTAAGAGTTAGGAGTTCTGACATGAATTTGAGGAGACTGGTTAGCACTACAGCTGCGGTAAAGGATGTTACATGAAAGAACTTGAGAAAGGAGGAGGATGTAGGTACAATTTCATTTCAGTGCCCTTGGTCTACACCACTGTTCTAGTCCTCCAGCCAGCCTGACTATCTGCTCGAAGACAGCTGAAGATCTCGCTCATTTCCCACACATCTCCCACCACTCTGTAAATGTTCCTAGGGGTAAAAGAACATACTTCCAGAATAGCCCTACCTCCTGTGATGGCTGACTATGCAGCACACAGGGTCAAGAGACACAAAAGGGTACGTGGAATAAGCTTAGGGGACATTTACTGTCTTCTGGACTGGAAAAGCTGGCAGCGGGAGGACAGATAATAGCCATCATAGTGCAAAGTTCATCTTTCTGTAGAGCCCATTGAAAAGGAATACTTTCTGAAAAAAATAAAGCCATTTTCTTAGCCTACTTGCCAAGCGGTAGCAGCAAGATATTCCATATATCAATGCACCGCATCCCAGAGAGTCCGTGCCTCTGCCTAAAAAATTCAGTACAAATGACACCATAGCAGATACGTATCTCTGCTAAGACATTTCCAGGTGCTCACACTTTGGTATGCTCAACACCTTGCCCACCCTACAGCCCTCTGAAGCCATGCTAGTTACCATGGCAGCCATTCAAAGAAATGCTGCAGGATCCAGAAACGTAGCCTGAAATGCTTGAAGAATGTCATTTAGCACACAACAGTATCCTCCAGGATCCAGCTAGGATCCAGGGTTTCTCAAAATCTCCGCTTTAGCTCATTTTTTACCCTTTTTTACAGATCTTGTATTCTAAGACATTTTCTCTATTTTCTTTGGTTTATTTGAATACTTTTTTCCCATGTCCAGAAGATTCACAGTACCAATTAAAATGTAAGCAAAACTGTTAAGTACAGACCCTTGCCCTAGAAGTCATAGATTACTTTTATTATTAGGGGAAAAACAGAAATCCATCACTATTCTCACAGGCTTTCTCTCCCTCTCTGTCACACTAATCCCCTCAATCAGCAGAGGGTTAAGTACATGGATTGTATCCTACTATGTGCCAAGAAATTAAGTTTATGTATTGTCCATAACGTGTACCTGTGAAACTCTGACACTGCTTTAATCTCAAATGCTCCTTCCTGCACAGATCCTGTTTGCTGTCTCTTGGTCTTGCAAGTCTGTTTACCCAGGAGGTTCAGGAGGGCTGGGTGGGCAAGCAGGGCAGGGTCCAACTGAGCGCACTTGGTACAGGAGAGCGGGTGTCTCTGCAGCTGGCAGATTTTCCAGAGCTTCTTCCCCATCAGCCCAGGCCTGGCTGGCATCTTCCAGAAGGTAAACAGAGTGCTAAGTCACGTCCATTCTGGCACGTTCACCAACCTCAACATCAGGTGCAGGGGAGGATTAGCTCATAGGTGGGAACTCCAGAGCAACGATGATCTCTCACCAGTAATAGGGGAGAGGTCAAAGGCATGGATACAATTAAGCAGAAATCAGGCTTTATTAATAACGAGTAATATCCTCAAGAATGACCTTTACTGCAAGGGTTCTGTCACTTAATGGGATTTAGAGTTACAGAAGGCACTTACCATGTGAGAGGAATCACTAATTCCACTCACTACAATTTCTGTAGTCTCTCTGCCACGTGACAAGACCTAGAAATCTCCCTAGTCCCTTGCTTCTTCCAATATCTTCCAGATACCTAGGGGTTTGTGCTGCTCTATTCAAAGCATTCTACCCCATAACAAACTCTTTGAATTGACCTCAAATGCCCAATTTGGACAGAGTGCTTCTATTTGTCTGAAAAGTAATTACTATCGCATTGACAAGTAGTTCTTTGCAGCCATCTACCTTTGAAACACATAAAAGCTGTCATGGGATTGTCTGCCTTTGGAGGAACACAGTCCTGGGTTCCCCTCCTCAAAAGCAATGTTGCATAAGTGCTGAGACAAGCTTTGAGCACTGATAAGTGTGGTTTTTGAAGCTACCGTGGATCCAGCTCTTCCCCGTGACACTTGGTGGGCACTTAATCAGATGAGCATCCTGAAATAAGGAAGAAGGAAGCACAGAAGCAGCATATAAAACTTTATGCTGCAAGTCAGGAGATCAAGGCTTTAATGGTTGCTTTTCCTGTATATGACGCTTGGATGTAAGTCCACTTCCTCTCCAGTCTTCCCTGTTTGTTTAAATTACAGAGTTTTTAATGATCACTCTCACTACTCATTTGTGAAATGCATCGATAGTATAGAGAGGCCTTGACAGCTTTGGGGATCTCCCTGTGTGACTGCAATTCAAACACAACACCCCACGGTTCAGAACAGCTTTTCAGCAATCCTCATCCCTGCTGCATTTTCTCCCCAGGTGTGAATGGAGACAATGGTGTGGGGACAATGCACACATTTCAACGATAGTATTTCCCAGAGAGAATCCATCTCAATGATATTTCTTAGAAGCCAGTAAACACCGAGTAGCCACAGGCACACTCATACATATGGCTTGTGAGGCATCCCCAAGACTGGTTGTGATGAAGGATTTCTGTTATTAGAGTTGAATGCATCTAATGGCAGCACTGTTAATTATTTTGGTATTTGCCATACAGTTTTATATTTCACATCCTGCCTTGTAATTAGGCAAGAAAAAATGTTCAGAACTTACATGATTTAGGAGATGAAAACCAATAATATGCAGCTATATGAGTTGCCAGACCTGTGCTGGTATCCTTGCACAGCGGTGCACTGCCAGAGGAGAATGCCAGCTTCCATTTGGGAACATCTCCCATAGTGCTAGGTTGTGGAAATGGCTCTTTCTTTTCTAAGTCACTTAGGTGCTTTTAAATTTCTTGGCAACAGCATTTAGAGAATTTACTGGGCTACAGCACATTCAATTTCAAGAAAATGTTAGCAGTGTCTATTTCAAATAATATGAAAAAAAGGCAAATAGATTATTACAGAGGGAAGATTAAGAGAAATATAAGCAACCGTAACAGGAGAAACATAAGTACATGAGATTGGCTAAGACATATTTTATTTAACTGGAATCAGTAGGCAAACCTTTCAGAAAGCAATCCTTTTTTCCTTTTTCTTTTCTTTTAAAGAAATAATAAGATATAGCGAATATTCTTTTTTGTTTTGGAACACTGTATAGACTGTCAAGGGTTAAATCTTGGACAAAAGCAATCCAGGATAAAACTAAACCAGTAACCAACAAGCAGAATTTCTCTCAGCAGCAGGGAGAAAGTGAGTCAGAGAAATGGTGAGGAGAGGACACGTGAGTCCTATGCAAGTCAATTCTTTCTACAAAAATAGAAGCAGGAGAAGGAACAAATTAGCAGGTTTTTTTAGATACAGTACGGAGTAGTTAAAAAGAAACATGATGTAACTGGGGTCATGGAGATTTGGCTTATGCAGAAGACTGGCTAAGATACCAAACTGAAGACTCAGAAGAGTTGAAAGAGGATGATGGAAAAAGGGAGATTCAATACCTAAAGAAATAAATTTCATATTGCAGACTTGCAAAGCAACTGAGAACATATTATCACTCTAATTACAGAGGTGTGGCAGTGAAAGGCAGAAGCATTAGATGTTGGGACATCACAAAAACCCTATGTCCTAAAAAAACCACAAGGCAAAATATCATAGTCACATATACTGGACCATGGTGGAGCTTGTCTGCAATCTGCCTGCGAATACCGACAGTCTATTTGGCCTACCAGGAATGGACAGATGAACCAGAGAGAGCAGGAAGCTGTCTGAGTTATTACCACAAATGCTCCTTCATGATCAGACGCAGATCAAGCTACAACTGCTGTTTGGTTTTTTTAATTTCTATCGAATTCCATTTGTTTTTTACCACCTGATGCAGAACAGAGGATGTCTCGAAAGTTCCCCTCCTTCAAGATATTCATGGACAAGATCATTAACTTACTTCTGCAATGATGATAAGAAGAGAGCAATGAGATGTGTGTCAGGAGGTGTTCCCAACTGTCCAGCAATGCCTGAAGGAAACACAACTAGTGGGACAGCTAGTCTGTGACAGACTGTTCATCCAGCAGGACGCTGAGAAAAGAGCCTGCCTCTGGCAGTAATTAATGAACAGCAGAATATGGCAGCAGTCTCCTGCTTGCAATACAAATCTGAATCCATGGCTTTGGAAAAGACTGAAATTCCTAAAGGATGAAATTCTAGTGTTGAAAAATATCATTACTATGATAGGCCAACACAGGCAGAATCACCAGGGTGAGGAAACTGCATTTTGGAAGGTCTCTTCAAAGGCTAGAAGTGACTCGGCTGGGAAATAAAACTGCTCTGAATCTCTGGAGTCCCTGGGAGAAATATTGGAGGAACATCTACTTGGCCTAGTTTCCACCCAGTCCCCACCCAGTTTACAGTTTCCTAGATCACGTATCTTCTAAACCATGCAATTTTGACACCAGCATGAAGACACAAGTGTCATGTTTGCATGAACTTCTTGAAAGTTACACACATCTTTCACTCTCCACGCTCACAAATTCCTTCCTTGCATGTTTACTATTTACTTGTCCCTGAGTTAAAATCTTTAGTAAATATTCACGGAGTTTCTTGAAACTGACCCTGCCATGAGGCCTTTTCAGAGGAAATACATTCCTGATAATGTGTTTTAGCTCAAGTACTTACAAGTGTCTTCTGCTTCCGTTGTTGAGAATCAGTTAAAAAGCTATGAGTTTCCTCATGCAAGCTATGGCTCATTCCAGAAAAGTATGTGAGTTTGCAGCACTGGTATATTTTTTTCAATATTTTTTCAAATCAATAAAAAGGGTAATTTATACCAAAGAGGTAATTAAAAAAAGAAAAAAAAAAAACAAACACCAAACAGATAAAACTCTGTAGATAATTTTATTCTTTCCTCCAGACTCATGCCAACTTTTTTTCCTTTTGTCCTTGAGGTTTGTGCCCTCACCTGCTTTGCTGAGCAGACCTTAAATTCAGGTTTATAACAGTACTTTCAGAAGATTGTAATCAAGGTTTTTCCAACTTAGTAAATTATGTTTAAAATTAACTTTCTGGTCATTTATTTATGAGGGGTTTTGTGGTCTCAATACCACAAGGCTCTAGGCCTTCAAATGTACTTGTCTCCATACTTCTACAGATCTTTTCTAGAGCATTTTATTCTATTCCCATCCCTTTCACTGTTTCAATTTTTATATTTATACCTATGTTTAAATGTGAATAATCTAGTAAACACCTTGAAATCCCCTGCCTTCAGCTAATGTTAATCAAAGCTATCATCAAAATAAGTTACAATAGTTACAATGATTTAGAGAACCTTAGGCACTGAAACAGTTTAAATAAATTGACACAGCACTCAAAAATATGCTAGAATGATGAATTATTTCTAATTCATTAATATTGCAAAGTCCTTTTACCATTTCAAGGCTATTTTTATATGGATGGAGGACTTACAATTTAATGTTATTTATTTGAAATAGCAAATAGAGGCAAATACTCAGCTAGTGAACTTTTATGCTTTCTTAAGAGTTCCATTTCTAGACTATGTCTGCCTGGGTTCTTCAGAGAGCAATATTTTATTATACAATATTTATATTCTGTCATCCAGCTACTTGGCACACACAAACCATCAACACTTACTGATTCAACTGGAAAGATGACATTCTGGAACCTTTAGGGTGCTGGGTACATATTTTGGAGGGACTGTTATGCATTTCTTGATTCTTTTTCAATTCTATTTAAAGACTGGGTCTTTAACAATACTAGGCTGTCATTTTCCAGATATTTTATTAAAGAAAAACGTTAGTCCGATATAGGTGTACAGAAGGACTACATTAATTTCAGACCTCCCCATATGGAAAAACTTGGCTTTCACTGGCTTAGTATTGATGGAGGCAAGTGCTGTTCTGCCTAAAGTGTATGTTTAGCAGCTGTGAATTCTGGTAGTTCCATTATGTACGTCAATGAGATGGTTGTTTTGTATTTGATGCTCAGACATTAATAAAATAATATATGTGGATTCAAATTCTTAGAGTTGTACATCCTTTTACTAGCACAGCACTTCATATATTCAATAAAATCAGTAATTTTTATAACAAGAGTAAAAGACTCTTTTGGAATAACAACTGATGTTCCAAAATGTTTTATTCCACACAAACTGTATATTTTAATTTGAGCTCATTTTTAATTTGGTACTTAAGGAGCGAGACATCTTTAATAATGCTACATGTCTGTTAACTTTCCTTTCCCACAGTAAATGCTGGCCAGCTGAGGACAAATCTGAAAGACTGATAAAAGTCTGAAGCTCCTGCACACATTCTGGAAATCAGCAGCTGTACAGGAAAGATACAAATTAGTCCCCTAACAGAGGGAAAGACAGACAGGATTCAGCCATTATATACTTCTCTTTGGCAGCTGCATGTTAACTGCAGAAAGTGCTATTTCTTACCAGTGGGATCATCACAGGAGACTTGGGAAGGAACTGGGAGTAGTGCATAAGAGAGGATTTAGGAGACAAAGGACATAAATCCATAGGAAGCCAGGCTTCATTAATTCCACTATTCATAACGAAATGGTGTTCTCTTTCATGACAACTACTTTTTGTGTTATAATTGCAATTCTGTGTTATTTTGTACCCTGTATATATTTACTGTATACACATATGACTAGTTAAAATAGTAATTTACAGAAACATAGAGAGGTGCCTATTTCACCTCTTTTTCCTTCCTTGATCTTCACAGAGCTTGACCACACACACACACACACTCCCACAATACGCATTCACTGACGAGATGTTGAACTGGTAAGCTATTCAGGCAGAGATTTACCAAAGAAAGATTGCATCAGGAAAAACAGCAGGTGAACTACATATGAAGGAGGACACTGAGCAGTAAATATTTTTCAAGGTACAAAGGAAAAGCCACATGGATATTTCCTTTGTGAGAGGGGATATAGGCAGAGTAGTGGGAAACATCAGATTTTTCAGATTAGTAACAGTGGCAAGAAAAAAGGGTATGGATCAGTTTGGCTATTTGTAGGTAGGTAGAAAGAAAAAAAAAAAATTGAAGAAATAAAGTACTCGGGGAAGTGCAGGGTATTGGTAAAAAATTGAAGATAGAAATAGATGACCCCGACAAAGCAGAATTTTGGTTTTGGTTTCATTATTCTCTCTAGAAACCCTTAAAAAACGGGGAAAGGAAATAACATTTTCTTGTGTAGCTTTTAACTTACTGCTTTCAGGTTCCGGAATGCTTTTTCTCCATGTATATTCGTTGAGACACAAAGTGGAATATGGAAAGGAACAGCAGTGCTATGAGACAGAGTGGGCAGGAAAGATGTGCACGGGGGTGAGAAGTGCATTTTGATAATGAATTTTAGCAGCAAATCATTATTGTTGGAAACTCAGAATCCTATCCAAAATAAGTAAAAAAGTATTGTGGGCAACAGATTATTCCAGTATCTCATGGTACCAACAGCTCTTATCGACAGAAAGACGCAAATTGTATTTTTAAACTGAAGTCACAGGATAAGTGTTAAGTCTTTAAAGGAACTGTAGTGCAGACTGAGCTATAAAATGCTGGGATAACAGGCGATTGTAAATCTCCTTGACAGTTATGTCTGCAGTTCTAAAACTGAACTACTGAAACAGTGATACAATACTAATAAAAGCAACGCAACATAAGTCCTGGATGTACTAGATTTATGAATAGGATATACTTTCATGAAAAGGGCATAGAAACCCCAATTAGGTAGAAAAAATAAAAAAAAGTATAGAATTTTGTCAGTATCCAGCAACGTGACTATCATCCAGACAATGAATTATGCATTCCTTAAACGAATTTGATTCTCCAGTATTGCCATGTTAAAAAAAATTGTAACGATGACAATTTACACTTTGTTTCTGTATTTTGATGTAGTAAAGAAGATCACTATAAATATTTCACAGGAGTAAGGAAGAAATGGAGAAAGAAAAATAGGAAGCGCTGTCTGCAAACAGCCTGATCAATAGCAAACATCAACAGGGCTTGTGCTTCTATACTACCAGCTTACCAGAATACAAGGATATTGTTATACTAGTTTTCTGTCTTGCTTTCTTCTGTAGAACACCGTTCAGAAGGTTTTTAAGAACGTTTTCCACAGAAACTTAGTATACCAGTAATTAGAATCTTTCTACCACTAAAGAAAAACTATGAAACCTTGGACCTGAAGGATATTGGATTGACTCCTATTTACATAGACCCTAATGCTGCATTATGTATTTGGGCACATGAACCATCCCATTGATCTAAATTAGGTTTAAGTTTAAATTAGGTGCTTGAAGTTAGAGAAGGCCTTAAATATTTTGCTAAACCAGCCTCTTTTTTATCATTGATTTAGCGAAGCAGACCAAAGCCATCGCAAATTTGAGACAGAAATTGTTGACCTCATTCTCTTCATGTAGCAACTTCAGCATCAGGTTGCAACTGGAGAAAACACATTCTTATGGCCCTTCTTTGAGGGCATAATGAAACTTGACACTGGTGCATGTGGCAAGAGGTCGTGTTTTCACTGAATGGCCACAACGGTGGGGTAATATAAAGCAGAAACCACGTATGGGCCTATCTCATATCATTTAAGTTATATTTGACAGGTCTGAATATACAATTATATAAAAATTCTTCTACAGTTGAGCATAATGATAACTCAGCTTCCACTGGGCTTTGCACAGACAAAAGGTGGTAAAAATATCCACACAGCTCTACCAGTGCACCTCATTAGCAATTTCTGACAGCTGCTTCCTCATACTTGATCTCACAGAAGAGGCAGACAACGAGTTCAGACTTCCAGTTGTGCAATGTATGAGGGTGATTACATAGTTTGCATCAAATGTCTACTGAAGAAATCTCAGTCCAGATTGATTGCAGCAGTAATCTGCAATATGGATCTTACCCAGAGAGGAGCTCAGACTGATCTTGTTCTACTCAAATTAGAAGAGTCTTAACCACTTCCTTCAAAGGGACAACTCAGATGCAACACTGCCCTTTTTAAAAAGGGTAGAAAGGAGGACCCTGGGAACTACCACCCTGTCAGCCTCACCTCTGTGCCTGGGAAGATCATGGAACAGATCCTCCTAGAAGCTATGCCAAGGCACATGGAAGGCATGGAGGTGATTTGAGACAGCCAGCATGGCTTCACCAGGGGCAAGTCCTGCCTGACCAACCCAGTGGCTTTCTACAACATCAGTGGACAAGGGAAGAGCTACGGATATCATCTATCTGGACTTCTGCAAGGCCTTTGACATGGTCCCCCACAACATCCTTCTCTCTAAGCTGGAGAGATACGGATTTGATGGGTGGACTGTTCGGTGGATAAGGAACTGCCTGGATGGTCGCATCCAGAGGGTACTGGTCAACGGCTCAATGTCCAGATGGAGAGGGGTGACAAGTGGTGTCCCACAGGGATCCGTACTGGGACCAGTGCCGTTCAACATCTTCAGCAATAACATAGACAGTGGGATCAAGCGCACCCTCAGCAAGTTTGCTGACGACACTAAGCTGAGTGGTGCGGTCGATGTGCCAGAGGGACGGGATGTCATCCAGAGGGACCTGGACGAGCTAGAGCGGTGGGCCCGAGCAAACCTTATAAAGTCAACAAGGCCAAGGGCAAGGTCTTACACTTGGGTCGCAACAATCCTCGTTATCAATACAGGCTGGGGGATGATGTGATAGGGAGCAGCCCTGCGGAAAAGGACTTGGGGGCACTCGTGAATGAAAAGCTGGGCATGAGACAACAACGTGTGCTTGCAGCCCCGAAGGCCAATCGCATCCTGGGCTGCATCAAAAGAACCGTGGCCAGCAGATGCAGAGAGGTGATTCTCCCCCTCTACTCTGCTCTCGTGAGGCCCCACCTGGAGTACTGTGTCCAGCTCTGGAGCCCTCAGCACAAGAAGGACATGGAGCTGTTGGAGCGAGTCCAGAGGAGGGCCACAAAGATGACCGGAGGGCTGGAGCACCTCTGCTATGAAGACAGGCTGAGAGAGTTGGGGTTGTTCAGCCTGGAGAAGAGGAGGCTCCGGGGAGACCTTATAGCAGCCTTCCAGTACCTGAAGGGGGCCTACAAGAAAGCTGGGGAGGGGCTGTTTGCAAGGGCAATGTGCGATAGGACGAGGGGCAATGGTTTTAAACTAGAGCAGGGTAGGTTTAAATTAGACATTAGGAAGAAGTTCTTTACAATGAGGGTGGTGAGACACTGGCACAGGTTGCCCAGAGAGGTGGCGGAGGTCCCATCCCTGGAGACATTCAAGGCCAGGCTGGATGAGGCTCTGAGCAACCTGATCGAGTTGAAGATGTCCCTGCTTCCTGCAGGGGGGTTGGACTAGATGACCTTTAGAGGTCCCTTCCAACCCAACACATTCTATGATTCTATGATTTGTCCGAGAGAGAGGAGTATAAGCCCTTTACTTTGTGTTTTATTGTCAATCTCACTCACTCAGTAACACAGGTCACACTTTCCCATTGCACATTAATATTTGAAAACAAATTAACGGAAAAAATCTACTTAAGTTATTTAGAGTTTCCCAGCATAGTCCTCCTCAGCACAGTCAGAGTTAAGAGAACTGAATGGCTCAGTAAGACTGGAAGCTCAGTACACTAGATGTAGTTCAGGTAGGTGGGAGAGGACTTCAAAGAAATCAAAGACAGACAAATAAGAGCAGTAACTGCCCCCCAAAAAAATGTCGGGGTGGATAGTGGCCTAATTGAACAAAATTATGGTTGTGTAAAATAAGTGTGAATTCAAAATCATGCAAACTTTGCTTGGAAGTAGAGAGCAAATACCAACTTTTGCAGAATTTTACCATTATCGTCAGGAAATACGTATGACTACTTTCATTCACCTACTGTCAGCAAGAGACACAGGTAGAAATATCCATCAAAACCTGCAGGGGAAGAACTTCTTGTCCCCAGTATAGTGAATCAAAACCTTCACTTTTCTCAGAGCTCATTCCTTGTTACTTGCAGTTGCCCCATGAAGTTAAAGAGAAACTGTATGAGGAACGGTAATTCCCATTTGGCAGTGGCTGTTAGTTAAGATATCACCCTTACAGTTTCAAAATAACCCAAATATAAATGTCACCTAGTACTTGAAGGATATACATATCTATATACATAGAGATATGTTTGAGAGCTGGGGGAGGGGGTTGTTTGTTTTACAGTTTGTACTTGTGAACAACATCCAGCTCATTTCAAAAGAACTAAGGATCTAACAGTGAACACAACCCCCACTATATTATCAAGGTTACAGGCAATGACAGCTGATTAACATACATCTGATGTTTTACTAGTGGTGATAATCCATCAACTCAAACATTTTATTAGTAATTTCTCTCAAGCATTTATGTTTTGTTAAAGGAAAAAATTCTGCACCATACTGTACTGTAGAAAAAGGATAAAAGGTAATTTCAAAACAAACTGACAAGGGTTATGGTGCTAAAAGCATCACTAACTTTCACAATAAAATTAAGCTTTTTTGATTTGAATTATGTTGCCACAGAAACCAGCAACCATAGAATCTGAGACCATTTTCTGCAGAATTCATGTGACCTTGAGTTTAATCAACAGTGATGGTATTAATTTAAAATCTGGGAAATAATAAAAAAAAAATTCTGCCATTTTCTCAGAGTTAATAATTTCACAGCTGTGGAAAAGGACTGTTCTTCTTCAATAGTGTAATTTTGTAATTTGAACTCCACTGTTGTGAACACTATTGGACATAGTGGCATCTTATTATCTTCACCGGAGTTGCTCATAATTGCAAGCTGACACATCCAGCAGCAAGATTTTGGAGGGCAAAGCTTTTAGTTTAGGAGATTTTGCAGAAGATTTTATCTTCTTCTCTTGTATTTGTCAGGAAAAAAAACCCTCCAAATATAGCTGTGTCACTTCAGAAATGATTGTTAATATGCTTTGGAGAGGAAGATAGGGACATCACTCCAGGGAGTTCTCCCTCAGTAGCTCCATATTCTCTCCCACGCCCTGTAATTTCCACCCTGGGGAAGCTGACAGAGATTGGTTCTACCTATGAAATTTCCCTAAGTACCAAACTAAGTGCTATTAAACCCATGGAAGAGAAATTTGATGTTAAATTGGACACTTATGCTCTACGAATGGGAAAAATTAGGGGACAAAATGGAAATGCTTGAAGGTACTCACTCGGCTATAAATGCTCAATATGATATTAAAAAAATAATAAATCTAAGGGCTCTTTCTGCTATGTTAAAAATAATGATATTTTATGCCATAAATTAGAAGCTCTAGAGAACCAGTGTCAGGCAGGTATTTTAGCATGAGTGGTATTTTTGAAGGAAACAGTGACATTGAAGTAGGCTTCTGAGTATTCCACGTCCAAGGCATGGCAAGAAGCGCATCCAATCGAGTGAGTCTGCAAAAAGTCATACAGCAATGTGAGCTGCCTTGTGGACCAGTTTCTGTCTTCCAGCTGAGCATGTTCCAATTCCATTGCTATTTCCTAAACAAAATTAAACTTCTAAGAACCTTACAGTTGACTCAATGGGAACAGAATTTCTATTTTAGAATGGGTTAAAAACACATAATATGCATGTTTTTGTTGAAAGCAGAACCATTTCTAAGCTTTGTCAAATACGTTCCTTTAGGGGAAAAGATAAATTTGTGTGCATATTTATTTTGTGGTATAAAAGCAGTTCTTTTCACATAAACAACTAAAATGTAAATGGGATAATTTTTCAATAGAATGTATATTGACAAATATATTTTTTAATCTTGCAGAAGGCAGAAGTAGCCTAGAAACATCTTTACAGCACCCAAGTGGGGTAGGAGAGCAAGAGTTTTAATGTTTAGTCAATTAAAGCAAGTCATAAGTGATGAAATGGCTCTTCCTACAGTCCTTATCCAAGACAGAAATTTTAATCCTTCCAATGGTGTGGTCTGAATTTCAAAGCTGCACAGCTATCTCCACACCTTTCTTACCAGCAAGTAAATATAATATGTCCTTACTGTGTTAAAAAGGATAGATCGTAGTAGTGAACATATTCCTTAGAAACTCGATGTTTCCCACATGACGTCCATCCAAGCTCTCTCCGGAGACCTGTGCCTACCAGATTTTGCTGTCATTCACGTGCATTCACTTCAAAACATATGCTTCTTGTCATACTGGGAGTAAATATTACAAAACTTTCAGGACACAGTCCCTCTCCGAAGGAACCCGAACCATTTAGCTGATAGCCCATGTTTGCCACTTGTCAAAAGTAGGCAACAGGAACTTATCTTGCACTTGTAAGAGATCAGGTAGGTAACCCGGTATGTCTTTTATGACTATTCCTATGACTTAGGTTTTCCCTTTTCTCCATGTTCATTCACTCAGCAGAACTTTGCAGGATACTTGCAGATTATTAAAACTATATATAATTTGCATTTTAAAATACAAAAACTTCCCATATTGTGTTTTAGTTATACAATCAGTGGTTTGTAATTGTTTTTGTCCATGAGGTGCCTTTTCTGTGTACTATATAGTACAAAATCTAGATACTCTCCAGGTGGTCCCTGAGGTTAGAAGACATTGTATAAAATTTAACCCTCTCCTCTGACACTTCCACACAAGAACTAATGGCAGGAACTGAAACTTGGTAAGGGGAAACAAAGCAAAACAAAGAATAAAAAAACCACAACCCAACAAGCAAACCCTACAAAGGGGTTCTGACTCGACACATTTCAGCATAACAAGTAGGACACATTTTGAGGCTACACTGAATTAGAGATTTCAGACAATTCTTCAAATCCATTTACCCTTTTCCCGACTCCTGCAGCGTTCCATTTTTTTCCAGTCTTTATTAGTTATCATTTGTGTTACGCTGAAGACATAAGAATTCTTGAGTTTTATATTTTTTGTCCTTGCTTATTTAACTGTGAATGTCCATGGAAATCTATAAACTGGTTTTTACTGCTTTTAAGCCCTAGTCTCCGTAGAATACTCTAGCAAGAAGGTATTTGTTCTAATTAGTGTTATTTTAAAATAGTCAGATAAAGAACTGTATACACAGAAACAAAGAGCAGAGGTGATGCTTAAAAAAACCCCACAACCTTCTCATAGAAATCAGTGGTATTTAAAAGAATTTCAGGACCACAGCAGAGGAAAAAACTACACACGATAAGCTCCTGAGTTAACATGGAGCTCAAAAACTAAACATAGAAATATAGATTGGAGGTCAGGAAAGTGTTGTCTTTATACCAGGGTGTTAATGAGACTTTTGGTGGACTGTGGCATTCAGCTCTAGTTTCCATGTTTTAAAAAGATACCGAATTTCATAGACCTCAGAAGAAGTGCTACAATAATTATTTTACATTGTAAAACAGCCTATACTTTGAGAAAGACCAAAACAAATTCTAGTTCAGAACATATTTAGCTAAACCAAGAAATGACGGTACTGGACCACTTACTCAAGGCAGTACAGATTCACCACCAGTTCAGCTTTTTAAATCCAGATTAAAAATTTCAGAATGAGCAGAAGTTCAGAAATTGAACGAGATGTTACTGGGCTACAAGCACCATTTACCAAAACTCCCGTAGTCTGTTATTTCAGTAGAGGTCATATGAGAAAGGGTTAATGACCTCTTCTGACATCAACAATTATTTTACAAGTCTACTCAGAATTAAATGTTAAAAATGTTGTTATGCCTTTTCAAAGTATTATCATTCAATTTCTACAATATTCTTTAGTTCTTATAAAAAACCTAAGTGGCATTCGCATTTTGAAGAAGTGAAGCTAGACTGTTAGCTATGAAGAGCTTATTTTGCAGATATTCTGAAGCCCTCTCCAAATCCAAAATCCTCATTCTTTTCAGTGTCTTCCTCTCATGAAAATCTTCCTAAAATTCTAACAGTCACCATCATCCTTCCCTATCCCCGTATTTCTTTTCTGTTGAATATTTCTGTGGGAGGACATCCAAAACCAAGTAGCAATTCCTAAGTCGTATAAGAGTTATTTTTAAGTAATATTTTCCTTCTTTCTTTGTACATTACAGAAATTCTTTCTCCTATGACCCAGCAAGTACTAGTTCTTCTTTCACAAACAAACACTGCCTGCTAAACCAGAGCCTACTACCCCTTTTCTGGGTTTATTTTGTTCGAAAAAAGGAGTCCATTATGAACATGTGAACACTTGTTTCACCTTGCTGAGTCTACAGAACATTTGAATGAATCATTTTCCTTTACAATCCAGATCACTAAATCCAGTGACATGAAATATTCAATGTTATTAGGGATGCTCAAAGGCCTGTTGTCAACTCAACTGATGTAGTAAATTCAGAATCACCTTAAAACCTGGCAAAATTTTCTCGTCCGTCAGACTGAAAACATAGATAAATGTTCCCCCCTCCTGATACTATACTAAACATGTCCAAGGAGGGTGGGTTTTTTTTAATTATATATGAATTTTTGGGCACAAATGCTATTTATTGAACTCATTTGAGATCCACATGAGGCCAGCAATATTGTAAATGCCTAGAATAGCCATGAAATGATGACAGCTAATAGGACTCGGGACTCAGTTATACACCCCTGTACAGTGTCAAAGTAAGTCTATAATTAAGTCTAGGTACTGAATTACTCGTGCCAGTGGAAGGGGTTCCTCAAGCTTTTTGTTCTCTGTTTTGCCAGTTTTGGTTTTTTGAGATCAATGTTATAGACTGTTAAAATGAAAAATCTCACAGAAACTACCTGCAAATTCAATTATATTGAATATATATCCCTTTCTTCTCAGTTCTGTATATTATACATTTTGAAGAGAGAAAGCCTAGGTCAGAAGCTATTGCTTCCTGAATTGCGGAATTACCAAAAAAAAAAAGAGGCAATTAAAAATTAAATCCCCTATTAAGCTCTCAGGAAGATGTTAAATTATTTTTCTCAAGGAGATCCTGTGCAAATTTAATCCTATATCCCTGTTTCTACATCTCTAAAATATTATCTTTAAATATAGGCAGAAGGCCTGGATTATTCTACAGTGGGAAATATTTAGAAATTTTACATCTTTATCTACACCTAGAAATGATTTTTATACAAGATTTATTCACTCTGTTCTCTTTGTCTTTATGGTGCAGTGTGTATACATAGATTTTCACAGATGCAGCCTCTCAGAACCTACCAGTTAGTCCATATTCTCCTCTGAATAATGTAAAACCATTTGCAGTTGTCCTGTCATAAACTAAAGGTAAAACAAAATTAAAGCAATTATTTTTTGCAAGCAGACAAAAATAAGAAGAAAAGAGATACCTTTGAATTATTTGGCCTCCTGCAACAACTAAACTGGCTAAAAAATGTGACTCGTATTTATTGGATAAAATGTTTTGATGCTTAAAAGGACAATCAATGACTACAGAATTTCTTTAAACACTGAATAGCTTTAATGGAGGTTGGGAAAAGGATAACCTTGAAATGATTCGCTACTTTTTCACAGGTCCAAATCCTTAATCCTCACAAGGGTAGCCAATCTGTCCATCAAGATCAATAGGAGCAGCAGCCTAGGCAGTATCTTACAGGCAAGCAACATCAGAAAAGGGAAAGGGACTGATATTTATGTCCTGGTTTTGCAAATTGTTTTTCCAAAATTTAGATCCAATCTCTGAATCTTCGATATCAGCTTCTAGTAAGCAACGTTTATTAAAGAACAAAGACAAAGCAGAGAATCTAACTCAGATCTAGCAAATTAGGAAGGAAAAAAATCTTGTTTACTTCAGAGAAACAGACTGTTTGGAACAAACAAAAAGACATTAAAAAAAAAAAAAAAGAAAAAAAAAAAGAGAGCACCAAACTGATGCTGACCATGAAAAATTGTCTAAAACATAAGAACTCATACCTTTGGATCAACACGTTAAATTACAGGTAACACATTCAGGCTGAAGTTTTCAGAGGTAACAGGATTTCAGTGGGATGTGGGTCTTTACCTTTCTCTTTTCTGTAAAGGTACTTTCCTAAAGCTGTGGGCCAAGATTATTGCTACTAGATCACAAGGTCATATTTCTAGCAGAAGAATAAACTTGTGAATTCACTTGGTCTCTTGGCAAATAGCTTTATCTTCATCTATACAAACGACATGGAGTAATAACATCTAGAGAAAGGAATACTGTCATTCACAATATATTTGAATAAATGCTACCAGAGAATATTTGGAGACTATTTTCTCAGTATATGTAATCAGTATCAATGGTGTGAAATGGCATCATTATTTTCCAAGGATGCACAACTGAATGTAATCAAGATAGCATTTAGCAGCAGAGTCATTACAACTGTCTATGTCTAAGCTCCTAACCCACCTAGATGTTAGACAATATATTTTTGTTTAAGACTTTGAAATTGAGGGTTGATATGACATATTTTAGCTCACAACAGGTAAAATGTGATTTGCAAAGACAACTGTGATGGCTGAGCTTACAGGGAGTAATAACCTGTTCTGAAGCCACAACTGAACTGCATGTCCCCCTTCTCTAAGGTTAGAGTCAAGTCTAAAATCACCTAATCCTACTCAGGGAATGTGCCTGGAGGCTTCTAGAAATTCTGCTACGGACTGGACTTCTCTGTGTTCTTAAGTCTATCCAAAATCTGATTATAACAGGCTGTCTGAAGCTGAGTATCCTCATGTGAACTTACCTTGGTAAGTTCCTCTTCCTCAAAAAACAGGACTAATTATCTTCTTACTATTGGTTATATATTAGTATATAGTTATCTAGTTATATACTGATTATTATCCTGAAGAAAGGATAACTCTGCTTTTCACTTGCAAAGCCAAACCTGTAAGAATCCTACGAACTTCACAGACACTACTTTTTTTAATCCTTATATCACCTTGAGGTTGTATTTGCAAAGCAAAAACATGACGCCTCTTGTATGTGTCGCTTTAACAGTTTTAGAAAGTCAGCCCCCAAACCCTCTGTAGGCACAGTTTCACACCTTTGCCATTATGCTAGTTGGATACATCATGTATTAAGGTAACTTTATTAAAAGGATCTTGACTTGCTACATAGATACTTTGAGGCAGGCAAATAACACTCTAATTTTGGAAATGAAAGGAAACTGAAGCACTGAGAAGCTTTCACAGTTACGTAAGAAACCTCAGGTTTAACCAGTAAAGATCACTCTGAAAAACAAATGGTTCGAAGCCAATGCACAGTGACAACGATTATTCAACAGAGCAAACCATAAGAAAGGCCTCATTCAAAGGACTCACATAACTCTGAGACACTTGATCCAAATGATCTTTTCTGCTACATCTATCAATGACTCAAGCTCACAGCAGGAGTTTCCTATTCCTGCCAGTAAGCTTTCCTCGCTTACTCTGCCCAAAACTTAAACTTTCTTCTCTTGGTCACCTTAATGATACTGAGTGGCTGCGCAGCGCTTCTTTTTATTAGAACAACTGTCTTCCTGCTAACTGAAAGAATTAAGGTTACCTGACTGCAAAAGGATCTATTTTTGCTATTCTTAAGAAGCAAAAAAAGCGTTGTTCTAAACTGGTTGTAAGAGGAACTTGAGGCTGAGAGGTGATACAGATACAGTGTGGCAAGGGAAACACCTAATAATACTTCTGAGTAGAATCTGCAAAAATGCAAAAAGACATTCCAGGGCTTTGCTAATCTATAGCATTCCTTACTGGAGGTTATTCTTTGTATGTATGGCCATTTTTAATGGGACTGCTCAGAATCAAATTTTAAATTCTTAGAATTAAAAAGAGGACTGGCAGGTACCTTGGTCTTCCTCGTAATCCCTCCATCCAAAACAGATGATTTAGGGAAAGAGGAAATCACCATCCACTACCTGTGAATGTTCGGGGGTAGGAGCATCTGAGTAACGTCAGGTCACCAGATTGTTTGATGGTTTCAAGTTTCAACTTCCCACTCAGTGAATATTCAATGGAAGACATTGACTTTGATAGGATCACAGATTCAGAGAATTCTGCTGAAATATCTGTTGTCAAAAAAATTTGAAAGAAACACTAAAAGTATCTTCAATGCCACCTGCTCCCTCATCCCCCAAAACCAAACCACTGTCAACTACACTTAACCATTGCTGGCAAATGTGTATGTAAGTCCTCCAACAAAGGAAACTTCACAATCTCTGTTGGAAATTCATTCTAGTACTTAAGTGTATTTATTATTAGAAAGTTTTCCTAATGTATCCTAACTTACCCTTATTGCAATCCAAGGTCTCTATACCCTGTGTATTAGCTACAGTGAACAAAGAGAACAGTTGCTTCCAATTACTTAAGGGAGTAATTGCATACGTACCTACTTCCTTATATGGTTTTTCTGATAATTCTTTTCATTCTAAACTTTGTTTTCAAAATGTCTATTATTTTTACATTTCAGTTTCAAAATGACTATTAATTTTAGAGATAGATTTTTCTCTTTCAACAAAAAATTTGATAGTCCTCCTTGTATTTAAACACCATCCAGTTGTGCCGCAGCAAGAAAAATCGTTACTGAAATTTTTTAAGCTATTATCAAAGACTTATTGAGGTTCCATAAGGAAAAGTTCAGAAAATTCTGAGAAGGAAAGCAGTGTTTATCTGAAAAAAACCTTTGCTGCACAATTCACTTGATTGTGATTGGTACAATTATAGAAAAGAATAGGCAAAGAACAACAGTAATGATTCTAGGGTATTAAAAAAGCTTTACAGTAAGAGGCTTAAAAAGTTCCACCTGTTTAGTTTATCAGTAAAGACTGAATGGTGCCCAGAACAGGATATATAAGCACATTTGCAGGAAGAAAACCCACAGTGTAAGGCTTCTATGATGCAGAAAAAGAAAGAAGAGTGGTGAACGAAGGAAAGCTAAAATAAGCACAGAGAGATAATTAGCCACTGTAACAGTTTATCACTAGCAATGGCGGATTCCCATCTGTCAAAACCTTAAAGTCTGTTGGAATTCTATGACTCTGGCAACAAAATTGATGTATACAGTTCTGGTAACTCAAAGAGAAAAAATGGGTGAAATAACATGCTAGCAGGTGACTTGACAATCAGATAGGGTCTTCTAGCATAAAAATTCACATTGTAGCACTTTATCCAAACTGCAGAAATGTTAAACCTTTACTGAAAGAAAGTATATTAACAAATCAACAGGATTCTTGGGGAAAATAGTTCACAGAGAAACACATTCCCAGTTCAGGCCTCCCACAACTCTGGTTTGTCTTGAGGGAGAGCAAAGGAGGAGCCTAGCTGTAACCTAAGGTATTTGCCAATAGATATTCGTACTTTGAAAAATGTGACAATAATAAGAGTAATGCAATGCAAACAGGCTTTGTCCATGTTTAAGGACTCGTAATGCTGCATTGCGAAGGAAGGAAATGTGGTGTAATTTTTTCATCTCGTTTGCTGTTCACAGATCAACTGAGAGGTAAAACATGCAAACATCATAACCTTAGTCTGCAACATAAAGCCTTCTGGCAGAAGATCAAAGAAAATGGAACATTAAAGCTCCAGATAAGGCTTAAAACTATAAAGCTTGAACCAAAGGCGTGAGAATTGACAAGTCTGTTTGTAGAAGAAATATCTTTAATAACAAGCATTGCCTCCATGGAAACAAGGCCTCGAGTCTAGGCTGGATCCAGGCAGTGACAAAGGACAGCAGATATTCAATGTGCTGTAAATGTTTTTAGAATCTGAAATATCATGATCCTCATAAATACCAATTTTTTTTTTAAAGGGAAAAGAAAGAAGTATTGTGATGTGCTTTCCACTCTAGTGACTAAACAACCTAGCAGGGAAATCAGGCAATTTGCCAATAATATAGGAAAGGAACAAAACATTAAAAGAAACCCTTATATTTAATTTATTAAAGTAATTATTAAGAGCACTGAACCTTCTAAAAATTATTAGACAACCAGGCACAGGCCAGCATGTCAAAGAAAAAGGCTGCAGAAGACGAGTCATCCCACACACCCCCAAATGCTCAAAAGCGATTGTCTCGTAAACAAAACATGAGCTTGCACAGCACTGCCCCTGCACAGACATCTGCCATTAACAGCTGTCCCCCTAATAACTCACCCAAACAACTCCAATTTCTAGTCAGCAAGAGCAGTGAAGCTGCTCTGACGGATTTGCAGGATGATGTCTGGGTAAAGGACTCTGGTTCCTGAGCTTTAGCTGTTATACATAGTATTTACCAAGTTTCAGCACGATCATACCTTAAAATATTTTATTTTCTCAAAGAAGGTATATTTCTCCTTGCAAACTAAAAAACATTGAGCAACACAATTGTTCTGTTTCCCGCTCTAAAACAGGTAATAAATTCTTTCTCTTTCTTTATTCTCGTCCATCTTTTTTCTGGTGTTGGCAATTTTGTTTAACCAGTGACGATAATTTTATTTGCTCTGGTAGTAAAACCAGTATCTGTTCAACGCTGATGAATCAGGAAATTCTACAACCACTGTGCTAATAGGAAGAAGGAACAAGAAAAAAGCTTGACTAAAATCTTTTCTCGCACTTAGTACACATACTCCAACCATTAATTTATACTATCCTGATCCTGCAATTTTCCCTTACCCATAAGGCAGTGTGTGAATTAATCACCCCTAAAACAAATACCTTTTACTTCAAATTATGGAAATAAATCTTTAAAATTTCATGCCGATGTGAATTTAAATTAGAGAGTATTTATAGATGAAGCCTTAATGATTTTCTTTATTCACTCATTCAATTTGTTTTTAAGTAAAAATTCCGAGCTCCCTGGCTTCCCTTTCTCTAGGTACTGACTCTGCGAGAGAACCAGCCCTGTGCTTGTGACACCGCTGCCTGCCTCTAGGAGGAAAATGCAATACCCTAGACATTATGTCGTGATTTTTTCTGCACTATTAATCCAGAGAACTAACAGTAAAAGGGCAATTCTCTTTTTTTAAGAACAAAGAAAAAGAAAACTAAATTAGGAAGGCAAACAACAACAGATAAGAAGATTACAACTTTCATAGAAGATATACAGCCCAATCTCCTTATATGACCAAACTCCAGATGAATGAGTTGACTGTTGGAGGAGTTTAGGTAGAGGAAAGTAAATAAGTCTTGCCCTGTGACTGATATTAGATATTAGAGCTCCTCTCATCCCCTTCACAGCACTGCCGTTCCCCTTTGAACCCTTGTGCTCGCTTGACCAGAGGAGGAAGTGGAGAAAGGAAGCAATAATTCCCTGGAATACAGCAATTAACTTTGAACTGTGAGCTTTAATGTGGAATCCACTTATACATTATATTGAAGCTACATGACAAGGAAGGCTTTGTGAGAGACAAAGTTTCATGCAAAGATAATACGAAACTATTACTTCATTTTGCAAAATCAGACTTGGTCACCAATCTAGTGTCCTGTCACCGAAGCACTGGTGTGGCTCAGAGTCCACAGATCATCTGCTCTCTTTCTCATGAACAAAAACCAGAATTACCACTTTCAGTCCCCTCTCCACAAAACTCAATAGCAGCATCAGACACCTATTTACTCTTTGTTATACATCTGACATAAAGCATGGTCCAAAACGTAACAGTAACAACTCCTCTTATGCTAACACAAGACTTGAAAGTTTTTCCAGGGATTCAGCAAAAGACAAGTTTTACATTAGCAGTTTTTCCACATATTATGTGAAGCAAGCTCTGAAGTCTGTGAAAAATGTTCGACTTGCGTGTTGAAGACAAGTGCTACAACAATGCATTTTCTATCGTAAAGTTCTCATATTCAATGAACCCGCAAAATGCCTTTTCTGGCAGTCTGCATACTTAGAAGATGAGCTATATTTGGTAACAGGTGCCAACACAACTTCCACTATAAATTTCAATCAATTTAATGGAATAAGTCCTTGTTGGCTGGGCAGACTATTCGAATATGGTAGAAGGGCAAGAAAGTGCTAGCAATCATTTTAACCACAGACTGGGTAGAGAGACTGAAATGATGGCTCTAGAGAGCAACCTGCTCCCCAGTCAGAATCATATGGGTGGGGGAAAAATCCTGTACACGTAGTTTGTGTCCCATGCTGTGCCACCACCTACTGCTGGTACACATTTAAAATTTGGTCAGCCTGGTATAGACTGAGAGATGGATCTGTTGGGTTCAAAACTCCCCAAAAGCAAAATAGCACTGGCACCCGTTAGAACAAGCTGACCATTTTAACAGAAAGAATGGTCTGTCAACATGCAGCTGAAAGGGAAGGATCTAGAGAAGCATCTGAAGATAGAAGCTTTAATAAACAACACTGGTCATGGGTTTGCTTTCCAAACCTCAGGAAAAATGAATGTCTGGATGATACAGTCAGTTCAGTTTTATTATATTGGCACTGGGCTGTATTCAATTTGCCAGCAATAAGTGGATAGTCCATTTCACATGTACCACCAGCAATCAAAAAAAACAACTGAGTAGATAGTTCCTCTATTAGGTACAGTGCTGCTACTGCATTAGCTCTTAGCAATCTGTTGATCCTGTTAATAGAAGCCAGGATCTTTTCATAGTAATACTGTTTTGGCTTCTCACTAAGCTTAAAAAAAAAAAAAAAATATATATATTTAAAAGTCTAACATCAATCATTCAACAAAATCACAGCTGATAACTGGCCTGAACAAGACAGATTTTTTTAAATTAGTGAACCAGCTTTCTGAGATCACATATTTAATTTTATACACGCTTTAGAGCGTATTGAAAGTTCCACTTAGGTAACACTGGTCAAAAGTTGAGGAAAACATTGATGACATTTCTGGGCAGATTTCACTGGCCTTTATCAAATATACTGTTTATAAATAGTTAAGTAATTTAAAACCAGAAAGTGTAGTACTCCCTAGAAACTGAGGGCACGTTTTCCTACATACCATTCCTAATCCCCCTGGTAGTGTAAAACAAGAGTCTTGCATAAGAAATAATGGAAAAGCAGAAGAGGAGGAGGACGGTTCTGAATTCCTTCTCCTACCCTGTGTCCCTTTTTCATGTTTTGGGGGAGCTGGATATGCCGATCCCTCTGTGTCTATGCAGATTCTTATTGTTGCTTCCATTAATATTAAAAGCACGGACACAATTTAGCTGATACATATTCCCGGATTCATAAACAGAGCTGAGAATGTTTTGATCAAATTACTGTTCTTAAAGCTTCCCCTCTGAGGGCTAGAAACTTAGTTGTCCAGATTAACAATTCTCTTTTCAGTATGAAAAAGTGTCATGGCAAATTCGGTGGTATTCTTTTAAAGAAATTCAAAGAGTAGTTTATAAATTAAAATGATGCATCTATAGAGTTATTTAAATTGGATTTTTTGTTCCATAGCAAAACCATGCTGACGAACAAATCTCCCAAGGACCACACACTTCCCAAAGTCCCAGCATCCTCCATCTGCTAAACTGAACAGACTTCTACTTAGTTTTCATTTTAATTTCTTCACAATGCCTGTCATTCAGACACTTGAAATTAAACAAAGGAGAGCCTCTGGAGCTCAGATAACTCTTCAGTAAATTCCCACTGTGATGGAATGGATTGCTCTTCCTATTAATTCTTCATATTATTTCAATTTTGGATTTTTTTTATTGTTGCTGTTCTCAATTATTTTGTCAGATTAGGAACAAAAGCCTGTGATTAGTAGGTATGAATGCCATTATTTTTTATTCTATTTTAAGGAAAGCTTTCAGTTATTTAAGCTTGGAGCTGTTGCCCCAATATAATCTCAGGGTTTTACTTTCTTCCAAATTCAATTCTGTATCAATGGAAAGGAATCAATGTCTTTGCTTATAAATGCTGGTTTTGTTAGCCATAATTCCTCAAGTTGTCACACTGCGATAAGTGGTATTGATAGTAGTTTCACCAGGAGACGGTAGATGAGGCTGTTTCAGACTGCTGGACTTTTGGAACATTTTAGAGAGCTCAGCGGAGTTGCTCAGATTGTGCTGCAAATAAAATGAGGGCAAAATCTGGCCTGATACTGATGAAAGCCTCTTACACACAAGGGCTTGTCTTTAAATAAGGCAATGGATATCTTTAAAATAAGTCTGAGGGGATATAAACTCTGCTGTAACCAGAAAGACAGGTAATACAAAGAGGCCTGGATAATACAAATGAGGAGCAAAAAGAATATTGAAACAGCAATTTCAACATTACTCATTTCCATTTTTACATTAATCTTACTATTCTTTTTATTTCTTATTTCTTCTCCTAATACAATAGTGATAAAAACTGAGAAGAGTTTGTGAAACACTTATAGTGAGTTATTTTTGGCTCAGTACAAATTGAAATGGCTGTAGCACTTTATAACATCATAAGAAAAAACATGTGGATGACTCCCCTCTGCTTTTCCTTTCATATCTAACATCTTCTCTAGCCTAATTGTGATGCTCCATTTTAACACTCAGATCCAACATATCAACAGAGAGATTTTGCTCTCCGGCGTACTGATACAGATGTTCCAATAAAAGTAATGCTGTTAGTCTGACTCTGTATCGCTATAACTGACAGAAGAAGTTGGACTTCGTTTTTCCTCATTGCACACCATGTTGCACACGTTTTGAAGCAAATAAGAGAGAAGATTGCGTAAATCTATTGATTAATATAGTAGTCTTAGGAATTTGCCTTTGCCTTGTCAAGGACGAGAAGTAATATGCTTGTGAGCTGTAAATGAACAATGTTTCAGTGAATTTAAAGGAGCTGGGATCGTTCGCACAAACCGAGCATCCAGCAACAAGACACTAAGGACTGGATAGTGCAAGGGTCACACTTGGCTTCCTCTCTAAAAATTGTGAGCAATATTAATGAGATCTATAAAGCGAGTCAAGACAAGTCCAATCACACACTGCAGTTTGCTGGAGAGAAGTCCAAGCTAGTTTGCTAGTTCACATGATGAATCACCAGGGACACTCAGCTTGACCAAGCCCAGGCACAGAAAACATCACCAGCAGTCTATCATTAAAATACAGCCGCATGTTCATACAGCTGTTTTGAAGACCCAAACTCCATCCCTGTGGCATCAGGCGGCTCAACTTTCACCCAAATCTTAGCTCTAACTTTCCCATCCCCAGGTGAAAAGCCCCTTAAGATTAAAAAATTGCTTTGGGAAGTACTTCCATAATTGCATGGCATACTAGAGCCCACAGCAGACTCCCGTACTTTGAACGCTATCCCACATTTTCTAGCAGGAGTTGTGAATGTCAAGTGGTGCAGGTGGAGATAATAAAAGGTTGCAATGCTGTCAGAAGTGCCATTATTTCTTGTTGATTGGCTTGTTGTAGAGCTACTCTAATCCAGGTTTGTGAAGGGATGAGGGGAAATCAATCAGTTTCCTGCTGCCCTGGAGCCAACAGTTTTGATGCCATGTCTTCTCTGCTAGTGTTAGGGTAAAATCCTCTGAGACATACACTGGCTCTGTTTCGAATCATGAATCACTGTGGGCATGCAAAAGTTTTCGTCACTATTTATTTGTTTAAATACGATGCTGTCAAATTAAAATTTAAGGTTCAACTCAACTCATTCCCCAAAGAATTCATGTGAGACACCACAACTTCTCCTATGTTAGGTGTATGTAATCTCTGCCAGCCGCAGCCTCCACCATCACAACTCCCATTGATGCATGCCTAAACTGCATGCACTGGAAAGTAGTCATGTGAGGGTGATAAAGGAGAAAACATCTGCTGTCATCTCAATTCACAGTAAATTGCAAGTTTCTCTCATTTATTGAAAAATCAATAGAATAAAAATACCTATGACATCAAAGTGACAGACCTGGGTAACTTTTGCTGAGGCAGGTGGGTCTGCCATGCAGATGTCTTCTCCCACCGTCAGAGCAGCAGGGGCCTCAACCAAGCTTTATGTACCGCTCCAGTGGAGATCTCTAGGGAACAGGGCTCTATCCAAGGCCACCCCTTTACATTTTCATAACTTGCCCTGATAAATTGTAGTGAGCCTTCCAAATGTTTACTATTTACCAGCCTCAGTTGTCACCTGGTAGGATTACCTTTGTAAGCCTGTAAGGCCACACAGATTTACACGCCCAGAGAATCAGGGGCTGCCAGCTGAACCTATTATGTGGCAAATAAACAAAAGTTTTAAAACTATTCATTTCTTATTGTTTGCATTCCCACCCGATTAGAAAAAAAACAAAACGCAACACACTACTTAAGATTAATGCTACTGCCAAATCCAAGATTAGAGCCCAGTTTAGGACTGAGAAGTGAGTTCATTATAGAAGCGTATTGGGCATGCCTGAGGTGGAGTTAATTTTCCCCACAGCAGCCCTCACTGTGCTGTGCTTTCTGTTGGTAGCTAGAAAGCTGTTGATAACACACCGATGTTCTGGCTACTGCTGAGCAGCGCTCGCACAGCATCAGGGCTGTCTCTCCAACATTCCCCCCCTCACCAGTAGGCTCGGGGTGGGCAAGACCTTGGGAGAGGACAGAGACAGGACAGATGACCCAAACTAACTAAAGGGATATTCCATACCATATGATGTGTGCTCAGCAATAAAAGCTAAGAGAAAGGAGAAGGAAGGAGGGACATTCATTATTTACAACGTTTGTCTTCTGAGGCAACCACTATGTACACTGAAGTCCTACTTCCTGGGAAGTGACTGGACATAGCCTGCTGATGGGAAGTAGAGAACCTTTTGTTTTCCTTCGCTTCTGCATGCAGCTTTTGCTTTTATTAAATTGCCTTTATCTTGACCCACGAGGGTGTTTTCCCATCTTATTTTCTCCCCCGCCCCCATCCTGCTGAGGAGGGGAGTGATAGAGAGGCTTGGTGGGCACCTGGCATCAGCCAGGGTCACCCCACCACAATGTGTGTGAATGGTTTCATCACTCCTGTTTGCAGCGCAGCAAATAGCCAAAATACCAGTTCTGCAGCATACAGCTGAAGATATCGGCTATTCTGGCTGTTTCACGCAGATTCAAGCTGCCCTTCCTAACCTACCCCGGAAGGCAGCAAAAAACCCTAGTCATTAACTGAACAGTTACTCTTTAAAGTATTATCAGTTTCACTGCCTAAGTGTTCAACATAACTAGCTAACATTTTTTGAATGTGTCACTAGAAATAAGAATCCTTGCTTACCTGGTCTTAGATATTATTTCAGCTTTCATTAACAATACAGTGTTCTCATTCCTTTAACATCTTGTTCAAAATAATACCCATAAAGTTTTCCCTGGGAGAGCACAGACAATACCTAAATCAGAATCAACACTTCAGATGAATCAGCATCTGACAGATCTTATCAGAAAAAAAAAAAAAATTAAAAAAAATAAAAAACCCAACCAGTACAAGGCTAGATATAACAGTAAACCAGGCAATAAAATTTTGAGGGGATGCTACCTGGAATATCAGCTCTTATCCTTGCATCCAAGTGCCCGATGCTCAAGCAATTTCATGAACGATTACAAACAAAACCTTTTGGAAAATCAACTACCACTCAAACCAACAGTACCGGACTACTGCTTCCAGTGACTTTGATCAAAACTGACAATGGACAAGCAATTAAAAAAAAAAAGAAAAAAAGTGGTCTGTGCTTTTAGTTAACACAGCTGTGAAAGTGTTAAACATAGAAATACTTTCTCCCGTACTATGAAATTCCAACAGCACTCAATTATTTCCATTCAAAATGCCTGAACATTGGTACATATATAAACACAAATATGTGTCATCTAAGCAGTGAAAATATAATCCAGGCTGCCTGGACAAATTATTTATTTTAATACAACATCAATTATATTTTCCTATCTGGTGTGAGGGTTTCTTGATACTGCCAGCTATTTACCATATAAAATTTTGGAAAGTGACTTGATAACTATAAAAACATTTATGCTGAAGAGCTACTCGTTATGATGTACTAGAAACAGATTTTTTTTAATGTAGGTTTTAACTGCACAATAAAAGCATGGGAACCATTCATCATATTTTGCTGTTGTTGTTTGCACTTACTGTATAAACAGAATATTAAACTCAAGACATAATCTAAGACCCTTACTTTCTCATAAAGTTTCATAAGCAGTAAGAAAAAAGCGTAACTGTGCAAGGTAGTTCTCAACACAGCTTAAAAGTTGTACCAGAAGTTTCATATCCACGGTGCATCTTTGCCTGATGAGGACAATTTTCACACTGAGGCAATTACACCTTCAGCAGAGCAGGTGTTTCCCAGAGCCAGAGCAGAGATGGGGGGTCCCAGCACCCAGCAGTCACCCAAACAGCTGTCTCTAAGCATTTCACTCCTTGCCATGGCATCCACAGAGAAGCAAACATGTAATCCTTTCAAGCCAGGACTGAAAATGCACACAAGTCTCCACATGATAACATGAGCTCTATCAATTTCCCTTTCCAAACACGTTGATGAATAAAATTTCAGAAGACAATTTAGGGCTAAAAAGAACATGATGCCAATGACAGCATTGTATACAATGAATGGCATCACTCCCCATCTCAGTATTAATCACAATGTTTTATTCACATACACATCATAAGCTGGCAGCTTTGAAAAAGGATACTTCAGGGATAGGCCAGGCACTTTCCCCAGGGAAATCACTCCTCCTTTTAAGTCTCAGATTCACTTTCTGCAAAATGGGGAGATAACACTTATCTTTTTTTTCCTCTGGATGGTTTGTGAGAATTTTATCAACATTTGTACTTTTGAACTCATCAGTATCCTTTGAATAAAAGTAACTTAAATCTAGTGTGATGAGTGGCTTATATATGTAATGCACCAGATATGTTGGCATTAGAAGAGCTGAAACTGCCGTTGGGGCACCCCATGAAATAGTTACGGGCTTCTCTGCACTGGCACTATGCTGGATGCAGAATGTCCCAGCCTGGGCATATTGTGTCTTTAGCCAATGTAAGCAGTCAAATCGGTAGCCCTAGAGACTGTTCTGTCTTCTCCACGGAGGGGATTGCCATGACTTGTCACCTTTACTGGTTTGGAGCGAATGCCAGTCAACAGGCTGGAGATTACAGTCCCAATGGCCAGCTCTGAAGCTGCAAAGTCCTTAACCTAGTCTTCAACAGGATCACCCAACGTCTTTTTCATCCTACTGATTTCTTTTAGTGCTCTTCTTGAAGACCTCACGCTATTGGCCAATAGACTACAGCTATGTATTTTTGTCTTTATCATTATAACTAACAGAAGTATTTGTCTTTAAAACCTGAAATATCTCTAAATCTTGAGAGAAATGATTTAGAGTCATCTATCTAGGGACAAAACTAATGATAAAAGTCACCTGAATAGAAACAGAAATGAATTGCTATAACAATAGGTGATCTATAACTGCAATACATCAATAAGATTAGATAAACAGACTGTTATCTTAATGAATTTGTCTATATCAGCAATTCCAGAGTCTTCCTCTATCATATCTTTCTTGTAAGCCATACACATCAGTTTACACACATGAAGCAGCTATTGATCTCTCTGGGAAAACATGCCTAGATAGCACTTCAGGAAAAAAAGAAATAAAAAAAAAAGGGAGGAATATAGCAGAGCTACCAAAATAGATAAACTGCTGGATTGCATTCTCTGCACATGCACACTTGGTGTGTTTTAGCATTGGTTGTTGCTACCTGAAGTGTAAACACTGTTATCAGGGTGAAGGAGCAAGCTGGAATGGCTTTGAAGCACAGAAAGAAAAATATTTCTCCTAAATTTGCATCAGTTCTTTCACATGAGTTTAGGATGCAGTAGCTATAATGCACAAGGAGGGTAATTTTTAATTCTATTACAGCCCCGGGAAGCATGGACAGATTATCTCGAAAAGGATCTTATTAAATTTTTCTTGTATGAGTTAAAAAAACCTAAATCATTCCCTGAAAAAAAATAGAGCTGTTACAGTCAAAAACCAGTGTTTGCAAACTGGAACCTAGAAGTCTCATATGAATTTCAGTGTCTCTCTTTTTCTACAAGCCTTGGTGGGGTCAACAAATGTTAAGCGGTTTATAAAAAAGTTTTCTGTGTTGCCCTTACAGTCTAGACTTTTTTTCCCAGTTGTCATGGTTTAACCCGAGCCAGTAACTAAACTAAGCAGCCTCTCGCTCGCCCCCCTTTCCCCCCCCAAGAAGGGCAGGGAGAAAAGGGAGACAAGAAGGGGAAAGGGAAAAAAAAAAAGAAAACCTCGTGGGTTGAGACAAAGACAGTTTAATAGAACAGTAATGAAGAAGGCAAATAACAATAATAATAATGGTAAAAGAATATACAAGGCATGAGTCACTCTCACGGCCTTGTGAATTGGTTGCCCAGCCCAACCTGAGCAGAGATCATAGATTCCACACCCCCAGCCAACCCCCATTTATTTACCAAACGTGACGTCTATGGTACGGAATATTCCATTGTTCTGTCTATGCTCCTTGTCAGCTTCTATGGGAAGCTGAAAAAAGTCCTTGACTAGTATAAACTTCACTTAGCAACAACTAAAACTATGCGTTCATATCAAATCTGAAAACACAGCAACCACTGGAAAGAAATTTAACTCTGTCTCAGCTGAAACCAGGACACCAGTTTAATTTGTGGTGAAGCCCAAAACCTACTAGGTACCCAATAAATAGGTAGGAAACATGAACTAAATCCTAAATCAAAAACCATACACTAAAGCCTACAGACAGGTGAGTAACAATCAAACCCCAACCATGACTCCATAATTCAGAATTACATAGAAATCAGCTGAACACTTGACTTACTAACTGTTACTAATCGCATCAAAATTCTCGTCCTCTGGAACTACAATTCAGCTCCATTTGCCCAACTTTCAACAGAAAGAAAGACCACACTCATAAAAGAAGCTTTGTTCTCTTTGAGTTTCACTCTACACAGGACCAAGAGAGAAGCTAGAAAAGCAGGCATCTTTATATTTTACTGTAAAAAAAAAAAAAATCCCAATAAATATCAAGACCCAGAAAGCAGAAAGCCCTTGGTGAGATTATGCAGCAAGAAACATGGTACTCAGCAGCATGAGCTCTCAGTGCAAGGCAGGATTTTCTTCAAACATGACTAAGCACTAATCCTGACCAATTTAGGACCGAATCTCAAGAGCTTGCGTCATTCCTCTGGACACTGAGATATGCTTGGAAAAGCAGAGACTGTATCTACTCATCAGGTATAGAGATCCACCGGAGAACATGGGAAACAGTGGTTTGTATGTTTTATAAAGACGGTTGTAAACTGAAGCAATGTTCAATAGCTTGCAAAACATCAGTGTCATCCTTATTTTTAATGCACCAAATATTAACATAAGAGCATCTCACTTTTCTAAAATTAAACTAACTCATTATTTAAAAAACCTCGTGGGAAAGGTACCAACTAGCCCTGTGAACAGCCTTTTTTCCTTCCCAAGTTAATGGAGTTAGCTGTACTACATTCTGGGATATCTCCACTGCCTTTGGATTATGAAGGCTTCATTAACAAATTGTGAATGTGTGAATACAGGCTTCATCTTTACAGGTCCACTTGCAGATATGATCTACTCCAAGTCTTAATTGCTAGTGAGAAGACACAGAGGAACGAAATGAAGCTGAAGCTTCCCTGCACCTTTTTGTTACTCCTCACCACAAAGGAGCAACAAGGACAATTTAACTTGCTACTGAGCTTCCAGATCTTCTGGAGCGTGCTGGTGTCTTGAAACCCTTAGCTGTCATCGCATCAATACCTTTGTTAACGCTTCATTTAAATGATTATTTCACACTGCAGACACTGAGCCCAAAACTACACTAGGCCAAACTGAAGAGCAAAATGTACTCTGTCCACCACCAGCAGCAAGTCTGAGGTCTACACCGCAGATACCTACACCTGCAGAAAGCCACATACACCCTTCCAACAGCCTCTAATCCTGATGGGAAATTTGATCGCATCATTATGGCATTGTTATGCATGAAAATGCTTATTTTCATGCATATTTTCAGGGTTTGAAGCATTTATTGTGTAGCTCCCAAAACTATGAGTCAATGATCGCAAGTGTAATACCTATCTTTTCAGGAAGCAGAACATAAATATATACATATATTTATATAAAATATATTAAAAATTTCAAATATTCATTTGTACTGAACTCCTTAGGTGTTTTCTACACTCTTTAAATCAAAATGAAGAAAAAAAAAAATCTAAAGGGAGTTTTTCCTCTAAAACACTGCACAAAATGCAGGTTCTGCAAATCTTATTGCTGGGAACATGGAATATTAGCAAAATTCAAAACCAGCTCTGTTTAGCTCTGCCCAGGAGAGACTGGGGGAAGGGCTGCATGCATACATGTATTTGATTACATATCTATATCCATAAACCTGTATATAATTTCTTTATTAATTATTCTTTGCCATTAAGAAAAAGGAGCCTTAAATTGAATTTCTTTCTAAAATAATTATTGCTTATTAATGTACAATTATCTTATCATTGCCCATTGTTTTCTCAAGTCAAATTTTCATTAGAACAAAAACGCATGTGTGAAAGAGTTCCTGAAGCACAGTCAGGCCTCTTGCATGGTTTTGTGCTAATTACCAGAACTTCTTTTGTTATCAGCCTGGACTTTAATGACAAAAGAAGACAAGTGTAGAGTCTATTTGGCTTGAGCTAATTACTAACCATTCCCCATTCAATTTATGCTCGGAGGAGTACAATAATCATGACACAGTGCATTAGCTCTGTCCCTGGCAGTATCTGCCATGCTGAGTGCTAATTGACAGGGCAGATTCTGGTCAGGAATAACAGTGTCTTAGGCATGTCTGTTCACAAGCAAGCCTGCGTAGCAATTTCTTCTGTGCAGTAACAGAAAGACAGCCCCTGTTAATTTTTACATAGGGGAACACTGGGCATTTTCCTTTGTTGCAGATGCAAGTGGCATTGCTCTCAGTGGCTCATTGTTTTTATGGTTAACCCTTCATCTGTACCTAGTCAGAAAAAAATAATGAACCAGAACTAAGAACCAATGAACATGACACAAACAGAACAACTCACCTGGATTATTTCGTAAAAATATAGCAATACATCTCACTGAAAGCAGAGAGCTTAGAGGGCTAGTCACAGGTAGCAAGCCGCTTAGTATTATCCAGAACACACTGAATTTGAAAAGTTTTTAGTGGACTTAGTATTGCTTCAGGGTCTTTGTGAACTTGAAAATTAAGGGATTTATGGTAAATCCTCCAAAAATAATTTCAGAGGGTGTAATGAATAGTGATAGATATTTCAGAGCCATTAGTCTACCTCTATCCTGCACTTCAGTGATATCACACTCCAAACTAAAAGCACCTGTACATTAATGACCATCAAGTCTTGAGGGGTAAAAAGGAAAAGAAAGCTCATTCTCCTCTGTACTCATGCATCTTTAACAAATGATCTTCAAAAACCAAACTGCAGACACCCAAAGTTGGCCCATAAATTTCTTCAGACCATTTGGGTCACGTGGCAAACAACCTACAATGAAACAACCAGGGGATCATGCCATCCTAAAGAACTTCAGTCATACATAATATTCCTCCCTTTTACTTTCTCTCTCTTTGATAATTCAGTCATCAATAATCTGCCAATACAGGAGAATTTGTGGTTGTGAAGGACAGAATCCAGGACCTGCGGAAGCAAAAAATTGGGGGGTATCTAACGGTGATGGAAAATTGGGTACAAAGAAGGTAAACTCATATATATGAAAGGATATAACTTTAGAGGCATAACATTAGCAATAAAATACTAGGTTTTAAGCTTGTCTTTTACTTGTAGTTGCTTGTACTTTTACTTTTTGTAGTTGCAAAGAGGAAAGGAGATTAAACCAGCACTGCGAGGAGCAACAGTCCATGCAAGATTTGTAGCCTTGGATCAGTTCACACCAGGGAGGAAGGAGACTGAGAAATGGTTGTTTTAACTAAGCGCTCGAAGGAAGAGCGAGTGTTCATCAACACCACCAAAGCGCCGGGAGCTGTATTATAGTAAAGAGCAAGCTTGCCATTTATGTTTGCGAAGTTCACCTCCAAACTTGCTTTATTTTGTAACATTCCATTTTTTAGAGGCGAAGGTATATTAGCCACTGCCATGCCATCTCAAAATTAAAGAAATTATCTACTGCTAGTTCAGGGCCCCTTCAGGCAACCAAAGTCATTAGTTAATTCATTTGATGTAATGTCCTGTTCTTATCACATGACAATACTTTGCCACTTCAGGATCATTTCCTGCACATCAGACATGGTGCCAGTGGCGAGCTCCCAGTTTGGCTATGTAACTGCTGAAAGTGCTTGAGATCCTCACTGAAAATACTTAAATATCATTCCCTCCATGAAGAGATATATTCCCTCTTCTCAAACGCATGCACAAGAATAACGTCATAATGATAATGTGGCTAATTACTTTCTAAATATATTGTATTTGCATCAAGGTTTGACCATTTCCAAATTTCAAAAAAAGACTGTAGGCATGGATGAACACAAAGGAGGCCAAAAATGAAACAACAGTTTTGGCAATGCGCAGTATAGTCATTGCTCCCAGCATTATCATCTGTGAGACACCAGCAACGCAGGTATCTCAAAAAATGCAAACATTTTCGAAACATGCAAAACAACCCACACTCGCTCCCACAGCTCTCTGCAATAATTTTTATGGTCCACTCTGCAGGATTATTTAACACACTGATCAACCTATAACGACATTAGTTTGAGGTGAGTGAAAGAAAAATACCTTGATAAAATAGTGAGTGCTGTTATTAAGCTATTAGATCCTTGAAAAGGTACCAAAGCCTTCTTATTAATGAAACACTAATAGCCAAAAGTGCCTCTTCCATCCACCGTTAGCAAGGAAATCTCCTCCTCCTGAGGCAAAATATTTGAAGTCAGTATTTTGCCACATGCTAATATCACAAAGCCATGTCATGCAAGATTAGACAGATTTCCACAAATCAGCCCAAACTTTCCCGAAGCAGCAGGGAGAACGGCAAGAGCACAAACTTCTGCAGTGTGATCCCCAGCGAGGTGCCTGATGGACTGAAGATTTATCCTGCCTGAACACTGCTCTCTACAGCCCGCTGTGCATTCCAGTAATACTGTTCAAAAGTACAGAGAGATGCATTTAAATATCCATGTCTGCAGCATAGTGTCTGCTGCCATTTTCAAGCCTCAGGACAACCTTCACAAATTGACATTTCACTTCGCAGTGTCATTTTCCAGTTTAGTGCAGAGGCTTTCTTCAATTTAGGAATAATATATTCAGTCCTGCTGTACTAAAGAGAATGACTGTCACAAAAGGCATTATTTTATTTTGTAAAATTGTTAGCTTATTTGCAACTATGAAAGTAAAGTTAAAAGGACCACTACTTTTCAAGGAAAATAATAATTTTTGTTACTTTCTGACAGTTTAAAAACGAAGAATTTATCTTTTTAAAAGTATCACCAGCTCACTAATGATGGTGGTCTCCAGTCATGAAACATGACCACATGTTTGGACTGACGTTAGAAATGGTGGTGTCAGGATAGTAGTCTCATACCACTCACAATCATTTTCTTTTATCTCTCTTCTCTCGTCTATGATAGAGCACTGGGAAGTTTCTCTGCACATTTATTTCTGCATTCATCAAAACCTGGGCTTCTTTCAGTTCTCTTGCTGTAACAGGTGGGTTCATTGTATGCTCATTAATTTGTAACTTAAAAGCAGAGACAAGAGAAACAGCTAATTGTTGTAGCTGATAGAGCTGGCATTTCCATAAACTGCAGCAGCACACATCCCTGTAGCTTGATCTTTTAAATGTGGTACCTCCTTGTTTGATACAGCTGAACTATGCAAGGCAGCCCCATTGTATGACTTTAGGTACAGCACAGCGGGGAGGAACATCATAACAAATGAATCTTCAGAGCTCTTCCGAGTGCTGAGACCTCCATTTTCCTAATTTACATTTCAAAAGGGTCTACAGTTTGAAGCAGTAAAGAAATCATTTGCTTTTGCTAGATAAGTGCTTTTCCAAGTAGGAAACTCAACACCAATTCTGAAAAGTGTTCTGATTATAATTTCTTTCTGTATTAGGACAGACACAAAAGACTTTTAGAGCCTCTCCATTAAAAGCTGCCCAGTATTTCTGCAATCTTTGACCATTTAATTCTCCCATGGAACAGCAGGTCGACATGCTCAGCTGCCTTGAATCCTTGGCAGAAACAAGGTGTTCTTTAAATATATGCTTGTAAGTTACAACACAATTAATAGGTTGGAATAAAAACACCTCTGAGAGGCATTGTCAGAAGCAGCACAGAATGAGAGGATTATGTAAATCTTGTCTCTTGAGATTCCTCCCAGAAAGTTTTTGGGGAGCAATGCTTAATGCGATCTGCAGCACAGTCTATCAGCAGGCTTCTGGGCAAAAGGAGGTGTTGATTGCTCTAGCCTACCACTATTTTTACTATAACTTTCTTAACTCTCACCATATTTCTGCAAGACATGATGCTCTAAAATTAGTCAGGGCCCAGCAGTGGTCTTAAAGGCAAGTGAGGAAAACGCAGAGCACGTTCTCTCACTCTCTCACGCACACAGTCTGTCTGCCTCCCTCCCTCCCTCTGCCTTGGACATTGTATTCCCATACTGGGAATGATGGTGAAGTGATGGTCACTACCACAACCTTCCCTAAAATTCCCAGGAAGGCGCTCTGTATTTGAGCAGAATTACATGGAGCTCTTTGCAGGCCCCAACATGATTTATGATATTAGTTTTGCATTCATCTAGATAACAAAAATTGTTAAGCATCCTAAAACCAACCATCAACCATTCCCTCTTTAGTATGATCACTACTTCTTCACAGCATGCCAGGTTATTATTACATATTTTTCCTATAATTGAAACTCCAACTAGAGGAAACAAAGATGCCCAGGATTCTCACTACAGAGCACGCAGTAACGCTTCCTAGCAAATATCTGACTTTCATCCTGCCCCCTTGCTCTTATGACGAAGCCTCTCATGAGAATAGCTAATTGCAAAACAAATTTATTTACATAATGCCGAGAGGGATCAAAATGTGTGTAGTAAACTTTAAATTGTTGCTACTAATTGCTAAATCTCCTGTTCTTCAAACATTGTAACTGCCAAAACTTAAGTTTTTCATTAACTGTATCCAGGTAATTACAGAACTTTTTGGAGGGGAAAGACACGAGAACAATTATTTTAGAAAGCAAAGAAACAGAAAACCAGAGCGGCTCAGCAGTCTCCTTGTAGCCATCTTGTCGACTAATTTTGGAAAAAGAAAAATTCACAATATGAACTGAAATTCTGACCCCCAGATGTAATGGAAAGCAATTCAAAGTTGGCTCCCTCTATCTGGGAGATTACTTTGTGTCTTTAGTCAAATTCATTCATGTGGATTCTTCCTCTCTTTGCTATTTACCTGCCACATGTAATACTCTGTAATTACTTCACAAATACATATTTGCATATAATTAAGCAATTATGTACATCATTTAGTCACTCTAATTGAAGTTACCAAATAATTCAAAAATTAATTGCCTTGTAATTTGCAGGGTTTAGATCTTTAGTGCCCTGAACACCCTAGATGCTTTGTGACGATACATTATTTGAGTGGAAGGCAATATTAACATTAAAAATACTGAAAAAATCTAGCAATCAAAGTAAATCTCTCATGAAAGCAAGTCCATCTGGCTAGTAAATTTTACATGACATTCCAATATATAACAATTAATGCACCTAATGAAATCTATCAAGATAGTTTATTTTAACAGATAACAATTCCTTTAAGGTGTATGCGAAGAACTTCACTGAGAGATGTGTTCTTTTTAACACCATTATCGCACTCACTTGGCAGACGCAGTACTGAATTCCAATACAGAGCAGCCTAAGTTCAGCATCCGAACACCAGTTTGGAGGTTAGGAAGACCCCTCCATACAAAGTATCCTCGTGGGTGGCCTGACATGAAAGCCTGAGACAGACCACAAGAAGAAACTCAAACATTTGCTCGTATTTAATTTGGAACTGGCATCAGATACAAGCCAAAGTCTTGAGAAATAGGGTTTACAAACACTTCTTTAGGAACTACAAAATAATCTATGTTCCATTCTCATCTTTTCTACCTCGAGTGTCTGTCTAAAGCAATGAGCTTTAATAAAATTATGTGATGACTTGATGCGACTGAATGTTTCTGGCTACCATTGTTTCCTTGGGAACAATGGTAACTCCTCTCAGCATTCAGCAACATGCATTTTATCACACACCATGTTGCACCCATGCGTAATTTGGTGTACATGATCAAGTGTTGAATTTGCCCTTAGTAATTAACTTATCCGCTACAGCCTTTCATTTTCACTTCCAAGTACATTTAAAGGTTTATTGACTGTTTCCTTTCTGTACATTGCATAGGGTAAAATTAATCTGTACATTTTCACAGCTGTATTCCAGCTAATCATTATTGCATTATCCCATCATTTTTGCGTTTGACTGTGGTGGTGCCCAGGTGGCAAAACAGCAGTAGAAGTCAATCAGGAGACAGTCTTTTTTACAAAGACTGCGTTGTTTCTTCACAAGAAAACCAAACAAGTATTCTTGGAAAATCTTAACATACATTGTAAAAAATGATCTTTTCTTTTGAGAACCAGGGATCGACTATTCTCAGTGTCAGTTAATTGTACCTATGAAAGAGACTTAATAATATTTCCACCTCAAAGCTTTTCACATGCAGGAAAACATAATCACCAAACCTGTATTTAGTTCTGAAGAAAAAGAATTAAGACCATAGCAAAGCACTGACATGGAAACTTTAATTGTTTGGTGACTTGCTACGTCTAGAGAAACTCTAGCGCTGTTTATATACCAGCAAGAGGAAAAGCACAATGCAGATCTCTTTGTACTCTGTCTTCTGCACAATGAAAGTGCACGGTACCTATGTTGAAATCCTACCACTTAATAGGAATCGACAGGACACAACAAGGACTAGATACCTTAATGACAAATAAATTTGGTTCTGTACCTAAACAGGAAAATATATTTCATGATACTGCAGACCTGAAGCCTAGCTTTTGTTTTTATTCCCACTAACAGTAAATCATGGAATTTGATGGGGGTGGTGGCGTTAGCTTGACCTGGAATAAGATGATGTTGGCCCATGCTGGAGATAGGGTCCTATGTTTAACAAAGCTGGAAGATAATGCATAATGGCAAATCCAGCCTTTGCTCTTTTGTTCTACCTGAGACAGCGGAAAACATTGCAGAACTGGTTTATGCATCCACAATATTGTTAAATCACATTCCATAGCAGATTTGGACTTGAAATTATTGTATATTTTGCTTTGAATCTACAAATTTGGAAGCTTTAAGTAAGTCTTGGCAATTAACAATTCAGTGTGTTCCAAGGTTACAGCTGGTGGAACTGCTTTCAAGTGATTTATCAGCCTTTTAGTGATACACCCATAGTTTTATGAGTCTGAACCCCCACTGTGTTCACACACTATCTGGTGATCCATTCTCCTTATCATGGCAACATTGTCTAGAAACTCAAAGGAAAAAAATGGACTTGGAACAATGTGCACATCGGAAACAGCAAAATGTTTTTTAACTCAGTTAGTAAAACACAAGCCACATTTATCTAGCTCCAGTATTTCTGAATTCCCCTTCCCTTAAAAAAAAAGAAGTTTACTAATTTAAAGTTGGTCTCTGTTGTCCATCATGTAGTTCACAAATACTGTATCAATTTAATTGATGTGAAACTAAGCTCAAGGCAATTAGAGCTGACTTACTTGGTTTGAATTCAAAGTACAAAAACAAATGCACAGACTTGTTTGTGTTTATCAAAGACAAGATTTTCTTTGGAAACAGTGAGGAAATGAAAACTTCTTGGACGTCTCTATTGCAGCATCGTTAAACAGATAATGATACTAGAATTACAACTACCAAATATATTCTGTAGAAAAGCTCTGCAGAAAACCCTAACAGAGTATGTTCAAGTAACTTAGACTGAAAAATCTCATTAGTGATGAACTTTTGACACCTATGTAGTTCCTTACAGGGAAACACATATGGATTTATGGAGCAATGCCTTACAACTGGGCATCCACGGCTTCAAGGCAAATATGCCAGTTTGAGTGCCCTGCAGGCAGGGAGCAGAGATTCTTGGGGCAGCATCCACCACGTGAGCTCCTGCCTTCCTCAGGAGTGTCCTGGGGCCAGGAGCTGCATCTCCCCCATCCGTCTTGAGCTTCATGAAGTCAGCAAGATCACAACAGCTGGGAAGCACATTTAATTCAGGGGACAGAGTATTTTGGCACTGTCAAAGCAATCCAAATTGGAACAAAATTAAACAATAAAAAAAAAAAAAATCTTCATATTTGAAGAAATCCCAGAGCTGAGAAAAGCTCCAACAAATCTTTAGTGTAGGAATCTGAGAACACTGGGGTGAAGTGACCAAGCAGCAGCCAGGCCATGCACAGATCAGTGTGACAGCTTTCCTCCCCAGAGAGCAATTGGGCAACAGGCAAGTCATCTCAACAACTACTCATGGAAAAGCAGACATGAGACTGTTTCAGCCATCCTAAACTACATGTCAGCTGGTTTGCCTGCCTTAGCTACACAGATCATTCTAACGTACTTCTCTAAAAGTAAATGAGAACAACATTCTCCCCCCTCACCTTTTCCAAATTAAATCCAAGGTGACAAAGAAAAAGAAACCCATATTACTTCTAGTTCAGCACTGTCTGTCTCTTCTTACCACAAGATAGTAGAATAATTCATCCACAAAAAAGGTATACAGATCACAGCATGGTCCCTGGTCTAAGCCTACATTACTGTCTAAGGGAAGTGATAGCTGCAATGAATAATGTCAATTCAGTCAGAAACTGCAGCTGAAATAAATGGATTGTTAACAAATGCTAGTATTTCTCTTTGTTTCTCATTGCTTATGTCAATAAAGATAAGTATTTTAGACTGTTAGGAAGGGAATTTGGACTGTTTAGTTGGAAATCTAGTTAAAAGGTTTTCCTCACCTTAGATCATGTTGTAACTATAACCTCAAGCTTGCTGCAATTAGTTAGCACAGCTATAATTCAAAGGATCCTGGGAAGAGGGAGGCAGGGGAAGAGGATGTTTAATTGTTCCTTAATAAACTGTTCCATAGCGTTATTGTAACAAATCAAAACTGTTCTCACAGAAGGAGGAAGCTTTTAGTTTAAATAATGACAATTTGAGCTTCAAGAATCAAGGTCCTAGGAAACTGCAGTCTCAAATCTCAGTCATGGTACCTCTGATCTTTTCAAAAGCCCTAAGGATATTTATTCTATGCTGCTCAAGGATTCCTCAGATAGTTTGGCAGACACAGCAAAGGAACCTGGTTTTTCTCTCCAAAGCCGTATAATAAAGTGCTAATAAGAATTCCCCAAGTGTAATATCAAGATGCCAGTGTTTCTCTGAGAAAGCTTTTATCTTTGTAGGCCACGACGTTTTTTTCCTGTATAGACAAGTAGAAAGGGATTTTCAAAAGAATTCACTTTAGCCTGACTCTGAGAGGAAAGTAAAATTTCTAGTGATTTCAGAGCAAAGAGGCCAACAGATACTTCTGAAAATTCTTCCTCTAGCCTGTATGTTGTATGAAAACACCAGGGATGGAGGAATTCATTAAATGAAGCAAAATCTCCTCAACTAGGAGACTTCTTGAGCTACCAAACATTATCCACTGCACTTCAAGTGCAAAGGGCAAGAACATGGGGGTAAAGTGAAAAGCTATCAGGTGTCACAATTGTACTTAATATCACTGTTAAGGTGATATCTTTACAGATAACTTACAGAAGTATAAGAAAATAGGACTTTGTTTTATGTTTTGGACATATTTCACATGCAAAAAACCAAGATCATACAATGAAAGTACCTTCATATTCAGAACAGGGCATATGTGGGAGGCACATGGCATTCACTTTCAACCTAGTCAAGTCAGAATGCGCTGCAGTTTTGACAAATTTATGAAGTCTAAATAAAAGTGTTCATTAATAAAGACTGAACAATTGCTTTCTGAGGCAAAACCACAACGCATTACATTGTGGAAATGGAAAATTTATGCTAAGCACTAAAGACAGAGTGAAAAAGATGGAGAGTTCTTCATTTCTCTTTTCTAAAACTGTTAGTTAGCTGGTAATATTGATGATCTTTCAGAGGCAGAATTACTTCAGATATGAGGGAGAAATCTGCATTAGATTACTGCTTCAAAATTTTGCTTACAGATAAAATTTTACCTCTTAGCATTATATGGTAGACTGATATAAATGTGGTACAGCAGGGAAAGTGAGTGAAAAATAATAAACTGGACAACTTCTATTTCTAATTACATAATAATCATCAAAGAAACTCCTAATGTGTTTCAGCTATAGGTTGCTTCATGAATACACTTAAAGATGTCAGTGATCTCACAACATGGCAAGGTGCTAAAGAAGATGAAAAGTATGGCCAAATCTGGGATTATGTTTCTAAGGCAGGATATACGGCTGAACATTTCAAAATTTCTCTAGTAAAATCCAAAAAAGGAAAACCAGAACCTTTCTACTTCTAAATTATTGCTGGAAGAATAGTTCATAACAAATCATTCATTCAATTAATTTCACTTCTACCTGTTCACAAATTGCCTGCAAAACACTTAGAATTTTCTCAAAGGTACTACTTCAATTAATTCACTGTATAATTTCAGTGAATAACTTTTCAGCTGCAGATTGTGACAAGTGTTCAGTATTCATAACTTGAAAAGTGTTGATTAGCTCTGACTGATCTGGGGATGATTGATTCTTTGCCAGTGATGTCTGAACAGGAGTCAGTCTCGCCCGTAGCCCACTACGGTTATTCGTGCTGTGCTAACCTGGCACTTGCAAATTACTCAACGGCTGAGCTATGTCTGCTGTTTACTTGCTAGTGGTTCAAATCCAGCTTTACAATGAACACAAACCCTCTTCTGTTTAAACTAGACTGCAGGAACCCAATTTTGCTTTGATGTTGCAGGTAGATAAGTACATGTCTGACTTAGACCCAAATGCCCATTTTTTCTGGATGGAGGTAAGTTTGAAAGAGTAAAAGGTAAGTCTAGCAAGGCCTGTTGAAATCAGAGTAGCTGATTTCAGTAACTAACACCTCTCACTGGGAATAGCCAACAGCCCAGGCAGATTCTGGAACTGAACAAGGTTTCTGTTTTGCTTCTACTGACAGCTACCAGAAACAAGACCATTAAAAACAATAAAGCCAGTCAGCAGTTTGTGTAGAAACCTCATGATCATGCCTCGCCAGAAAAAATAAACACAAAGCAAATATTTCAAAACAAAAGCCTACAGCTATTTAGTAGTAAGGGCTGAATAGCACAACTTCTGTTTAACTGCTTGCACATATAGGTCTGGGTAACTAATACCAGTCATGAGTTCAAGAAATGAAACATTTGTTATACAGTACCATCAGATGATGTGCTTTCTCATTTTCTAAGCAGCAATCTCATCTTGGGTTTTCTTTGCGAGTTGAAAAGTAGAGGATTCCACAAAACAGGCTTCAGAGAGAAAAGCAAACCCAGGCAACCTCCTACCTGAAGAGCCACAGCACCACCTGCACCACCCAGCCAATGACACCCAGCTGTGGTGTCACTGAGCTCCTCAGCCACCTACACTTCTGAGTTACCTGCTCTGAGAGTTTGTATTAATGATCTGTTAGGTGTCTTGTCTTTGTCGTATTACACGCCAACTACAGCTTTCAACAGCTGACTTTGCTTCTCAGTCATCTTTGTTCTTTCAAGATTAATTTTTAGTTTCACTATCCTTCACTTTATGCTGTTCTATGTTAGTTTTCCTAACAATTCATTTTCCTGCATATCTCTCATCTGACAGCCTCAATGCCAACCATTTTTAACTCTTACCAGTCCTCCCTTACTTCTGCAGAGGGCTCTACTGATCTCCCATGCTGAAATTCTCACTCCCTCCTCCTCCTTGCACAGAACACCTAACCTTAAATGGGCCTTCACCTGTTGGCTGTCATACACACTGCCATCCTCTCCTCCTCCTCTGGAAAACTTGCTCAGCCTCAGACAAGCTAATTCTATTGCATGATCTTTATATGCACTCTCTTCTACTTAACTTCAGATCTCCACATAAAAGATTTCATAGATCTTCAGGTCATGGTTTCACCTCTAAATTTCCCCATATATTGAATGGTTTTCCCTTATATTTGCCCATAGATTGTTTCTAGACAAACTACAATATCAAGAGGATCAAAGATCAGAAGCCATTGGGGCAAACACTTGAGTTTAACTGGCAAAAATTCCTGCCTTGCCCTGAGCCTGGTAAGCAGTTTGACCCTGACAGCGTGAGCATGACACGTCCACCAGGCCTGAAGGAGTCTGTCACTTAACGCATTGGTGTGGCTTGTTAAACATCTGGTTGGCCACTCAGATTCTTCAGAAGAAAATTTAAACCAGCAAGACCAGGAGGCAGTTGTTGTGCCTGTGTGGCTGGGAGAGAAATTCCTCGGTTGGGCATTTAAAGGATAGGCTTGGCTTATGCTCTGTGTGCTTGGAGCCTACTGAAGGTGATGCAGGCAATCTTGCAGAACGTGGCTCCCCGAATAACCATTTCTGCACACCGCTGTCCTCCTTCCATTTTCCACAGACAGATAAAACGTCCTTGCAGATATTCTCCTTTTGGTTGATACGAAATAAAATGTCACAGTGATGCAAGAAATAATGCTTTTGTATATGACACTACAAAGACATATCACGTTGATATGAGACAATGCTGGCAAATATAACTGATCTGAAGCAAGAGGCATCTGTACGTTGTTTTCAAGACACAGGCAGACTTCAAGAATTATCAGCCAAAATATGATGCTTGAGCAGAACAGTTCACTCTTACAGGACTTTGACTATTCCGGATTCAGACAATGTGGCTCACTTGGAGTAACATCTTACTCCACTGAAATTAGTGAGATTGCTTGCCAAATGAAATTATTATCAGGGTTGGCAATGGCATGTCATCACGTAACATTCTGGCCCAAACAATCTGCTCTGCACGTCCTCCAGGGCATGGATTATCTTTGGAGTTGCACAGGAGCAAGCGCAATCATGACAAATATTCAAATTACTTTGGATGTAATTTTAAGACCTTAAAAAAAAAAAAAAAAAAAACAAAAAACCACCACAACGCAATTTTCAAAGATTTTCTGTGTAATGTTTTCTGAATATTAGATGCCCTACAAAACCTCTGACTGGATACACCGACACATACTTATATTCAGCTTAGCCTGAGAAAGAAAAAAAAAAAACAAATTGCATGCATATGTGCTTTTCCCTTTTTTTCTTTTCCATTAAATCCTCTGACTAATCTACAAAGGATGGGGAAGGATTTTATGTATACAGCTCCCATTAAAAGCTGTAGAGTTTGAGTAATTAAATCAACATAACCTTTTAAAGTCTTAGGCTAAGAAGTTGAAGCTGAAATTTGCAACGTGTTTTAGCTCTTTTTTACCTCTCTAGTAGAAAATTGGTCTGTTTTTGAGATTATTTTTAAGAATCGTTTAGACTGTAGCTTATGTTGAGAACTGGTGACTTTCTTTAAATATATGTGTCAATTTGTAGACTTAATAAGGATGAACAAAATTAGGGATAAGGCTCAACTGAGTATTAGGAAAAGATCTCTGACTTAGAGTTTAGGGCATGTCACAGGCAGATATCTAGTAACATCACAGTTAAACTGACCCACTATTGAGAAAAAGCTTCTATGTTATCACCCAGGCTACATTAAAGAAAGTATTTCATCACATCCCTGGACTATTCACAAAGAAAACCCTGTCAAAGAGGCAGTTATATATAACATCTTTATTTCTTTCCTAGAATCTAAATGAAGAATGCGATTAAGAATTTAAAACTGCAGTACAAGAGATTATTCATTTTGTAACAAAGACAATATGAAATACATTGACTTTGCCACAGAATATTTTATTAAAAGCTGTTTTATAATTAGTTTTACAGCAAACATAAAAAACCCTAAGTGTAATTGCTTTAATGCAATTAGTCCATCTTATATTTCAATGATGCAAAGTCTTGTCAACCCATAATAAGATCAAAATAGATTTTTCTCTTCATTCCCTTCGCAGTAGAAATTTTAAGTCCAGTACTTAGTATTCTTGTTCTCAGGGTTCCCATCTCTTATTGTACCAGAGCCTGAAGGTACTACTCAGTTTTAAGAGTCTGAAAAAAATACAGAGAAACCTGTAATGCTCCCATTACACTTAGTTATTCAAATGTATTAGGTGGTATTTGAACTTATAAGAAATGAGGGTTGTTGCCTATTTGAAATAATTTTTAGGTTGCAACACCCCTGTTACCATATACAAGCATTTCTGCTGCATATGGTTCTTGTCTGAGTAGGGTGGTTTTCAGAGGCAATATGTAACCACAGTTTTATCCTTCCAGTCAATGAAATCTGAGCTGACAATAGTATTCTTTCCTAGTTCTACACCTTACCACCTTCCTTAAGCCTTGCATAAGTAATCTGCAATAAAAACCTTAACTTGTTTTGAGTTACTGTCAACAGCAAAGACCCTAAATGCCAAATGCTAGACAGACATTCGGGAGAAAAAAAGGAGTATGAAATAAACCACATAAAGAAAGACTCAAGAGGCTTCAGCTATGCACAGTAACTAGAAAGTGAAAGAAAAACAGTGCATCTAACCAAGTTGATACAAAACAGAAACCATAAAAAATCCCAAATCTAGACGAGGGGCATAATGAAGCCAGACAGTGTTGAATAAATATTTAGATCCATAAGGAACACTCCGTGAGAATCAGCTGTGCTAAAACAGTCCACAGCGCAGAGATTAAATTCTGCTCATTTTGTCAGAAAAATAGAGGCTCTCCAGCATTTTCATATCATAAATCACGTTTTAGCAGAAACTGTGACAGGGCTTCCCTGAAATAATGGGGTTTTCTATCTCCAGGATAAACTGCCTCATTTTCCCTGAGTATTCAATCTGGGGTAGAACAGTCTCATTGTGGGGCTACCACAGTGGACTGTACTACATTTTTTGGCTCCTGCTGTTTCTGGCAGGGCTTGGCTGACTGCTTTTTCCCATAATCCTGCCTATTGCAAAACCAAGGACCAAAGAGCGAATGAAGAAGGCGACAATAGCAACCTGCTCCAAATGTAAATGTTACTGTAAGACTTGAACTCCGTATTTCTGAAATACCTGCTAACTCCCAAGCAGCCAGGTACAATTAGAAAAGATTCGCAGAACAGAAACCTGCAACTGCCTGGATAACTTAGACCAGGCTTAAGCTGTATTTTGTTTATGGCGAGCGAGCCAGGTAAAGGTGCAATGTATAGATCTGTAAACCCTGTGCAACCTTGCAAAGACAACTGTTAATAATAGCTTATTCTGTACATAAACCATAAACAATTATAGAATTCCTTAAAATTGAATGCTACTGCAGGCTTTGTTGTTCAAATATCAGTCAGTCTGAATGCTTCTGATTAAAAGATACATTAAATTACCCTGATGATAAGGGGAGATCTGCTTAGCATTTTTAATTCCTTCTTATGGAAACTTTGGAGGCTTCTTTTAAGAAATAAATCAGAGAGGAAACAGTATGAATAGCCATGAAACTTTGTTAATTACATTTTCACATACAAGAGATAAATTTATGTTATGAACAATCTTTCTGACAATTACCTTTAAGAAACTATTTTCTTAAAAAGTTGAAAATTCAAGATGTGAGTAACCTTAGAAGTTGCTTGAGCTGCCCCCTTTCCAGTGTTTCTCTGAGCTGTTGCATGTGGTCATGTCAAAACATTGAATTACGAAACCCTAAGATCCATTTATTTCACAGTTTATATGTACTTCCTTTTCTAATCTAAAAGGTAAATTTATTCCATGAAATAAAAATATCTTATTGATATTCAAAAAAAGCACCCAGAAGAGACCCTGTGGATTGCAAAATTATTTTGCTGAATGCTTCTTCAGGATAGTAATCCTGTAAGACTTACTTTGGAAAGGTTAAGACAGCTCTCAAACCTTAGCATACATTAAAACTGAGAAAAATAAGTCCTTTTATTGCAACTGTATCATGGTTTACTTTCTCTTTATACTTTCTCTTGATGTTTTTCTTTGGAATCTACAGTACCTCAGAAGCCTGGAATATCACAAGAAAAAAAAAAGGCATTATTATAGTGTCATGGTTTGGGCCAAGCTTTAGAGGAGGCCACTTGATTCCTGACAGGCCCATATTTTTAGGGCTAAGGTTTTGGCAATATCTCTAAGTAAACACGCATTTATTTATTTGCTTGGGCCTGAAACATCAGTTTCTTTGCAAATGGGAACTAAAGTTTGATCAAAATAGATGTTGCTTTATTCGTTTCAGGGAGAAAACTGGCTGTCCTCCTTTATTTCAGTTGTTGAGAGGTGGATTTAAAACCAGAAAAATGTTTTTTATACTCCATAGCAGCAGCTAAGGTCCATCTTTGCTTTCAGGAGCCACACTAATCAGAGGTATTCAGATTATTCCCTTCTTTAATGGAGAGTTAATAGGCCATATCCTGCCATCAGTCACACCCATGCAACCCATCTTCATTGATTTCTAAAGGATTTTCAAAGACATAACTGGAAATACAATTTATCCATTGTGGCACTTAGCTTCATAACCTATTCTATGTCATTTTTCTCACTATTAGGTCTCCAGATATCAGTTAGCCAAATGCAATAATTGAGAGGTGAAATTGTTTATATCATTCCGTGCAAGACCACTATAGAAAGGTAGATCACACATGTCTTTTTCTCTCTCCAGCAACGACATAAAAATTGAACTATCTTGAAAGTAATGAAATAGTACTCTCCTTTATAAAAGCTTTCTGCTCTGACTCTGTAGGCAACCAACCATCACAGAACAATTTTTTTATTTGCTCTGACTCTTAGCAAATGCAAGAATGGGATGTGCAGAGTAACGTCATGTGACATGGGACTGCCCCCATCTCTCGTGTGATCATGTGTGTCCTGCAATGCAGGTGCAGTAAGGTCAACGTATCAGGTCGGAATCTGATCTAACATACACGAGCACTACAGTGCTCAGTTTGGGAGTGAAAGTCTGGTGTGCCGCACAAAAACCTGTAAGACCATTTGTCTGGGATTTCAGATAGACCTATTGCTTCTAGCAGATTGTCAGACGCCTATAAATCCTAAACAAATATATTGCATGGAACAAACAATGGCATGTGAAGACACTTTGGTTTCATCAGTAAATCAGACTACTAGGATTTCCTTGTTGGAATAACTTCTATAGCATCACTCCCTATCTTCTGGGAGAGGTAGAAGAAAGACTGTAATAAAGTGTTTCTTTTGACCCAAAGATGAACATATCAGCTAGAAAGGAGAAGTTAATGTCTGTGTACATCTAGGATACAAGATTTCAAATCCAACTGAAGAATCCAGGCCGCAGGTGATGCTTCTGTCATCATACTTAACTGCACCACTCAATCACTGTTTCCTTTAACAATGACTAATTCTGTATTAAAAAAAAAAATTAATTTGGAACCGCTGCCAAAGACAACTGCAGAAATTAAGTATCAAATAAATTAGCTGCACTGTTACAAGTTTGAATACCCGAAACAATTTGTGAATGTCATAAATGTTCCATAAAGCTCCTTCACTGCCTTTCCATTTTTTTTTTCTAGTACGTGCTTCAGGCCAGTCTTTCATTTACTAAATTGTCCTCAACCATGAAAACAAAATTTGTGAGTGTTAGATTAATTGTATGCAGATAACAATAGATATCCTCACATCTGAACATGAATATTTTCGAAAGACAAGTTTAATACAGACAAGAGCCAAGTTGCACATGTGCTTTCATCAGTACAATTTGACCTTGTTCACATAGTTACATGGATGGACAGAATTCGGACCTTGATTCATTGGCTGATATTCTTTGAAAGTCATTGGATAGGTCTGAAATCCGAACAGACATTTATCTCTCTTTTTATAGAATTTAGGGTAATGGCCTAAATTGTCTCTAAATAATGGACAGAGATATGAATGAATCCAGGTCCTTATAGCATAATGACTTTTGCATCCTATTTTACCATATTTATTTTTTAAGAGAAAAATCTGTGTTTATCTCTTCTTCAACTTGAAAGGTAAAAACACTGGGCCTTACCTCCCAAAATGAGAGAAGAAATCTGTCCTCCTCAAGTCTAGTGTTTTATTCTGTAATCCTTGTTCTGTGGAACTCCTACTGTTTTCCAACGTTTAAATCTTGAGATAAATTCAACTTTCATAAAACTCAACTCTGCTAGGCTAGCAGTGAATTTGGACCAGTGGGAGTTTTGTCTTTATAAGGATTTCACAGTGAGTTGCTTAATTAATTTCTAATCAGTTGCACTTTGGTTTTGCTGAGTACGTGTGCGACTTTTTTTTCTTTAATTGTGAATTTTCTTGTTCATAACACAACTGTTGTGTCCCTTTGATGTATAATAGATATATGAAGTCATAAAGGCAAGCGTGGAGCTCTCTGGTTTAACTGTATTTAGGTATGCAACCAAATTGATTCTCCTAATATTCATTACGACACTTGCACCAGATATGTAATCTGAAGCATATAAAGTAAAACATAAAATTCTCTTCCAGACTTTTCAAACTACATTCCAAACTTCATCAAAGCGTTGCCCTAAGGAACTAGTAATTTTCAGAGTTTTAATAGAGTGAGTTATGACGACTACGTTCACAATGGAAATCATATCAGAATTAAAAACCATTCTGTTCTCAAGAAGATGCCAAAAAACCCCACCAACAAAAAACCCTAGGTCTGTCTCATTGCAAAGCACAACTCACAACTTATTCTTTAGCACGTTCTAAATACCTAACTTCACCATTCTTATCTCTTACTCTGCTCTGACAAGACAGTCACTCTCTTACGAGATTTTGTGCTATGAATTTGTTTCTCTTCTGAATCTTTAAAGAGCCTGTTGACTGTAATTTGACGCTATACTCTATAGGAGACAGCACAGTCTTGTCTTTTCCCTTTCTTCTAAACATTTGCCTTCTCTAGTGTAAAATAAAAGAAACATAATTTGTTTCCAATTAAATATCTTTTCTCACAAGAAATCAGGTGCCAATCCCTGTAGCATTGCTCATGGTAAATAGAAGGTACATCAAGCAGTGATACCGATGTCATTTAGACCATCCAGAATTTTTCTCAGTGTGCTTGAGTAACAGAGTTAGGCCAGTTGTGATTATTTGCAAGGCCAGCATTCAAAAAATTCTGAATCTGCCTGGGGGTGCTATATTAAAATAAATACAAAAAACCAACCCTGCCATTGAGACTACGATCTTAAGACCTAGCAATGGGTTTGTGAGCTGGAGCAGTTCCATAATTTTGGCACTTACTTCTACTATAAACCTGTGAAAAGGGGAAAGTGGTTCCAGCTGGTAAGTTACACTAACACAGAAGACTAAAAATAACTCCAGACGTTCCTGTTGGTTGTAAGCCATTTTAGCCCTGATATGCTAGAAAAACATGATTATTTTCACATTGCAATCATATAGCAGATGAGATGTGAAATGTGTGTCATGGATGATAAACAACTCAATGGCTTCTAAGTCTTACAATATATAAACAAAAATTTCTCTGTTCACTGCTACACAAAATTAACAATAAAAACTACCGTGGAATCTGGGTGTAAAAACAAGCGCAACTTCATAGAGAAAAGGGTCATTTCAGAGGAAATGAGTTGGTGACAGCCACTCTCCTGGTGAGCTGCAGCTAAGGGAAGTTACCCGTTGACTCTGATGGGAAATGTAGCCTGTGCATAAAACATTGCTTCAAACACTCTTATTCCTACCCATTTCTAGAGCCGATGAGACTAGCAACAGCACTATATGAAACAAGTGAAACAATTTTGGGGTTTGGTTTTAGTGGAACAAGAAGAGGAAACAAGAAAGTGCAGAGCTCAGTTTTGTGCAATGCACCTTCCCATAGGCCACTTCACAGGGATTTCAGTGTGGCACGAGTGGTGTCTGACAAAGGCCTTTCATCCAGAGATGAGCGAAGGGCCCTCACGAAAATGCCACCTACTGCTCTACACTCTTAACTTACTGAAATGAAAAGTCTCTCAGAAATGCATTAGTCACGCTGTACTCCTGCATGACTATAATACAGATTGCCTAGCATACTTGGAAGAAAGAAAATACAATTGCAACAACAGGATAGTGCTTTGTTAACTCTGACTTTCGCTCCCAAACTTTCGTGCTATAATAAAGAACATCTACTGTGAACAAGAACTAACCTGTTACTAACCAAATTCCAGTATTGATGTATGCATGATTAATACATTCCCTCAATCATGGTATTAGCCCCTTAAACAGAGCAGAAATAATGACTCGAGATGCTCAAGTGTCCTCTGGAACAGGTGGATATTGTTTCAGCTTTCACTAAAAGCAGTGCAGCACTGCATTATAGGTTCATCTGGGCTTGACTCCTCCTTAACCATTGCTACTGAACAAGTAAATTAAACAGGGCACTCCTCAGATTATCATGGGAATCAGCTGATGCTACATGCCTCTGGGCATTATATGCTGGGTTCTGCAGACAATTTATGTTCAGTGTTGAGTTTGCAAAAGACAAAACTATTTTACCACCACTTCTGTAGTTTTCTAACTCTGTTGTCACATACTAGCACACTGCTGCTGGAGGAAGGGTAGAGTAGCCTGACTGCTGTATGATTGTCTTCTAAGTGCTCTGCGGTGGCCATTCTGAGATTCAAAAACAAATTCTTTCCTTTTTCACTGAAAAAACGCTGTGGGCCAGCCTGTGATGACATGCAGTTCCCTGACTTCATGCTACTAAACTTTCTCCTTATATGGAAGGACTCCCTACAGGCTCTTCAATCTTATTAGACTTATATTTCCATATTACAAAACTGAAAGAGTAAGAGTATGGAAATAGCTTGTTCTTAAACAAACAAACCTCACAGCCTTTGCTTTTTCCCTGCAAATCAGACACCACAGTGATGCGTGACCATAGATACAGATACATGCAATGATTTAGGAACTATAGAACCCAAATAGGACAGAGGTTCTTTCTGTAAAACACAGAAAGAATGAAAAGCAGGTATCAGAGAGAAGCGAAAACAAAAAGTGAAATTTTCTCATCAAGAAATGGGTATTTACAACTCTTCAAACTTCCAGTAATTTCTAAACTCTGCCTGCAATTTGAGAGACTGTAGCTTTTACAGAAACAGCTCGGCAGGGTGAAAGATCTCATATTTTTACCCCTACAGCATGCAGAATTCTCATCATTCATAAATGGAAAGTAAGTCAACAGACAGTGAATGCAGTGTAGGAGGCATATATTATATGTGTGTGTATATTATATATATATGTACAGACAGTACATATATATAAATGTATACATACAGAACCTTTGAAGAGCTTTCTGCTTGATTATAAAGCAACAAAGTGTTGAAGTAGGTGCTTTTTAAAAAGTTTTCATTGAAGTACACTGCAACCAGAGAATAGTTCCCATTGAACAGGGCAGAAAGAGATACTGGATGATGTACTGAACGGATACCATTGTCCAGTTTGTGAGACAGAGATCAAGAGGTCAATGTCAGATATTTTGTCTGCTTGCTATAATAGTTTTCTACCTTATATAAATGCAAAGGAGGAAGTGCCTTTTTATACCTCTTAGATTAGCTTCAGGCTTTCTGTGATGAGAAAAAATTGCTTTCTTAGATGTGCTGCCTGGATTTATTGGCTTGTGTCATCTTAGAACTTAGTTTTAAAGTACAAATTTTCTTCTGAAAAATGAACTTTCTAGGCAGCTTAACAAGAGAGATCAGTTTCCTCTGCAACATTTCCAGAATAACCATGAAATCCTCCAAACCATCCAAGGAAAATTCTGGGAGATAACTTCCTTTTCAATATGTCCTTCTTTCTCTCTACTTCTAACTTTTTAAACAAACTCGATTTACTTGCAAGCAGGAATCTACTTGTAGTATGCTGAACCTGCTGAACCTGAATTTTACAACAATACATAATTATGATAGGTGGATAGATTACGTAAGTAGAGCCAGATATATTTCAATACAGCCATTTTTCAGCATTCTAATGAAAGAGCTTTTCAAGTCATGAAAAACTGGTGTCTGATGGGATCTCTTCTCAGTAGCAGCAGTGTTTAGTTAAGCTTGTTAACACTGTTCATGGTAAACATTTTATTTCCTTTTAGTCTTTAATTTTTTTGTGGTTAGTCAGTACCCATGAAAGGACTCGGTACCCATGAAAGGACTCAGAGGATGAGTCCTGGAGAGAAGACTTCTCTCCTAGTAAGTTAAGTGCAGAGATTGGCCATGCTGTATTTTGTGCCTTAACACAGACATGAGCATGAGCAGAAAGGCAAGCCAGGTCTTACAGACTTCTAAAATTGAACCTCTCCTCTGAGGCAGCCAGCGACTGAAAGAATAAGTCATGGTCTGTCCCTTCCTTGTCATACCCACTTCTGTACTCAGCAGACGATAAGCACCAAGAAAAAATAGCTGTGGGATTTCCAAAAGGATCTAAGCACTCTACAAACACACACCCAAGTACTTCAATGCAACTTGAAATCTCTTGGGAGTTTTTGACACTTCCATTTTGGATTTCAATACTTTTGCACCTAGTGGTATCACTAATATACACAAACAAGTGACATAGGCGGCACAAGAAACACACCGAAATGGCTATTTTCTCCTTCTCCCAAGAAGCAGAAACAACTACTTGTGCCAACAACATGAAGCAGTTTGAAAAGAGGTAATTGCTCAAACAAGCAAGAATCCTGCTGGTACTAAGTGGATTCTTGTGAATTTTAGAGCTGACTAAAATATATATTGTTGTCTTTACTTACATGAGGCTCTGTAAGAGTTAAAAACTGGGTGATCTAAATTAGTTTTTTCAGTGCACACTAAGTCATTTATAAGAAGCTGAGATACTCACAGTTCCATTGACGTCAGCAGGACTAGAGTATGTAGACCTTTAAAAGAAAACCAGGACACTGTGCTCTGGTGTCTGCATAAGTGTTTGTCACAACATTTGGTCCCTATTAAGCCCACACAGACTACTCAGAGATAAGCGGCTCTGTATCCTATTAAGCAGTCCTTTGAGCCATGCAATTTTACATTACTTCCCTGTCATTTGTTCAGGCCCCTGAAACCGAGCTGAATAGCAGAATCCAAATATATACAGTAACCATTATTGGCCAATATAATTCAACAATTTGTCTTTGTTTAACTGCAAATTGATTCTAGGACTGAATGAATTGTTTCACTACAATATAATAAACCAGTGTAAATCCACATATGTTTCAACAGAACACGGCGCTCCTCAAAAAGCACGGCCAGTTCTGAAAGTCTTGTTCCACCTTTTATCAGATCTCAATTTATCACCCTTCCAGGCACTCCTGCTTTCCCAAGTTTTCCCAGGGAGGGGTGGGATGGTTGGTGAGTTGCTAGAGAGATGACTAGGTGTAGCTGATCTGAATGTTTGAATAGCTTGTTTAAAGAAACTCTATTCAGTTTTGCAGTCTGTCATTCTGTCACCTGACTGCTGCTGGCACATCGTGTGCAAAACAGCTGTAATTTTCAAAGCTTCTGTTTATCTAAAATAAATTGGCAAACATACCCAAAACATATTTCATATGTATCCTGAATATATTTATATAAAAAGTACCTTGATCCAAATGATATTTGTTAGGAAAAAACCAGCTGGCAAGCTCTACATTCCTTCTTTTCCTGGCAGCCATGGCTTAGTGTTACTCTACGGCATTATTGAAAGGAAGGCTCAAACAATCATTTTACACAACCTTATCGTCTTCATACTATCAGAAGAAAGTTTTCCCAAATTTTTGAGTGTATTAACCAGTTTGGTTAATATTAAATTGCGAGTAGTATGCTTGCCTTCATATGCAACAGAGAAGTATTGATATGCCTGCAATAAAGTGCATAACATTTCAAAGTCAGTTCTAATTATTTAGGGAAAGGACATACTGTAAAAAAGAAAAAAAAAAAAAAAACAAAACAAAACAGAAAACTTGCAGATCAAAATTATTGATCAGATACAGTGCTATCTGTAATGCCATAGCAAGTATCCATTCTCAGATACGCACGGTTCCTGGAAGATGTTTTAGTGCTTATTAAACATGTGTGGGCCAAGAGCCTCTGCAGCGTCTGTAATTCAAATCTTACAGGGAAGACATGATTATCTGGTCACATAAACCGCTGCTTAGTTTTCTCTTTCCTAAAATTTGACAAGTCCCTTACAGAACTTTAACTTACAGAAGTTAAACTTCTATTATTTTTTTTTTCCCATTTTGAAAGCAACTAGTGCTAACAGCTTGAATTTATCGCAGCAGGTGTTAACTGTAAAACCAAGTGGCAGTGCTTAAATATCTTCACTTCAACTGTTTCACTGCTGATTGTTTTGGCAGCCACACTTAACCAGTGATTATCAAAATCTTACACTATTATTTTATGTATTAGAGATAGTAAGATAAGAGATAATTCCACTCAGTTTTACTGTGTCAAGATATGATCAGGTACAGCCTTTGAAATGAATGTTATATCTGTACCTCCCCAACAGAGGAGAGAGGGGAAGTGTACCCTCTCCCAGGTACAGCATTTGCCTTTGCCACCTGCGTGTTAAATATGGAAACTGCTTGCTCCAATCTTTGTACCCCAAAAGACTCTGAGCTGTCAAAGCCTGCAGCTTCTTCCCCTTCCTTTCCTGCCACAATAGTATGCATTTCACGTTTCGCATTTAAAAATCTGCAGGACCCAAACAATCTGGGCATTTCATCAGTTCTGCAAGCAAATATACCATCCTCTCCAACTTGAGAAATAGGAAACAAAACCATATTAACTATTGATAGGCTTGAAAAGACAATTTATGGGAGCAGCACAGCACAATCCTGGGACACATGCAAAATCCAACCGTTACACAAATTATGGAATCCTGTCCATTCTTCCTTCCAAGGGTACTTGAGAAAGGTATTACCCTTCCTTCTCTGACACTACAGTCATGCATCCTCTCTGTGTTCACACATCAAGAAACACTGCCCTGTCTCATGCAATAGCGGAGAAGGAAATCTTGATTTTTAGCACATAGGAAAAGGAACAACTTTCCAAAAGAAACAGCCTGCAGTGACCTAATTCAAGAAAGCTTTGTCAGGTGATAATCTTTCTCACCCTTTATCTGTCATTCCCTGAAGCACATAAGTGTTCAAAATAGTTTAAAAACATTCAGAAATGCGAGAGAAGTAGCTGTCCTCCTGTGCGGCTCTGACAAAGATTAGAATTCCCAACATAGTTGCTGTTTGCAAAAGTGCTCTTAAGCTGCTGTTTCACTGGGTTTATGTCTGAGTGCCACTAATCAAATTAACTGTGATGGCTGCAGTAAGCTGTTTATAGAGATGAAAGACCTACCCAAAGAAGTTTACGTTACAGCTTATGAAGCTGAATACTGTTAAGCACATAAACACCCACTGCACGGAAAATCTTGACTTTTATTCTTTCTGCTGTTCCTCACTAGAGGGTCAAGAGTACTTAAGTGTTCTTCTTAAGTCTTGCAAAAGCCCAAAATCCTTTTTCTTATCATATAACTGGGGTTTTTTCCCCTCAAAAAAAACACAACCCAACACTTTTTTTTTTTCCTTTCTTAAAAAAAAATAAAATTAAAGGTAATACCAGCAGTAAGCAATGATTTAATGGAATATATTATTATAGTATGACGGTCAAGTCAAGCTGCAAGCTCTTCCCCATGGTGTAGTTAAAAACAGAAAAAGCACTCGGGAGAGTGTTCCAAAACAGGAAACTGCAAACCAGGCACTTTTAGCCTATCAGATCCTTGTGACTTTGAAAATGTATATCAAGCTGTGGGTGTTTGTGGAAAAGATCCCTGTGCCAGAGGAAAAAAAAAAGATGTAACAGCAGCTACTGAGATTGCACGGGAGGCCCTTCACACACAACCAGTTACCTGCAACTATAGCAACATGAGCAGACAAAGGATGGCAGCAGACAGCATCGTCATGCATCGACATGGACGGTCCCAGCTCTTTACCAGGTTTGGAAGCAGATGCCCAAGGACTAAAGATCTGTGAGCTCTCTACAACTTTACAGATCTTTGCAAGGGCCATTTGCATTGGACCTATATAACAGGCTTTCTCTCAGTTCACATTAGCCCATTTATTTTACTTCCTCATAAAAATAACTGCCTTCAGTGTTAGCTGTGGGAAGTAATGCAAACAAAAGGTGCTGAAAAGATGACTCTCTTACTGAAGCATACAAACGCCTATGAAGTCTTATTAAAAGTTACGAAATTTGTCTCCACCCTCCATGGAAGGAACCTGAATATACACAAGTCTATGGGACGTGATGAGATGCAGCCCAGAGTCCTGAGGGAATCGGCTGATGTAGTTACCAAGCCACTCTCCATGATATTTGAAAAGTCATGGCAGTCAGGTGGAGTCCCTGATGACTGGAAAAAGGGAAACATCGCACCCATTTTTAAAAAGGGTAGAAAGGAGGACCCTGGGAACTACCGCCCTGTCAGCCTCACCTCTGTGCCTGGGAAGATCATGGAACAGATCCTCCTAGAAGCTATGCCAAGGCACATGGAAGGCATGGAGGTGATTCGAGACAGCCAGCATGGCTTCACCAGGGGCAAGTCCTGCCTGACCAACCCAGTGGCTTTCTACAACATCAGTGGACAAGGGAAGAGCTACGGATATCATCTATCTGGACTTCTGCAAGGCCTTTGACATGGTCGCCCACAACAACCTTCTCTCTAAGCTGGAGAGATACAGATTTGATGGGTGGACTGTTCGGTGGATAAGGAACTGCCTGGATGGTCGCATCCAGAGGGTACTGGTCAACGGCTCAATGTCCAGATGGAGAGGGGTGACAAGTGGTGTCCCACAGGGATCCGTACTGGGACCAGTGCTGTTCAACATCTTCAGCAATAACATAGACAGTGGGATCAAGCGCACCCTCAGCAAGTTTGCTGACGACACTAAGCTGAGTGGTGCGGTCGATGTGCCAGAGGGACGGGATGTCATCCAGAGGGACCTGGACGAGCTAGAGCGGTGGGCCCGAGCAAACCTTATAAAGTCAACAAGGCCAAGGGCAAGGTCTTACACTTGGGTCGCAACAATCCTCGTTATCAATACAGGCTGGGGGATGATGTGATAGGGAGGAGCCCTGCGGAAAAGGACTTGGGGGCACTCGTGAATGAAAAGCTGGACGTGAGACAACAATGTGTGCTTGCANCCACAAAGATGACCGGAGGGCTGGAGCACCTCTCCTGTGAAGACAGGCTGAGAGAGATGGGATTGTTCAGCCTGGAGAAGAGGAGGCTCCGGGGAGACCTCATAGCGGCCTTCCGGTACCTGAAGGGGGCCTACAAGAAAGCTGGGGAGGGGCTGTTTGCAAGGGCAATGTGCGATAGGACGAGGGGCAATGGTTTTAAACTAGAGCAGGGTAGGTTTAAATTAGACTTTAGGAAGAAGTTCTTTACAATGAGGGTGGTGAGACACTGGCACAGGTTGCCCAGAGAGGTGGCGGAGGTCCCATCCCTGGAGACATTCAAGGCCAGGCTTGATGAGGCCCTGAGCAACCTGATCTAGCTGAAGATGTCCCTGCTTCCTGCAGGGGGGTTGGACTAGATGACCTTTAGAGGTCCCTTCCAACCCAACACATTCTATGATTTTCTCATTATCATGTCAGAAAGTCATAAAAAAGGTTGTACTTTTAAAATATTTGATACCAAAAATATCTGTTCTTAATTGGTACAGGCTAGGTAGGTAGAAGTAAAACAAAGCCTCACACTGCTGTTGGATAGCAAGACCCTGCAGGTCTTGCTAAATGAGTACAAGACAATACTGCCACTAATGAGTACCCATCCCGGCACAGCTACACAGCAAGCACAGTGCTAGCAAATCCTAGAGGTCCTTCTAAATTAGCTTTGAGAACCTTCCTGACAGGAAGATTTAATTAGTAGTATTAATAATGTCAGAGGTCTCTGCCTTTGAAAGCATTCCAATTCTCCTAAATAAATATGTAGCATAAGGTTCCTCAGGATTTCCAAGCACAGAAATTATGCTTTCATGCCTTTTTTTGCGTTAGTAACCATTTATGTATCCATTCGATGAGAGAAAACTGGGGAGTTTTCCTGAAAGAAAATTTTTTTTTTTTAACACAAAGTTTTGAGCACTTATGGACCCAGCGAGAAAGAGGTGGGAAATAGGTAGTAGGATTTTGTGCAACCATTATACCTAATAATATCTTATGATCCAGTCAGTCAAATGACTACCGAGTTTCACTTTTATAATCCAACAATGAAGAAAACATTTCATCTTCCCACTACTCTGGCATCTGACATCCTGATATATTCTCTCTTTTTTTTTTTTTTCTCTCCAGTGTTAGCTTTTAAGGCCGGCAGTGGTAGATTAATTCACATTTAAAAGTGGTTCTCTGTAGACTTCACAAAAGTGCAGATCTTTTTTCAGCTCAGCACAAATTTCTATCAACTGATACTTTACCAGAAGCTTCTCTTTGATCATTTTGTTGCATAAAATAATTCTGTTCCTATCATTCATCTCAGTACCATAACTTTTCTATACTTAGAGAGCATACATGTCTTCGGTATTTGCTTCTTTGCTGCTCTTGGAAGAATTAATCTGTGGTTAAAAATATTACAAACAGTTGCATTAGGAGATTGGAGTAACTTTTAAATAGAAAGTTCCAACTTGTACTTAGCAAATGCAGAAATACTAATAAGCCATCATTTAAACAGCTCAACAGCTATTTTAGAATTCAAATTAGGATAAAAATGGATGACATGAAAATATTTTCACTTTATACATTATGCACCAGATTAGCCCTCAGTGGCCAAGTTATAAACATTGCAAAAGCATAAATACATAAAGTGGGACAAAATGGTATTAAAGCTTAGCATGGAGAAACATGAAATAAACCAAAATTTCCTGATACAGCTTCCTAGAAACTGACAGTATTAATTTGGCCAGACAACTTTCAGAGGCACAATTATTTGTATTCAGCGTAAATAGTCTCTGATGTCAGAGAGAAAAACCTTTCTCTCAGATAAAAGCTGGCTTTTAACAAAGCATGTCTTAAGCTTCACATTAGCAACATATTATAATTTGCTTTGAAACATGGTGTGCTGATGGCATTAGATGTATCACCCTGATGATACATCAAGACAGGGAATTTTGAAATGGTGAGCACATTAGTAAAAATTACCTTTAAAGAGCAGTGTTTGCATTCATATGCACAACAGACGTAAAACAGATGTCGTAATACTTGAGCAACTATTTTAACTACAGGCATAAAACATTTTGTGCATGTAAGGTGAGATGTGTTACAACAACAGCTGTATCTGTACAGAAAAGCCGCAGACCTCACTGCTGTAATATTCTTCCTCGCTGCTGCTCTGCCACTGGGATGTCTCTACAGCCTACATCTGAGAAAACTACCGTGCCGGGGTGTGGGTGGGAGTGCTCCCAGTGCCCAGGTAGAGGAGGGCGTGCGGGGCTCGTCTGTCACACTGAGCTGCGACAGCCCCATGCTCTCTGCATAGATCTGATAATCACAGATGTGCAAGAGCTGACAGTGATTCTGTCTGCCTTGTGGCAGGGACGAACATGACCTATCATGAGAAAACACTTTCTTATTTTTACCGACAAATGATGAAGTCTTACTAGGATTTTTAGGAACAAAGTGGCTAGACCTTCATAGATATAGTAATATCTGGTTTCTTGCCAAGGAGAGATGTGAAGTCTTACCCGGCAAGCTTACAGCCTTGGAGAGGGCTTTGTTCCCATACGTCTCCTAAGGCCTGTAAAAGGCCCAGGGAGACTCTTAAAGCTCAGGGACTACCCTTTAGTCCTTACCTCGGCAGCAAGATGGAACAGGACGGCGGCAGGAGGAGACAGCTCTGCTGCTCTCAACGCTGACTTCACCACTGACCAGAGCACGCAGCACTCACCAGTGCACCTGGCAGACTGTGACCGTGCCTGCCAAGGCGGGTAAAGAGCGTGCTCACAACTTCCGCAAATATTGGACACAGAGAGGAGTTGCTCCCTCTTCTTGCTGTCCTCCCTGCCATCACACAAGGCTTAGCAGCAGACCGCTTGGTTGCAGAGGGTGTTTCACCCATCTGAGCCACGGTGCCTCTCATGACACTTTTTGATGTGTCTGTGCCATCTTTGCTATGGGCTTTGTCTATGAATCACAAACAATCCTGCAGCTGGTGCCAGGAGATGAGCAGTTATCTGAAGCCTAATTCTATGTCTGCATTCATCTGATCATATGAGTAGGGCTGTCCCATGGGGGCTATGTAGCTGGCGCTGTGATTTTGTGTGTCCCTGAATATTATATGCGTCAGGTTCCTCTCCCCTATGAGAGCCCACACACTTTAAGGATAACGGGATCAATCAAGGCCTTGCTGAAGTCAGGAAGTGTTCTTCCATTTCCATAAGGCTTTAGGTCTGTTCCTGAATGTACTGCTGATGAACTGTATTAAAAGATATATGCTCAGCTTTCTCTAGCTTATTCAGTATATGTGATGTTTCTTTCTATCTACAGATATATATTACTTTGCCGTTTATATGTTTTTGTAAAATCCACACTGGACATGGAAAAGCTGCTCTTTCTATCAAAAGACATGAGTACCTGTCATGCTAGGTGCATAGTTAAGTATTGCCAGAGACATCAGTTTCATTTTTCAGTTAGGAAAATATGCACGTTATAGTTAATAGGCCAGTTTTACTACACAGATCACATAGGAGACAAACAATATATTAACTGTCCTATTGAGCAACACAAACAGAGCAGTGTGTTTGGATTTTCAGCGTCCTCAAGAAGTGACTTTGCTATTACGCTAACGATGCCCTGGTGAGTATTCATTTTCAGGTAGTAACAACCCTTGAAAATAACTCTTTCAGTCTAATTATACTGCCGGATTACAGAAAGCCTTTTAGTGAAGTGTATGGGGCAGATTCTTAGCCACCGTAAACAGTTGTACTCCACAGGTTTCAGGAGGAGTAATCCAATTTATACGCTGGACCTACCCCTCTATTCTGTAAACTCTGTATTAAAGTTTATGTAATAATTAAGGATGAAGGAATAAAAAAGCCAAACACCCTAACTTGATTCAGGCAATGATTTTGCACTTACTGAAATTATGATGAACAGAATCAAGCTCTAAGAGACTAGTTATAACTAGGAGATTAGTTTGGTGTAATAAAGCACACTTAACATAACTTGAAGAACTCTTCAGTGCATTTTGGAATAATGCATTTTAAATCTGCCAGTTGCCTCTGAAGGTCTCAATTCCACAATGCTCACTCATGATTTAACTTTATGTACTATAAATAATCCCACTGAAATCAGACTGTTCACAGTGCAGACAGGCAAGCAGAGTTTAACTGCTGGACAAATTAAGGATCTAGCCAGAGGAAAGTTCCCTGGCTTCCAAGTCTCCTTCAGACTTGACCTATAAATAAACAGCAAAATGTTTGGCATTTTGCTGAGTAGAAATAGTCCTGTTTTTCAGTGGTTTTGGTTCTACTTCAAAGAAAATCTTCTATTCTTTTTCAAGTTAATGTGATTTTTTTCAAGAAACCACATAAAGGTCTCATTCTCTATAGGCTTATGATTTTAATGCCCCCCCAAAATGAGGGGAAAACTATTCAATCACAATTGCCAAAATGAGGAAGAATATATTTTCATTAATCCTGCTACAGCTCTTGTCTCTAAACTCATTTGAAGCCTGTATTCTAGATCAGCAGCACAACGGTAAAGCTGGTTTGAGGCAGAGAGTTGTTAGGTGTCACATACCAAATGAAAAAATCCACAATGCAATAAAGTTGCTGCCTTTCTCCAGCAAGAAAAATATTTTTCTCAACATGAATACAGAGGACTAAGAAAGACTGGTGCTTTTGGCTGAAGTGTGTTTTAGAAGAAACACACTAACCCGAGCCAGGGCACAAAGCCAACAACTACTAGATCAAGAACCTGAAATTTACATTTAATCAAGCTCAAGTAGGAACAAGAAATCAATTTAACACACTGTTTGCAGAACATTTACTGTGGAATCATCTTGTATGGTGCAGCACTGCTAAAAATTACCCCCACAAAAATCAGCTCTTATTAAGGAAAGTGCAATGGCCAAAGAAAATATGCCACAAAAGTCACCGAAATAGAACAAGGAATTTCTTTATTTTGTTTCCCAAAACTTCAAACGTAACCTTTGATAAGTTGAATGTTTGATCTTTTAGCTACCAGCATAATTTCCTAGTTACTTTTATAAACTGGAGCTTTCAAACTCCTACCTACTCCCAGTGATCTCTGCATACTGGTTTATTCAATATTCCCTCAGCTTATCTCAAGTCTCAGTGCAGCCAGGCTTTTTAGTTGCTATGGCCCTAAGCACAGAACATGAAAGAAAAGGATATCTGGGAGTCTCACGCTATATTTTTTCATTTAAAAACAAGGCCTGGGAGCCTGAGGCATGTCCCCAGTCATTTTCAGTTGTTTTGGAGCTGCCATTTACACTTGGAGCATTCCATCTTCACAGGGTACTTCTTCAAAAATATTTAGGGAGACATGCAGAAACACCAAGGCTGTATCAGATCTGTAACTCCGCTTACAGAAAGGAAGGGGATGCCTGTGTGCATGGATAGCAAAAGGGACTAAACTGCTAAATTTGTCAGAGGGGTCTTGCCCAAAATCTCATGGCCTAGTTTCCTATGAGTACTATTTTCTTAATCCCAATACTCATACAAATAGCATTTATTTTCCACAACCCAAATAATTCACAGCTTCTTCAATACAGCACCATTTCACTAATTAATCTAGCTGTTGCCAAAAGCCAAACAGGAGCTGATAAACCCAATATGTTACACTATGTATAAACAGACAGCTATAAAACATTACGTTCACACAGTTTGCTTTTGTCATTTTTAATATAAGAGGCATAATATCTTTGTGAAAACCTCTAAATTAATGTACTCATATCATTTGAGGTTCACAGAAAAGGTAAAATGTGTTTAAGAGGTAAGGAATTTCCAACTAGCAAAAGAAATTCGGAATATCTCAGAACAGCTGTTCTTGTCAGGTTTTACCAGTGGCAGACAAGCACTCTCAACTCAGGAGCTGCGCTGACACCAGCTCAGAAGTGTTTTTAAATTGGAGGCTGAGTTAATGCAGAAAATGAAATAACTCACATGGTAAAGGCACCACCAGGTGGATGTCGCAAAGCGACAAAACCCACAGACTCCTCTCGATTTGGGTGCTGACGGTTCTCCGGGGAGAGGGAAGCTCCTCTGACAAAAAGCCAGCAGAAGCAAATGAAGCCCATTCATCCTATATCCCTCCCCCATGCAGAAGGGTGTGTGATCACAGCGCACTCAATTCTCTCAATTCTGCCAACTCATACACTTCATCACAACCGTCTGCAGCTGCGGGGGGGCTGCTCTCAGCAGTGTCTGGGCCTGAACAAGAACACCACAGTGATAAGAAGTTACCTTTTCCCTCTTGCCACTAGCTATCCTAAAAGTATATTGTGCTTGGACTCTTGGACTTCTTGCTTGAAGCAATAGCAATACTTCAATGTTTGAGTCAGAATAACCATGACATGCTAACCGCTATGTTAAAGAGAAAAACAGTTCTTCTGACTTTAGAGGGTTCGCTTTGAAGTTTCAGGCTATCGTGTAGCCTACCTCAAGCCTAAAGCTGCAATTCTTGAACTCTCTTGCTATTTTTTAATTTGGTTCAGCTGTCTCTATGTTACATTGCAATGTGCAATATACTTGAACTCAGTTTGCTCTTTTGTGAAGAACAGCATGATGCAACTCAGTCCAAGTAAACTCTCATTACCAAGGTCAAAAGGCTGGTACCTAGAAAAGTGAGGATTTGTTACTCCATTTAGACGTACCCGGACATCGGCAAAAATTAGACCCTGCATCTTTAAATCTCCTCTTCTTCAACAAAGAATGTAGTATATATGAATTAATCCAAACAATGAAGATAGCATTTCACATCCAACTTCTGGAATATTTCAACTTTGCCTGTGAGTTTTAAAAGAGTACTAGTTATAGAGATGTAAATATGGGCCCAAAGAAATCTACCAGAAATTATACATACGATAAAGGAAAATAATCTCTGTTGAATTTAACATACACTGTAGATTTACATTTTCATTTTGTCCTTTGTTGTAAAGAAGACTGTGAGATAGGTATAGTGGTACAGCAAAGAAATCGGGAACCTTTTACTGCTGGGGAGTACAGAGAGACAGTGGTTAGGGGTAAAACACAAATATTCTCAGCTGCTTTCAACATCCCAGACAAAAAAGTTGTACATTCAAAAACATGGGAAAGCTGGCACACAAAGGTAAAGGCTGGCTAAGGTAATAATCTCCCAAGAACCAGAATATTTGCAGCTAGCAAAGATACTAAAGTTAAAAAACTTATGCGCAGAGAAAGAAAAGGTAGCCTAAACAGATAATTTCTACTTCCAGTTTCTAATTATTTGAAAATCTTTGATTTCTGCTCTTTGAAGCTAACTGATCATGGCATACAAAGCATGATCTTTGTTGTTTAAAGCCTATTGTGTTTTAAATGTTTGCTTTCACAAGCAATTTTGTTGACATTGACATACAGTGAAAGTTATTTTGAAATATCTTTTTATAAAACCAATTTTTCTTTAGTTTGATTAAGAACGAAAAGGCCTGTCCTTGGGAGTCAGCAACATTTCAGGTGAGCACAGGAAAAGAAATTGTAATACTACCTTTCTTTGTAAACTCAGTTACTACTTATATGTACTTGCTGGTGCTCATTAAAATTTCGTAAAAAGTAATGACTCATCTGTAGAAGATGAAACTTTGCTACCATGTGAATCTTTTGGAGTTTTTCACCTGAATTTCTCAAAGAAAATTACCTAAATATTATTCATTTGCAGTCAGCAATAACTGTGACATAGATACGAAGCATATGACAGATATTGCTGAGTGCTGTGGAACATGATTCAAAAAATTATATAGAACATAACTCAGCAGGTATTGCTAGTATGCCAAATATACTGCAAGCACTCGGAAAACTTCAGCTCCTTCTCCACTGAGAGTTCCCAGTAGCTGTGTCCCTAAACAGTTAAATGAAATTGGTATTTTAATAATGCCGCCAAAAAGAAGATTACAATGAGAAAGAAAAGATGTATTTGGGGTGTTACACACAATTTAAATTTATAATAAATCCCCAAAATTTGTAAATTGGGCCCTGGTGTAGGGGAGTGCTATTCCCAAGCCTAGAATGCCTTAGGGGTGTTTAGAGGTGCTTTAGGGGCTCCCTTTCTAATCACAGTTTTTCTTGAACAAATACCGTCCATATTTTACCCCAATACATGCAACTTACAGTCTGATGAACAAAACGAAACGGTATATAGTTCCTTAGGTTCGTTATCTGACATTTACACACAGATTGCACCATGGCATATTAAGAGCTAACAGGGCTAAGTATTGTTGGGTTTTGAAACTACATGAAAGCACTAGACCACAGCATGCTTAGGGGATGTCGATGTCAAGAAGTCACCCTGCCTGATGTTAATCTGGTCTCAAGAGGTAGCCCACCATTTTATATAATTCCATATTGATACCACCAGCCATTAAGAATAGAGAGAGGAGTACGTACATAATCCAAACTGCATTATCTTCTGACTCCTACCCACACTATCACTATCCTTAGACCCTTGTATTTATAGACTTTTTTAACAGAAACTGAAAGTACCATTTCACACCCAACATGCTGAAGCCAAAACTTTAATGATTTGCATTCCCCAAATCAGGTATCTAAATATAAATTCAGATTCCTAGGCAAAATACCAGATTTACTACAATGGGAAGTGCTCAGCTCCTGTTATAACAGGTTTATCCACAACTCTCCACATAACACTCCCATCTGCTTTATTCAAAGAAGTCAGTAGGCTCAAAGAGCTGCTCCGATTGATCTGTGGCCACAAAACACCTATGGCAGAAAGAGTAATCTTTCCTCCTCACACCATTCTAGACTAAGTACTGCAGACATGACCTGTACATCAACTGGAAATACTGACGATTATTGGTGCTGTAATTTTCCCCCATCAAAATTATTGCAATAATCTCAGAATTTACAGGCTGTAAGTAAAGGAAAAAATCAAAGGGGTCCAAGCCTACACCTCCTAACCCATCTTTTCTTGTTTCAAGTGGAAAATCCGTTGTGCTTGGGGATTTGATCCTGTCAGCATACCAAACATGGTCAGAAAACCACAATTGTACTGAATCTATACTGTGTGTTGGCTCTAAGTCAGAACTTCACACTGAAAGTCTATTTCACTTCTGTGACACCCTTTTCTGCTATCTGAAAGTCCTTTGGGGATTGTTAAAACAAGAATAAACATTACAGATTTGTAGTGTTTTTAACAAGAGGAAAGAGCACTCAATAAGCCCTTTCTTTTTGGATATCAAAGGATTATTTTAACCTTCCAACCCACAAAACTCTACAGACATCTCATGTTCATGGTGGTGCCATCATTACATCTTAGTTCTGTTTCTACCTCACAGAAGTCTTCCATGCTGCAATATCAACCTATATCTCCCTCTCTGATCCTCTCTGCATTTTTTTTGTGTTTGGGGATATTATGATGCGTTTTTCTGGATTCTGACAAAATTATTGTTCAAATCATTTAATAACCATAACATGACCTCATTATCTTCCAAATCATTAAACTTTGTTTCATCAGCAAACCTTAATCATAAAGATTTTAGCATTTAGAGTGTTGATAAAAATGTCAAATACCATTAATGGAAGAAATTCCTGAGAGTCTCTGTTAATAAAAACCTTGCTCATTAATAATTCTCTATTGACAACTACATTTTAAAAATGATTAGTGGGTCAAACTAACATGCACCCTTGTTAAGTCTACATAATGCAATTGACCCACGTGGCTCACATTAGTAGGCCATGTGATATTAAATTCTGTTAAAACAAAATTTACTACTCAATGTAGCTGTTTTTATCAATCAAACCTGTATTTCTATTAAATGGATAACAGATTTTTTTTTTTACCAAAAATACTTCTCATGAAGCCATGCTGATGGACGTATCTTACATTTTTAATCTTAATTTTTTTGTTTACAGTCTCTATTTAACGCTTACATTTATTATGCCTCTGCTTGACCTGAGGCTAACCAGCTTAGAGTTGCCCGCTCTTCTAAAACCAAGAGTTTCCCCAGATTTCTCAGATCTGTGAAAAAAATAAAACTGTTGTTCATCTAATGTTTTTAAAGTCACTGACATAAATTTTCTGAATCCGTGGTTTAAGAAAACTCCCAGTTTCAGTAAGTGCTACTACTTTTTTTTTTTTCTGTCCTAAGTGGTGAATATTCTAGTCCATCAGTATCTGCCTCCTGCATGTGTGTTCTTGCTTTGTTCCAAATCTAGGACAGAAAATGTTGTTGACATTTCTTGCCTCTTTTGCATCACTGTTCAGGATTTCACCATCTGCATCAAGCAAAGAATCCAATAAAGGTTTCTTTTGATCCCAATTATTTTTGATCCCAAGAATTTTAAAAATTCTTTTACCCTTTGGCCATTGGCTTATTTCCACTAGCACCCTTTATCAGCTGCAACTTCTTTCCAATAATGTATGTTTTAACAAGGATGGCTTTTGACCACTGTAATACATTTTTTAGTCAAATCTGCTTTATCTGACTGTGGTTTTGGTTAACATCCTGCACTTAAAATGTATTTTCCAAGCAGAAAGTATCAGTGGTTTTGAGTCAGAGAGTTATCACGCTCAAGCTATATTCTGTTGTACAAAAAAAGGGTAGCAAATCGTAATTAGGGAATGTACAAATTCTTGTTTTTCTGAAGGAAATCCTACTGACTTACTCCATGGTGGGGTCAGAACAAAACTTTACAAAGAAAACACATTTTGTTTTTAAAAAATCTGAAGAAACTCTTTAGTAGCCCTACCAGCACACACCAAAGTTAACTATTATAACAAAAGCTTTCTTCATGCTTACTATAGACTGTTGCTTACAGCTCATATGGTTCCCTAGTGAGGTTTTTCTTGGGAATATATAACTTAGTAATGCAGACACAGTAAGTTTACATGTATGAGAGTCTTACACATCCACTACTCTGTTTCTAAAATGGACTAACATTATGTCAGCCAGTAGGTGATCTAACTTTAGGTCACAGCAACTGTGGATGCAAAAATGAAATGGAGTTAGATGTAAGTGACTAGCCCAAATACACTTTGAAGAATAGAGATGCTGACGTTTATGAGAAATACTATTACATTTGGATATTTGTTATCAGATAATAAAGCAGTGGAAACATCAAAAATTATCATCGTTTTTCTCTTAAAATCAAGCGCATAAGTCTTTTTTGCTTTCTTTTTCCCGCCGTCCCCCCTCCCCCCTGCTTCCACCCAGTGAGTCAAATGGAGATACAAGAAAAAGATTAAAGGAAGAATGTTGTAATGGAACAGATTGTCCTAAAATATAAAGCTCAGGTATCTTAAAGGCTAGAAAAACATTCTATTTGTAGTGATGACTGCATATCTAAAGATCATCACACTCCTATTCCTTTTTTTTCTTTTTTTGAGAACTTAGCACTCATCTGACCCAATAAGTCTACGCGCGAGAAATATGCAGAATTTAGAAATCCTTTGATGGCTTTTCATCTGTAAAATTATTTGGTGCTATGTTTCATTTTAACACATTTTCACTTTAAGAGTATAATCATATCTTTGTACAAAGAGAAACCACCCAAACCTGAATCATCTGACATAACACACACCAATTAAAAAAGAAGAAAGCAAATGAAGAGGAAAATACCTCATATTCACTACACATTGTATGCAAAACTACATTTATTTGCTTTATGAGGGATTTTTGGAAGGTTTAAAGAAGTAACCCAAACTAACATAAAATCTTGCAATAGGCAAATGGAACATGTAGCCAGCTGTAATGCTTTACTACTAGTTAAGGAATAAATGTATCTTCTTTATGGAGAGTTTTCCCACATTAGAAACACAAAGGAAAGACATTAGTCAATGCTTGCTTTCTACATTTGGTTTGATCTGATGCTTACGTGAAAGAAATACGCTGACAGGTTGGAGAAAGAAAGAGGTGTTGCAGAAAAGAAAATGCTTACCTTTAAAAGTATTTCTATGAAATTCTAGTGAAACTGCTTGTCTGTGCAGCGTGACCAGGATGCTGAGTGGGGCACTACCAAAAGCTACACATACCATTATTCCTAACAGTTATTATTCTGCACTTAGATCCTTACAATCTCATTTGTCATCAGTTCATGGGGGCCTTTGTCCAAAACTGAATCAAACTTCAAAAGACAAAGTCTGTTTGCAAAGCTGCTAACACCTTGCCATCTTCCTGAGTATTGTCAGAGTGGGAATTCCTAAAATACTAAGTAAATTTTTTTTTCTTTCATCCTGACTGGTAAAAACAGCCAGAATCACCTAGGGTTTCTTTTAAGAGAGAGCATAATTTCATTTTACTAATAAAACAGTCTTTCATGCAAAACTTCAAATGAATGTGTCTAATTTGCCGTAGGACCAACCTGAACTTTTGGCACCCACAGCATTCCTTGTCAAGGAACTCACAGACCTGTTACCCCTTAATCCTTCTGCTCATTTTGTTTGTTTTGAACGTCTCCCATCCTGGCTTCATCTGATGCCCTCGAGTTACTATTGCTGGAAAAGACTGCAACAACTAGTCTCTGTCTATCATTTGCATGTTGCTAATGATTTTATAGACTGCTATCATATGTCTGTTTATGGAATTTAGAGAGCTTAGCCACTTCACTCAGACACCAAAGCTAAGTACTTTAACGTTTCTGTTTAAATATACCTTGCCCCACCCTTTTTAAAATCTTTGTGCGTGGCAAATTGAAAAAAAAAAAAAAACAACAAACAAAAACTCCCACAATCAGCATTTGCCTCATAAAAATTGCAAAATTTCTAATAAGTGAATAATATCAAGAAAAGAAGAGGAAAAGAAAGTTTTATCTAATGCATAGGGGCTGTGAACAGACATGAGCAACACTACTTTCTTGATGTTATTTCCATAAGACTTTCCAAAATTTTCAGCCTTCACCAACACCGTGATGTGCAAAACACAGTACAGAAGGCTTCATCTAGATTTCTTATTCTATTTCCTTCCTTCCGTCTCTTGGCCCTGCTATGTTTATCTCTACTCCTTCTGTCATTCCCAGTTGCTTCATGTTCTCTGAAGATCATAAATGACCTTTCACTCAGGATGATGATTAAAATAACTCTTTTTAAAAGTGGAAGGGGAAAAAGATGACAGATGTGGATATGATACACCTGGCATTACATGGAAGAAAGACTTAAAAGGTAGGTCATAGGCAGCAAATTCGCTTATTTGACTACATTTATTCTTTCAGTCATAAACCAACTTTCAATTTATAAATTATCTTTAGCCGCTTGTTCAAGCTGACAGCCAGAGGAAAGACTCCATCCCAAGAGCAGGCTAATTATCCCCATGGCCAAAGATTTCAAAACTTGAAAGGAAAACAGGAAGAAAAAAAATAATCAGAAAAATGAGAGACTGGCTGTTCATCATTTCTATTCTTACTGTATATTTGATGAGATGTTTTAAACACTTTGAAGTGAAAGGGTCTTCATCACCACAATGGCTGACACAGCCAGACTGTTGGGGGGGATTGAAATCAAATCTTCTTAAAAAAAAAAACTATCCTTTTATTCTTATGAGTATACCAATTGCTAACTCTAAGAGGTAATTGACAAAATAGTTTATAAGATTTCTATAACAAAAAGCATGATTATATAGTGAAAGATGTAGTCAGACACATCCGAGTGACTTTAAAAATACCCCTGTACTTATCATCCACAGAAAAAGGAAAGTAAGTAAAGGTTCCTGCTAAAACCCTAAAAAGGACTCAGTTAATAATGTGAAGTCCCTTGAGTAATTCCTAGTCAGGTTATAAGCATAACTCAAATATAAGATTTGCATGATGCCCTTAAGTGTCATTATTGATGCTTGATAGTATTAATTAATACATTGCCAGCATCAGCTGGCAGTTCCCACTGCCAGTTCCCACTTTGTGAATGATTCCTTAAATTGTAAGTCGGTGTAGGATACTGTGAAAACAAGTTATTGTTATGTTTACTCCAGTAAGCTTGTAGTTCACTGCAATTGCATAGTAATATAAAATAATCTGGTTTTCTAATGATTTAGGGTGGTTTTTCCCTTCAGACTATCTGCTGCTACATTTTCAACTGTCATAATCAGTCAGAAAGGATTCTCTCAATGATAATAAGGCAGAATGGAAAATTCAAACCAACCTCCATGGACAGCGAGATGTCTTTCATTAGATTTGGTAGCATACAGCTGCACTTTGTTCTTTCAGCCACACTGATAAATACCTTCATTGTGTATGTTAATCAGACTGGGAAAAGATACAAAAAATGGAAGAGTCAGAGCCTTAAACTACATTGCTGAATAATTACATCAGAAGATGTGCCATTTACTAAGGGTTTCTTTTTTCGTAAGTGAAAAACATCAAAGAAAATGCACGGTAATTATTTTTTCTTAGAGGATGCAAACCTTTATACTGACATGAAAAAGAAATGGAACAGTATATACATTATAATGGATATTAATAGGCAGCCCAAGGACAGTGGTACACAGGATCCCACAATATTTCAGAAATGAAGGAAAATCAAAGCAGTTCAATATATAGCAACCAAGGTTATCAAGAGGCTCCTTTCTATATTACAGGGTTGAGCAGAAAGGTTCAGAGACCTTCCAAGACAGGGAAGGCACCAGCACACACAATTCCCCTTGGACGCAAAGATTACAGCCCTCAATCCTATTGATTTTGATGAGACTATTATATACTGAAATGAATGCCGTTTGATTTAATGAGACTTTTTATAGATACAAATTGCTTTCCTTAATTGTAATGGGTAGCATGTAGGTAAGAGAACAGTATTGGATCCTCAGTCTTTTTGTGTATAGGAAAAAGCAATTTCCTGAGCTGCAGGACTGAAATGTCCCACCCCATCAGGGAGATGTTGTTTCATCTTTGAGATTTTTTTTTTCTGAATATCATTGCTGAAAAAGCACGTTTCATCTATGTTTAAAAAAACAAAATCCTACATGAAACAGTCTCGTTGATACATCATTTAGTTATTACTGCAAAAGTGTGTAATTATCCTTACCACCTGGCCTGAGCCCATTACAGTTCATGAAAAAATATAGTAGGCTTTTGACTAAGCCTATTGGTATATCAGAAAACTTCATTTCTGTTCCCAAATCTCAATTTGATTTAGGGCAACAGTACAATTATAGCAAGTTCTAACCAAGAAAAGAGAATTTACTGAGACTAAATTGCATTACGCTCATCATATGTATTCCAGAAGCACTAGACTAAATATCAGTTGACATCATTTGTTTAAAACAAACAAATATATAAACCAAAATTAACAAGCATTCCAGGTATAAACTCAAAGATGTAGCGGTATTTAAGGTCTGTTTGCCTGGGTATGAAATGGGAATTAAAAGACAAGCGTTAAGCAATGACCAGTGTAGAATACACAAGGTTTGGGGGTTTCCTGTCCATACGCTAAACATGAGAAACAACATGTGAATAAACTGGCGGTGGTAACTCTGTGAGGACGATTCAAAGAATACTGCAAGTCTAACATCTCGGTCTTCATCCTTCTCTCTACACAGCTTATATAATAAGCAATAACTACTACTGCATATTAGTAATTTAGTGAATTTTTCATTAAACTTAATGTTTCACAGATCCTTCTCTTTGTGAAACACAGTATCATGACATATTTTGCTAACTTACACTGAAAAACAGTCACATCGATGTCATTATTTTAGCAGAATTCCATCAGTGTAAGAGATCTCTATCCACTCCTATTGTAATTTAAAATCATTCATCAATTGCTACAATGATCTTCAAACTTCTTGTAGAAATGAGTTCAAATTTTCTGTGCTAGCTATAAAAAAAAGGTCACTTCTTAACACAGAAAATTCTTCAAATAAATAGATAAAAATCATATTAGTTAATTGACTTCATTAGTGTGCTATAAGAATATGGGATCCGTTCTAATTTTGCGTCTTAAATTGACCACACTTGATGAAAGACCCAAGGCACACCACTAATTTTTACCATTGCTACAGGGCTTCTGCAAAGGAAATGCATTCTGACAGACAAATTACAATCTCATCTTCTATCAGCTTCTTTTGGGTACAGCAATTAAGAATATTAAATGCTTAAATAACCAGAGGAGTCAAACCACTTAGTCATTACGTAATACAACTCCAAAGTTGGAAATGACCTGAAATTCAAGTTAATATGTCCCTCTTCTCCATCTAGAATGGTCTAATCCAAGAAATCACATCTCCCAGTAAGTAAAGAATACACCACATGTGCTTTCAACAGATATTAACTCAAGGGAATTAGTGAGTAATAGATCATTTAAATTCAGGAAGACAGAATTTCCCTTTTAAGCCAGCACTCCAAATGGAGTTATTTGAAATGGCAAGAGGAGAGAGAATTTTTTCAATCTTTTTCACTAACTAGGTGAGCTCTAACAGTTAAAAGACTAATTAGGCCTTTGGTGTGTAACTAACCGAACCTTTCCCTGGCAACAATTACAGCAGCTGCCTGAGACTTGGAATTGAGCTACTGGAAAACCGTCAAATGCCCATTGTAAAAAGAAAACAAACCACAAAAGCAGAACCTGAAAAATCAAAAGGAAACCAGACAACAGCGGTAGTGGTATGTGTAATTTTTAATGTTTGGGAGCTTGCTGGACAGAAAGAAAGCCCACAAGATGTACAACGTGCACCTTGACTTCCTTATAAGAATAAAGAATTTTGCTGTAGCTATAAAGCCTAAGTAACAGAGACGCCCTTCAGGGACACCCTGACCTTGTTGCTGCAGCCAGGAGCAGCGTGCTGCACGCCCTAACGTACACTTGCATAGCCAGGCTCAGAGATAGATGAAATTTCAGCAGATGGGAAGCAGGGAGAGCCTGGTGGCAAAACCCACTAAGAACTGCCGTCTTACCCCACAGGCCAGAAAAAAAACACTTCATCAGCAACCGTTTCTAGTCGGAAGATGTTCCCCGTTGTCCTTGCTCTCTGAGTGTATCTCTGTGCACATCACAGGGCAGGCTGGAGCAATGTCTATGTTTTAATACTTTATTCTCATCTGGGAGGACTTTAAGTGGGCATGTTTCTGTTCATATGAAGGTTTTCATGAGTTTCCAATGAAATTTGCTATCAAAAGCAAGTATGAAAGCCACAAGGACAAAAAGATTATGTGTATGCCTCAGTTAAATTTCAAATAGCCTGAGGATGATGTCCTGTATTTGTCTATCTGACATAGCATAATACATAAAAATGAACCAACTAAAATCTAAGCCTTTTACTTTCTAAAATCTCCAAGTTCATCCAATGGAAGAGCTTTTACAATGTCATGACAGTGTGCTTCATGTCATGATAGCAACATAGGAACAGAATTGTCCTTAAACCTTGTGACTATAATGAACAGAATATTGCAGGAACAATACTTAATGTGGAATAAAAATCCTGCCTGGATTTTTTTTTTTTTTTATGCTAAATAAAGCCAAACATTATGAATAAAACTTTAAAAATACCCCTAAAAACACAAAGAGATTAAGTTTCTAATTAATTTTACGGTATTCGTTCATCTTTTTCAACTGTTTATTTGTTACAATTTTGTTTTGCCAGACAATGAGTTTTAACAGTTCAAAAATTGTCACAAAAGAACATGTTTCTTATGGGCCTAGTCATTTTTATAAACTTATGGATAAAAGGAGCAACTGGGGAATATTCTTACTAAAAGGGTAATCAGTAGGAAGCTGTGCTGTAAGAAGTGTCTTGTGCACCACGTTAGCTGCTCTGTGATCAGAACGAAGGTTATTTTCCCTTGTGGCGAATGAGGCAGAACAAAATAACTACATAGAGACATTCTCTGGCTCCTGCTTTGGAAGGTTTTAACTGCAGTACAGTGAAGCGGCTGTAGTAAATTACAGTCTATCCGTTTACTTAAGTAACTGTTAAATCACTTCACAGTGAATTTCTCTGTAAAAGCTGGAGCTGAAATGGCACCACAGACACTCGTGCAACAATTAACCTCTTAACTCACTCTGGTAGTGTCAGAGTTTTGAAGCATTTCAGATGTGGAGAAACAGTAGCCTTTACTAATTGGAAAACATGGCCAGCATTAGGATCTATGTATTCTGGCAGATTGCTTGCTGCTTCTGGCTTGTTTGTTTTGACATTATACTAATATATCTGCTAAATAACTTTCCTGTCTTTCCTACTAACTTACAATATTTCAGTAATTTAAGCTCCAGCTCACCCATAAACATCCATGATAAATCTATGGCAGTCTAACAATAACAGAAACAAGAAAGTATTTGTCTAATACTACATGGAAAGCAAAATATTGCAGAACACATAGTACAGTTCAATGAAACTTGGTTGTCACACTGTGACCAGTCAGCTGTATTTTACATGGCATTGTACGTTCATTTCCACATGGACATTATTCATATCTTACATTTATACTCCAGCAATACAGAAAGGTTCTTTTCTGCTTGGACACCTAGCTTCTTAAAAAAAGAGCTGTGACTGTGATGAAAACGTCATGCTTTGTTCTTACTGATAATATAGTTTAGAAAAGAAAAAATATATTGAAAAATCAGTGATAAATAATTTCCTTGACTCCTAAGGGAAGAAGTATGCAAGTTTCACATGATATCTGGTTGACTTCAAATTCTTCTGTAATGTTTTTTCATTTATGATCAGACTATAATTTGGCTTCTAAGATTGATGATTTATACTGTTTCTGTGGGTTGCTGCTAGACTGCCTCTCTCTTACTTTCTCATATTGCATAGAACAGAAGAGAAACACATTTCAAGTTCTGCAGTTTTCCAGTTTCACTGGCAGTGAAATCTGACTGTGATTTGACAAATATGAATCTGATGATCTTCCATCGTTCATCAGAACTTCAAGAATCTGAGATAAAAATATTAAAAAGGGCACAGTCACTAATTGCAGTCTCACATATAACCTGACAGTACTTCCAGAAAATCCAATCTGCTAAAGCCACAAATTAAAACACTTCATAATAATCCAATGAGAATGGAACTATGTAATAGCCAATAAAATGAGTAATGCAACATGTGCTCCTTAGAAATCATATCAATGTCTTTATATTCCTTTATACTTTAAAAGAAAAACACTTAACTATAAAATACTTGGCTAACCATTAATGTCTTTGCTAATTCAGGGACTCTGGTGATTTACAGCTTACCAACTATAGCACATAAATATTCTCGTCTAATACAGGCTGATAACTGCCATTGTGTGCAAATGACTACATCAGCCCCCTTTCAGACAAGAAGTTCTGACACTAATAATCTTCCAATCATTTTGTCACAAATGAAGAAGTGACTCTCTTCCATTATACGACCTGCACACGCTTGTCAGTGTGCATGCGGCGCTCTTACCTGGATCTTTGCAATACAGAGACACAAACAAACTGTAAAATACCGAGCTTTTTGGTAGCTGTAATGCTCCTCACCAGTGGCATAAGAGGAAAAAAAATTCATACACATAACCCTATAATAAAAAGAATAATAATAATGTGCAGAATAAGTAACTCATTAAGGCCTTGAAACTATCAAAGACTAGGTACACACATATCACAATATTAAAAAAAAAAAAAATACACCCTCTGCTCCAGAAACTTAAATTATCTCTATGACAAGTCACAAAAGTGGAGAAAAACCAACAGTCTACTTACAAGAAATGTCTATAATCAGTTTGCTGAAGAACCTCAGCTATCCGATTTTTAAACGTGGAAAGCTTTAGTACCACATTCCAAATTATTATACCTTTGTCTCTTTACAAAGGTAATCTTCTTGTGAGCTTTTATTCATGACATGAGAGGACCATGGCCTAAGAAAGACAAATGACAGAACACGCTAACTCAGCAGGGGTAGCACTTTGAGGGTTGTTCAGCTACTGACCAATTCTCCATATTATTGTCACATAAAACAGTGGATTTATTCTAGAAGATGAAGTCCCCATACTAGGTATTCTAGGTAGCTTTACAGAACTGCACTTCCACAACAATATTTTATTGTAACCATAAATAACTATTTGTAGAATACCAGAGGTAATTGATGTTGGCTGTGAGTAACACTGTTAATAACCGCTCCCTCCAACGTTCTAAATAAAATTTATTTATGGCCACACAGGAACCATATAAAACACAGTATACACACCACTAGAGACATCAAAAACTGATTAAATAAATGATGCTTCATTTGCATGTAAAGGTAATAAACATTCTTGCATTAGCTAAATTTATTTTTGCCTTACATCACTCTCTGGCTGCTCAGCAGCACATAAGTCTCTGCATTCACAGGAGAATTCTAGTGTTTCCTGACTCTCCAGCACTCTTTGTATCCTCAGGATTCTTCTTCTCCCATACTATCCCTACATTATTTACTAGTATTCCTGTATCTGTTCTCACTGCTGTCTCTCTGGAGTAACGCAATCTCTGTTATCAACCTCCAAGCCTTTCTAAAACCCCAGCTACAACACATAAATATTGACTCTTCACTTTAGGATCCGTGAAGCCACTAGCTTAGTCTTGCTTTCCATCAAAGATGCATTCACACAAGGTTTACAAATAAAGTTGAGAAACAAGCATTACGCTTTTTTTTTTACAGATGTCAGTACAATGTGCAACAGCACGACATAAGCAAATATTTTCAGATGTATATATAAGAAGTACTGTATGCAAGCACCTTACTAGGCCCAAGCAGTTAACTGCTGAGTTAAAACTTTGTAGTTAAAAAAACTTTGTATTTAAAGCATATGGTTAAAACTTTATAAACTACCTTTAAATATAATACTGATTGTATGAAATATGAATTTACTTTCAATGTTCGGTAATCATGGATGTTTATTTTGTATGTCAGACCTCCATTCTGAGATTTAACACTCAAAAGACAAAACACACCTACAGTCCATGTGTCTTCTCCTACTTCATACACCATCTCTGCACTGAAGCCGCCCAACCTCATTCATGTATTCATATATTACTAAAATCCATTCTTCAGCCATCACTCCACGATTTTACTGCTGTGTTGAAAAGCAACTCTAATTTCACTTTTTCTTTTTACCAGCTGTCACACTATTTTCTCCAGATATACCTTCTACTTAATTTATCCCTTTTACAACTTGGTCTAGATAAACTTCACACTCATAGGTATCTGTTCAGCAAAAATCTACTTCCAGGATACATTCCTACATTAACTGGAGCCAGAGCTAAAAGATCAGCTGAAACAGTTTTGAATCCGAATAATCTTATAAACAGATTATCAAAGGACTTTGGGTACCTTGCAAAAAAGTAATGCTACTCCCTTGCAAATGATGTTCTAAGGACATATTTACACAGGGAACTGACTTTAAAGAAAGATGTAAATGTAAAGGGAGATTGCTACACTGAATAGACTTCTTATGCAAACACTCATCTATTGAAATGAAAATGTGTCATACTGGGATGACCAAGCAGATATTCTGGAATTGTTTCCCTTGTAGGTAAATTCTGAGTGGGCACACCCAGATGGTAGTGCAGGTCTTAGGTTTCTTGGCAAGTTGTTCATATTTTCTGGCTGGCTCTTTTTTATTCCAGATCCTCTAGATGAAATAAATGCACTTTGGAGGATCAGGCTACATTAAACATCACCCCAGCAGCTAATACCAACCACCGACAGAACACAGCCTCTTGTTACGTTTTCTCCAGCACGACAGCCAGCATGAGAGGTGCTGAGCCTCCTCCTCTGCCTACTCACTCCTTCATCACCCACCCAACAGTGCCAGCGCTGCTGTTTGTAAAACTGTATCAGAATCTGGACCAGAAGATTTCTCTTAAAGAGGCCTACAAAAGGGAGAACAGGAACAAGTAAGCACAGACAGCAGAGGGCAGAAACCTCTCAGGCTTCTTGTGAAGCGGTGGCCAGAAAGTAATGTTCTACTACACCACCTGCCATCTCTGGGGCCACTTGATCTGATTCCTGCCCCAAAACTCACCAAAATAAATTAATTTTTTATCAGACCCCTTGAGAGCACAAATATTTTTATTAAGCTTCATTAATATGCACTTAGAGTCCATATTTGGCTATAATAATCTATTTCTTGTGGTTCTTCCCTTTAGACCCACAAAACAACCAAGTCTTTAAAGAGAACACTGTAAGCATCGACTTAAATGTAAGCATATGCTCTAGCACTATAGGAGTTGTCCTTCCCCAAATCAGAGATGGAGGCAAATCTTCACAACCAGAAGAAGAAAGCAGGCAAAACTGCTGACCTAGTTATTGAAAGGCCTGGTGAGGACGACTAGGCTCCTTTGACCTGTCAGTGGGATCCTCTTGCCATAAAACAAAAAGAACGACAGGACTGTGTGCCTTAGGTAAGTCACTCAGTAGCACTGGAAATAAAACAGGCTTTAAAAAAAAAAAAAGTTTTTCTTTATATATAAAGTCTGTTCAATCAGAGGCAAATGCAGCTGCAGCAGTGAGGTTGGCAAAGACAGTACATGCAGGAGCAGTGAGCAGCCACCGCAGCCCCACCAGCCCCAACGGGCCCCAGCCAGCAAGCCCTCCTGCGCTCGTGGCTCTGACGGTACCTTCTGAGCACAGGCTACCCCCCAGTGGCATCTCATCGCTTTGTTTGCAAAAGGGTGAAAAATTGGGCATGAAAAAAAAAAAAAAAGGAAAATGCGTTTTGACTTTTGACAACTTGTGTTTTAAGACTAGAATGGTGCTTCAGGCCCTCTTAGATTGTGCATTATTTACTTTTCATAAATCCATTCATTTAAGTTGCTTGAATGGGATCTTTTTTCCCCCATAACTTCAAACATTTTTGCATATTTTGCAAAAATGTGTCTTTCTACTATCATGTTTTCTCATGTCTGGTTATTTCAAAGACTTAAGTAAATTACATTTTTTCATCTAAATTTCTTAATACTTTCTTCTTTCTCTTTCATCTGCTCTTTCCCTGTACTTCACGTACTTTATTCAATACAAAGATCAGTAACAGGCTAAGGCATGAATTTGATGAGTGTTTTCTAGATAGAATTAAACTAACAGCCTCCAAGAAATTACATCAAATAATGCAGGGCCTAAAGGCTTAGCATATATAAAAAAACAAACCAGATTTTCCATGTTTGCAAGTGTATTTTCCTATTATTACTGAACAAATGTTTTTTTCATTGTGTATAATCTATAATTTGTGGTACTGATAGAAAGCCAGGGAAACATGGGAAAACTGGTGGCATTATGCAAGAACCCATCGTGGTCAAAATTACGTCCAGGACCTGAGAATGATCCAAGGAGAACTGACTAGCTCTTTGGATTAGCAAACCTACTGACCGAATGGGGTTGATTCATCCTCATTGTTTCCATTTCTCAAATCCCACTGAAGAAAAGCTAAAACAGCACTGAATCTTTTCCCGAGAGTGCATTCCTATAGAAACACTATAAAGATGCTATTGAGAGAGTTGCAGCTGGGACAAGGAAGGGGAGCTGCCTTTAGATGCAATGTGATAAATGCATGCTAACAGTTTGAAAGATTTTCAGATTCACTTCGTGCACAAATGCCAAACTGGCATCAAGCAAAAGCAAATCCATGTTTATCAACGTAATCAAAAGACTACATAGCAGTCTCTTCATAAAACGTATACCAAGGAAAGAATCGCTTCTTCCGCTGCAAAAAACCTTGAGTTTAAACAGCAGTATGTACTTTTTTTTTTAATCCAGATTTAAGCATATTGCTCTTAAACGATATTGAGAAAAAATGTACAACTATTTTCCCCCATCAGACCTGTTGACTGCTCCGGTTTGGTAAAACCACTGCGCCAGAATTGTTTCCTGTGCTGGAAGCAGAGAATGGAAATTAAATATTTCAACAGCAAAGCAATGCTGTCCTGAACTCTACACCAACATAGACACTTGTCTCTTCACATTAATTTGTGACAATTCTGACTTAAGTTAACTGTAGAAATTTTAGGTTTGATTGGATCCACAAGTGACTTGTCTCTTCTTATCCATCCAAGAAAGAACAGAGTCTATAAAATTGTACTTCATTAGTGGTACTAGATTGACTCTGATAGAAACAGCATTTAATTTTTTTCCTCATCAATCACAGCACAGAAAAAAAATCCTGCTAATAAGACACTCTGTACCCTCCATATTTCTGATCCATGGTTTTGGTAAAATTAAATTTTCACAGCTCCCAAGCATATAACCCTTAATTAACAACTTCCAAGGAACTGGAAAGGAGAGAACTAAGGAACGCATTTTCTTCTTAAAAACAAAGGCTAGGTAATGAATGATCTCAGAGCAAAGCAATTTGGCAAACACATTCCCAGAAAGGTCACCCCCTTACTTCAGTTCATATATTGGAAGCATGTTTCAAATATATTCTAAGTATCAGCTGAACTACTCCTTTGCAAAACAGCAGGTATTTTCTACATAGAAATACGAAAAGCACATTGTAGCTCCTCCTTAAGCCTAACAAAGGAAGAGGCATCAACACATGTTGTGTCTGTTGTTTTGTCTGTTCTCATCTGTTTGCAACTGGTAGCAGTTTTCAAGGGCCCTCAAACACCAGGTTGGGCAAGTTGAAAGCCCTTGGTGGGCCCACTGGGACAGCGTTCTGGGGCTGCGCTGTATACAAGGAGCAAGTGAGCAGCACGCTCAGAACCTGTTCCCCTTGCATTTTTTTAACCACTCTTACGTGCAACAGATAACAAATCTTTCCAAGCTTCTCTTCTTACAATCTGTTCTTACTTTCCAGGCACAGAAGTAGACTCCTTTCACAGTGAAAGACTTTTTTGGATTCATTTTCACTGGGTTTTATGAGCAGTTGCTCCTCACTTAGGAGCAAAAAGAAAAAAAAACCAAACAACATAAAAAACACACTAAAACCAAATTACATTTTAAGGAAACCCCATGAAACCCTGACACAAATGTAGGCAGCCACAGTACATTGGACATGAAACCTGAAGTTCAGGGCATAAATAGAATGAGATAGATCTCTTCATAAGGACATGGCAAAGTTGTTCAGCCTCCTGTTAAACAACTGCAAATTGACAATATTTGTAGAATTTTTCAGAAAAATACAAAAACTCACAACTCTTAAGGGGAAAACAAACAAAAAAACCCAACAATCAATAAACTCTTAAGGATTATAAAAGAGTTTTATCCAAGCTCCACTTCTTATCTCAGACTTGGTATCAGCCACACAAACATCTTTCCTAAAAGGGCAGATATTTGTCCCAAGTGCTGACAGAAACAGTGATGACAAAGCAGCAAACAGGAAAATCAGCGCAATACACTACTGAGCAATTAATCAGAATTTGGAAGACGACAAATTTTATTTTCAGAACTGTAAAACCCTAACAGGAAACATAGATATTCTTAAGCTCTAGATATTCATGACATTGTTTCCTAAAGCTTGTTAAAAGATCGCAAAACATTCCTACTTAAACAGACTTGTGAGGAATATTTTACAATTGAAAAATACTCCCTTCATTGAAATAGAAATGGTGATTTTTCAATTTCATACTGTATTTTTTAAAAAAAAAATTGATATTTTATAATGTAAAGTCCTATGGCTTTATCTTGCAGATATTTCTGTCATTCCACTTTAATTGTTATTATTTTTTGTATTTATATTTTGGTCCTCTCCAGCAGTCACGTCAACATTATTTATCACATAACTAATAAGAATATGAAAAGCCTCACAAAACAAATTACTGGGGGTGGAGCGGGGTGGGGAGGAGAGGAGGGAATCCTGAAAAAAAAAAATTCCGAAGTAGATCTTTTGAGGTCATCTTGTCATGCAGAACTATGAAAATCATTATTTCCATATTAATTTTCAGATTAGCCTAGAATCATTCCCTATCTCTTCCTCCAGACACAGAGGAATATTTTGACATTTCCATATCAACCTTATTTAAGATGTCTATTCCAGATATACTCAAATTTCTCGTGGTTTTAAAACAATGAGGCAATCTGTTCTCCAGCAGTTAGGTCATTTTATGTGGTGCTTAGTCATCATTTTATTTAAATAATATCAACGCTTGACCAAATCACAACCCAGGGCAGAAAAATACTACTGTGATACAGATTAGCTCCGAGTGTATTTATTTTGGATGTATCCTTATATTCCCCTAAAAAGAAAGCGTATGTATATAAAACTGTGTGTGCATATACATATATATCCATAGATACATTTCTATAGAGCCTCAATTTTAAAGTATGAAAATTGACTGTGCATTTAACCAAAACAATTGTCAGAGGCTTTAGACCAAGTCAGAACAGAGAGGGTAGAACAGAGGGTTGGCTTGTATCTTTTGTTGGTTTGCAATAAAAGACCTAAATAGTTTTCAGATGCTGCAATTCAAGCAGTAAGAAATTCTGAGAAAGATGTTTGCAGCTGTGGTTTTCACATTTTTCCTGTTATCATCCAAGATTTTTTGTGCATTTGGGGCAAGGGGCATTATTTGTTTTTCTGGGTAAAATTATGTTTTTTGAAAGCAGCCATTCAATATCTGCATTCAGCTCTCAGTCCCAATTGGATCAGCAGGGAATTCTTCACAAAGCAACAGACAGTTAAACCTGATGTTGTACAAACCCCCTAGAACTTCAGAATTTTCAAAGAAATGTGGCTGAGTTTAAATTAAAGCTCTTTCTTTTCCCTCAAATGTATACATTTTAAATGTATTTTAAAGCTAACTCCATTCTGAATGGATGTTATTTGTGAATTTGATTTTATCAGATTGTTCATTTCTCTGCCTGTAAGCACAACCTTGTACCTACTTGTTTCTTCTTTCTTTATTTTTAAATAGTAAACTTCAAAATTAGAGGTACAGCTACAGATGCAAGTACTCTACATTCCCCTCCCCTTCCAATCACTTTAGAAGATTTTCTTTTCAAACAAATGATAAATATAAGGAACAATTTCTTCCTCACAAATTCCACTCATGTGGAACTAAACTAAATCACACAACAATTAACAATATGTTAATGAACTAAACCAGAAGTTTAATGGCGATGAAAAAAGCATTTCTAGCAGTTATAATGAGTAGATTATTTTAAACAAAAGCTTCCTGCAGCTAAACACATTTCATAAACAATAAACTTCAGTTTGTGATTGCAAAAATGGATTTTTATTTGCAACAATTTGCACGTTTAGCAATAGGCAGAGACTAGAAACAAACAACATTTCCTGCTATAGAGAACATGGCGATTTTATGTTGTAAAAAATGGAGCATGTCTACCATAAAACATGTTTTTTTGGCAAGTGATCACCACACCTGGTATTATTTAATAAGACACAAAAAGCAAAAAATCCTTGCAGAATATTTAGTTGTCTCAGACTGAATTATTGGCTTCAGTAGGGCCACGGTTTATGTTAAACTGATTTTAATGCAACAAGAAATGAGTTCTAAAGTTATGAGATAGAAATACACCTGATATAAAAAGAAACAGGTGTTTTATACCTCAAACAGCCTGCTAGCCTGAATCTCCTTTTTCATATACACAGTCTACCTCTCCCTCACTTGCTGATTGCAGTCTACAATTATTTACAAGGAGAAATATTAACCAAGGGAAAGTTAGTTCAGAAATATCTAGAAATGATATCATGATCATGAATAGGTTTTCAGCTTCCCCAAATTCTTTCAATAGGATTTAATATTAAAACTAAAAAAAAAAAAACCACCAACGTTACTAACATAAGAAATCTTTTAACCTCAGAAAAGTATTGCATTGATTGTTCTTTGGTTCCATTACCGTTTCTGAGCATTCCTTCATTCTCTATAAGTCTCAAAAATAGCTACCAATGGCATACACAGCTCACAAACGCTGGGTGACATCTGACTGTGCAGGTTTGTGTGCCTGGAATTCAGAAGAGAAATGAAATTCACCTTTGCTTAAAGGGCAGCTTCACCCTCTGCTGCAACACGCAGACTTTGTGTGTGACGCGTATAGGGAAAGGGCTTCAGTAACATGTGTGACTTTTCCTGGACACCAAAAACATTCTGAATTTCACTATCAGATACACACAGGAGCATCTGGGTATATTCATTTCCCTCATTCCTAAAATATCATTTTTGCCCAAATAACTTTTTTTTTCTTGCTAAAGGCAAAACAATTTCAGGCATTTTAGAGTTGCCATTAATATAATTTATCTTGTTTATTAATGGGCGTAATTCTGTTTAGAGCTCTTTATAAGTGTTTTTCTTAATGTAGTCAACTCATTTGTCTGGCGTGGACCTATTCTGTTTTGCTATTGTCCATATGCTCATCAAAAACAACATATAATTGACTGCACAGCCTTATTTGCATGCCTTTCCATCTGTCCTTGTCAAGTAAACTTTGTCTTATTATTTACTATTGGAAAAAAAACCTTCTGTGCTCTCAAAAAGTGATTCAGTCACCTACATAAGGTAATTTATTGTTCTATAGAATTTGTAAGGCAGATGCCTCTTTGCAAAGGAGGGCCCTATTATTAGTGAATAAGAAGGGAGAACAAGCACATGGGCTGATCTGCTTCCCAGCAGGAACAGCACACGACTGCTTAACATTTTGTGAAACTTTCAGATCTGGGAACTTTTTTCGAAATGATAAACAGGAGAGACAACAGGCCTTCCCTGCTCAGCTGTGCAAAATTAATGAAGGAATTAAAAAAAATAATAAATAAAAAAATGCTACAAGAGTCAAACTGCGTCTGTCACACCCTTCAGGTTTCTGCTTCTTTATAACTAATGTAGATTTGGATTAGTTACATTATATAGTTTCACCTGTCACTAGAGTCGCCACAAGATACTCCATCATAATTTTGTAAAACTCAAAAAAAAAAATTTATAGCGCACACAGAAACTGCAACTTCGTGATGTTATAAAGTAATTCCTAGAATGATGCCACTGCATATCAGGTTAATAGGTACTGAAACGGGTCTCCTGTCAATACACACATATTTAATAGATCACCTCCTGTGACTACTAACATTTAGCACATACCAAAATCAGATATAAAAATGAAAAAGTGAATTATAAAACAATCTGAAGTGAATTTATGTAGCAAGTAGGATTTCCTTCATTTAGACCATGCACACCAATTGCAGCCATAATCCTGGCTCAATTACCTCTGCATGCATTCAAGACCACAGTTGCACACACATACAGACACAAGCAGAGGGATATCTTTCCCCCAAAGGAAATAGCAAGTTCCATAATTTATCTTTGCATATAAAAGGGGAAAATACTTCTTCAAGAGTGAGGAATTCCTAGAGTAACACACAAGGTGTATAGGTAAGCACAGCAAAAGTGCTATTTCTTTAGATAGCACAAAATCTTTTTATTTCTTCTTCCAGTCAACACTGCAGTTAAGTTTCAGTCTCAGGAAATTTCTGACAGAAATACAGAATCAAGCTATTACCTTTACTGAGAGTTATGCAGTTACCTCCACTGATGAGAAACTCATTTCTTCCCTGCCCCCATAATGTCTTTGCAACGCTGCCACGTGTGCAACATTTACTTATGTTCAGAGCACTTTTAAAGTGGAAAAGGAGAAAAGAGAACAAGTGGACCCTAATTTTGACACTTAGCTTCCTGTTTGAGCCTTACTTCTTCACCAGTAGGATTCATCTTCCCCAGTCTGCATGATTACTACCCAAAAAACCATACTCAAGGGTAGGAATCAGGGGAAGAAAAACTAACCATGCACAATGTACACCACTCTTCTCAGTCTCATCTGGTTCTTGTTGTTAGTGAATGGCACAAGACCAGTTTAAAAGGGGTGCCTGACCCTGCCTTATACATACACACGAGCAATCCCCATTCGCCCAATTGTCAAGGAACGGCTTTCATCAGGTAGAAAGGTTGATTAGTTCGGTTTCAGCATTCTTGTACAACTCTGTTTTGCACCCAAACTGAACATAAAAAAAGAAACCGGAGAAGTAACATGGGAAAGGAAATTAGTTTCCCTGAGGTTTCTGAAAACTAATGAGGTTTGGACCTGTGATCTCCATTACAGTGCAGACACTGTCATACAGGGTCATTTAAAAAGCAGCATCACTGAAACAACGTGGTGTGGGGTGTAATACATTGTTTTCCTGTAGCAAGGTCAGATACATAAATTCTAGAACTGCTTTTGCAATAAGATTGCAAAGCAGGTGAGCACTGCCTAAATATATGCACATATATTTTATTCTATTTACAGGAACGGGATCAGTTACCTTTACATTTGAAGGACATTTCTTTAAACCAGTCAGAAGTAGTCAATTAAGCTTTTAATTAATTCCCCAAACAGCAAGATGGACTGGTGCATTTAATTTGCTCTGAAGTAGACGATGGCTAGGTTTTGTTACTGCCCCTCATATGCTACTATGGAGAAAAACAGAAGGTTTCCCTCCCCATTTGCTTTGCACAGCAGATATCTCCAGCCATCTGTGTAACCAGAGTTTGAAAAATTTATTACCTGCTTCAGCTGAGCAAAACATCCACAAAAAATGTGTTTGTACAAACACCCCCCCAACAGCAGAAACACACATATTTTCCTGCCATAAATTAAAACCAAGTTTGTTATGACACAGGAGCTGACTGGCATTGCTTTTGACTGATTTTTTAGCTTAGTTTGGACTCCCAAGCAGTATAGCTTTTTTTCCCAATCAAGAGCTTCGAGCATATCTGAGGAAAGACATAAATGTATTCAGGAGCTAACAGGGGAAAAAAAATATAAATAACTAATATATGTATACACACACACCAGTTTGACTCACTGTTGGTAAAAATCCTTGGATGTCACAGTGCTGCCTGAGGGCATGCTGGGTGTTCAGATGCAGGCTTTCCTCATTAAATGAAATTAAAAAACAATTTGTCCAATCACCTCTCATTTCCATATGCCACAGGACCACTTGGTGGAAGGGACCACTCTCCCATCCTTTTGCTAGGGCTTGTTCTTGCAGCACTAGAGTGGGATACAAACTTGAAAGTGGCTTGCTTTGAGAACTTAATGAGAGCCTGTTGTTTGGCCATACTTCATGAAGTGACATGGTGCTTTTCTACCTCCCCTTTCTGAAAGGCCTTGGAAAGAGGAAGAATGCACTGGTGCCTGGCTCTGCCACTTCATAACCCAGAAGGAGAAGGAGGAGGGGTGCTGTATGAAGCGTGCCGCTACTTTGCACAGAAGAGCCCAAGTTACTGGTGTATTTTTCATTGTGCATTTCCTCAGTTTTCTGTAGAATTTGAACCTAGCTAAGTGTTTCTTGGTTTTCAGTATGTTTTTACAATGTGTGGTGCATGAAATAAATGTGAAATGAGATAAAGAAATTACTGTAGACACCTTAGACAGGCTTACCTTCTACTCTCAAATAAACACATCGTTCTTGTAGACTTCCGTGGGAGTCCTGTGTGAGTAATGACTAAATAAAAACTGCTTGTATATGTTACAATTTATAAATATGCTGTATAAAAATAAAATATCCTCAGAGAGACTAGAACCATCCAGAAAAAAAAAATATTATAGCTTCTCTTACTTTATTTTTAAAAAACTGCAGTATTGTTGGCATACTGGTCTAACATTTCAGAAATTCAATTAAAATACGACTTTTGTTTTGCTCCCATATTTGGTAAACCTCCTCCTTTGAAATACTGGCTGCCACAAATGGAATTTTTTTAGGAATACTTACACACACCTGAGCACAATTTAAAATAAAGACATTCTATCAGCGGTGTTACCCGGGCAGTAGTCTCACTTCCAGCAGCATCCTGTGGTCTTTTGCTGAGACTACGCAAAACACTTCAAACTCAAACCTGATTTAAATAATCCAGATCATTCCCATCTCAAGTGTATTGACATGTGGTTTGATAATCTTCCTCCAGGTTGATCTGTGTTGCTCCCCTGCTGCTCTGTGCCCACCTAAGGTAATCTGTGCCTGGTAGCTGACTTCTGGTTGAAAGGTCTCTGGGAGCTCTCCAGGTCTCTTCGCACAGGATGCAGCACTGTGGGCCAGTGCTGCTCCCATGTGCTAGCATAAAACAACTAGTAAATCACGACTGATAATCTAACTCAGACAGCTGCACCCCAGAACAATTAGCAGCTTGTAAACTTGAAGCATTGCTCTAAAGCTAGAAGTGTATGCTAAAACCAGTGTGAAAGAGTTCAATGGATTAGATGTGCAGACTATTTAGCAAGCTTTACTTTGCCAGAACATACTGAAGCTAAAAATCATCAAGTGATAAATTCCTCAGGATGCTGCTCTAATCAAGGGAGTTTACATAAGCGTGTGCTACCTGTGAACATCGCTCAAACATGGAATTATTTAATCAAAAGGAAATTTAAGTGCTTGAAAGGAAATAGAGGTTTTATTGTCTGCAGGGATGTGTCTGGGGGAAATAAGGTATGATTCATGAACATATTCTGCTGTTACTTCTACCATAGATGCAAGTTAACTGCTGAAATCTCAGAACAATTTTTATTTTGGTCCTGCTTAAGTGCAACATCTTCTGTCATCGTAAAACATAAGTTATTCAAGAAGAATCAATCAAAACCTGAATTAAAATCAGACATCAAAATTTCCATGCCACAGGCTCATTTTCCTCATGTTAAGGTTGATGGAAGTTCATTGAAGTCCAACAGTAAGATGAGGAAAATTAGGCCCTGCAGGAATGGTGAATGAAAGAGTTAAGGAAAGATGTGGGTTTTATTTAGTGTTGCAACACCAATCAGCACAGGGTGAAGAATCAGCTGAGTGTATGCTATTACTACTACTACAACGAGAAAGAAAGTGGTCTAAAAATAAAATAAAATCAAAGGCATTAGTATAAAATTTAAGTGGGGATTATGTTAAATGTCACTTTGACAGGGAGAAGTTTGGTGAGGGTTTTTTGTTTGATTTTTTTTAATTGTAAATTCACCTTTGTTGCCTGGCTCTTGCTTCAGAGTGGGAAAGGCCATCAGGTTCCTGTTGCTCAGAACTGATAAATGGACAATTTATCTTTTGCTCAGGACCTCTGAATAATGAATAGAATACCAGTCTGAAAAGCCTCAGTTTATTGAATAATGTTGACTCAAAGGCAAGTTCAACAGGGTTGTCAATAGCTAGATGAAACTAGATTCACTCACATGAAAATAGCTCAAGATATTCAATGGTGTGGCTATTGTTCAATTCTTGCAGGAAGGAAGGGAAGAAAGAAAAAACTTCAGGACAAGTGTCCAGTATCCACCTGATATGCCTGTCAGAGAAACACGTCTCAGCCTTACCTGAAACCATCTCTGAGAGCATATAGGCGTAACTTGGAATCTAGATATGAGACTCAGGATTGGAACAATTCTTCTCAGACTATTAGGAAAGTTTTATTTTATATCACCAAGTTAGACATATTTCAGCAGCCTGCACTACATCTGAATGCAAGCCACAATGTTTTTATCCGCTCTAGCTGTGTCTGCAAAACTCCATTTGCTTTGATAGTTGCACAAGAGCAGCCAAATGATCAGCCTAGCACAGTACGATTCACAGTGACATTTGACTAGTTCTGGCAAACTCTGTCATTCTGCTTCCCCAAAGTCTGGAACCCAACTTAAAAATTAACTCATTTCCAGTGGATGTCTAAGAGCAAATTGGGAAAGAATGTCTTTTTTTTTAATTTTTT
>VYZM01003462.1:0-27320 GCA_013398915.1 Dromas ardeola
CTGTTCTGCCTCAAACCAGGACAGCACTGCATTCACCAGAGCAATGACAGTCATCTCTACAATGAGCCTGAAGCATTTAAAAGAAAAAAAAAAGCCTATAGTAATGTACGTGAAGAAGAGTGAGTCTACAATCATTTCCTGCTATAGCAAAATAATAAGCCTAAGAAATGGGCAATGCCTTATGTTCCAGGGAAAATAATAGAAAATATTCAGGCCTAAGCTAATACTCAATGCCAGAATGATGTGAAGATATATCCTTTCCTGATGCCAAATCTAGTGCTTGGCTTAACTCGGTCTGTGGAAGTAAGATACACAAAGTGTGTCATCCTGTGCATCAAAGTCTTTCTGGGTTTTATGACACTTCTGTTCAAGCTGACATTACTTTCCTTAAATGGTAGCCTTTGTGTATGTACTGCTTTTAAGAAACAAAAAATATGACTATGGGACAGGTTTCAGTGGGATGTAAAAATACCTGAGCTAGCTTTAACCAGGGTACAATGATAATGGAAGCAGATTAACTGTGACAGCACAGGACTTTCTGCTGTCAGATTAATTCATTGCACCAATTAATTGGTTCTCAGTAAGGAAAATTAACCCATTCTACTTCAGTTACATTTGCCTTTTTACTCTAGCTAGCTTGATTAATCCTAACATTTTCATACTAGAACATCATACAATTAAGTTAGAGGTACTAACAAGTAACAGTAGTAGCATGGCTTGCTATTTGTCTAGATCTGGATCTCCAGTTTCAGGTTAAGATTGTAAGGCTGTGCATACAGAAAAATGTCCTCAGGGACCACAGATAATTTTTTTTTTTTACTAACCTGGATTGAAATCCCATTGCAGAGCAAAAAACCTACAGTGGTGTCAATAGAAATTTGTAGTGCTTAGTGGAGACTGGGAATTAAATTCACATGGCCTGAAGTTCCCCTAAAGCCCGTCTTTTCTATTGCCAAGGTGCCAAGATCCAGCCTAAAGGGCTGAGAGAAGGGTAAAATTAAGGTGGATGAAAAACCGGACTTGAGCTAGCAATGTGCACTTACAGCCCAGAATGCCAACTGTATCGTGGGCTGCATCAAAAGAAACGTGGCCAGCATTGCCCCTCTACTCCGCTCTGGTGAGACCCCCACCTGAATTGCTGTGTCCACCGCTGGGGCCCTCAGCACAGGAAAGGCATGGACCTGTTGGAGTGGGTCCAGAGGAGGGACACAAAAAAGATCAGAGGGCTGGAGAACCGCTTTGATGAAGACAGGCTGAGAGAGTTGAGGTTGTTCAGCCTGGAGAAGAGAAGGCTCCAGGTGACCTTATTGTGGCCTTCCAATACTTAAAGAAGGTTTATAAGAAAGATGGGGACAAACTTTTTAGCAGGGCCTGTTGCAATAGGCCAAGGGATAATGGTTTTAAGCTAAAAGGGGAAGATTCAGACTACTTATAAGGAAGAAATTTTTTACACTGAGGGTGGTGAAGCACTGTCAAAGGTTGGCCAGGGAGAGGGTAGATGCATCATGCCTGGAAACATTCAAAGTCAGGTTGGACGGGGCTCTGAGCAACCTGATCTAGTTGTAGATGTCCCTGCTCATTGCAGGGGGGTTGGATGACCTTTAAAGGTCCTTTCCAACCCAAACTGATCTCTGATTCTATGATTTTATGAATCTGTCCAAGGATATCCACGTTGATATTTCAAGTTTTCTCAGTTGCCACTAAGCACCAAGGAATAAGAAACTCTTATAAAGGCTTCAATAACTGTTCTTCTCTAGCTGAAATATCCCTGAGAGGAGCAGTGCTAACCTGGAACAGCAGTAGACAAAGAGTTAACCCAGGATAACTTTGTCATACTCTTTCATTTAATGCTGGTTCTCCTGAATGCTGGTAGCTTGATTGCCACAAGCTGGAGTCTTGCCACCTCTCCTGATCACTGAGGTGTTACCTATCCTGTCTTATGCAATGCTGCTCAAGTGATCATTCAACTCCCTCAGCCAAGAAACTTCTGCATCAGCCTGCTAGTTTTATCCTCACTGTAGGGGCTGTGAGGCACTGAAATCCACCAAATAGCACGTAGGATTTGAGAGATTATGTGCTGTTCTTCCATTTGGAGTTTCCTCACCAGACAAGCAAGGTGTGCATGGCATGGAGGATCCCATCTTGTAGGTGGAGTGGACTAATAGGAGAGGAGGATCTGAGTGGGCAGGTGTGGTGGGTTGACCTTGGCTGCCCAGGTGCCCACCAAGCCACTCTGTCAATCTCCCTCCTCAGCTGGACAGGGGAGAGAAAATATAACGAAGGACAGGGAGATTAGTCACCAATTACTGTCATGTGCAAAACAGACTCGACTTGGGGAAATTAATTTAATTTATTACCAATCAAATCAGAGTAGGGTAATGAGAAATGAAACCAAATCTTAAAACACCTTCCCCTCACCTCTTCCTTCTTCCTGGGGTCAACTTCACTCCCAATTTCTCTACCTTCTGCCCCCGACTGGCACAGGGGGATGGGGAATGGGGTTGCCGTCAGTTCATCACACCTTGCCTCTGCTGCTCCTTCCTCCTCACACACTTCCCCTGCTCCAGCATGAGGTTCCTCCCGTGGGAGAGTCCTCCACGAACTGCTCCAGCATGGGTCCCCTAGGTGGTCACAATTCCTGACAGCAAACCTGCTCCAGCGTGAGCTCCTCTCCACAGGGACACAGGTCCTGCCAGAAGCCTGCTTCAACACGGGCTTCCCACAGGGCCACAGCCTCCTTTGGGCATCCATCTGCTCCAACGTGGGGTCCTCCATGGGCTGCAGGTGGATATCTGCTCTGCCATTAACCTCCATGGGCTGCAGGGGGAAAGCCGCCTTACCATGGTCTTCACCATGGGCTGCAGGGGAATCTCTGGATTTCAACACCTGGAGCACTTCCTCCCCGTCCTTCTTCACTGACCTTGGTGTCTGCAGAGTTGTTTCACATATTCTCAGTCTTCTCCTCTGGCTGCTGTTGTGCAGCAGTTTTTTCCTCCTTCTTAACTATGTTATCCCAGAGGTGCTACCGCCATCGCTGATGGGATCAGCCTTGGCCAGCAGTGGGTCTGTCTTGGAGCTGGCTGCCACTGGCTCTATTGGATATGGAGAAAGTTTCTAGCAGCTTCTTACAGAAGCCACCCCTGTAGCCCCCACCCCACTACCAAACCCAACTCAGCAGGCAGAAGCATACACACCATGCTGATGCTGTTGACTCTAAAAGGTGATTAAAACTAACTGGTCACTCACAAAAGGTTTTAGGCTATATAATTGGGAAATAAAATATGGTCTGGATTTTACACGTGCAAATCCTAGAAAATATATTTATACTTGATTTGTTCCTAGCTGGAAGTGGGGAATAAAGGAAACTCATGCACACAAAAAATGTCTGACCTGTAGCACTTATGTATTATCAATTAAGAACATTAGCTGAAGCAATTGTTAGTGTGAGCCTGATCTATCTAGCTTGCTGTACCATGAAAGCACATGGAGAGAAACCAATAACCCCTGAATTCAATCTCGTTTTAGCTGATGCCTCTTGTTTCTTCTTTTATCATCTATCTCATGAAGTTTGGGTCTGTGGGACATCAACTGATAGGGATTGCTACTAAATCAGCCTATGAAGTCATTGCTGGATATCATGCCTGCAATATAAACCCTGCTTTTGAGCTGATAATGGAAAGGTTAATGCTGTAATAAAGGATGAATAGGCAGACACGTGCAATTTACTGCCTGCTCTTTAAACTAGGGAACTAATAAAACCTGTGCTAGAAATAAAATAATTAAAAAAAAATGGAAGAAAAAAAAACCCAACCAACTTTCACATTTCCTCATATTAAAAAATGACCGAAAAAATAAAGCTGATGTGAGTTTCAGCACTGGAGCAAGGTAGAAAGATGCAACTGAATGTACAGGATGACTGCTGCATTATTAACTTCTGTTGTTCAGGTCCAAGGGAAAAACTGTTCCTGCGTTTGTGCATGGTGTGGCGTATCTTGTATAAGGAGAATGATTCAAAATTCCTGGCAAAAAAATATTTAGGCTTGAAAGATTTCACATGCTTTTGTATCCTTTTGTCCTGTGAAAGAAAGAACACAGTGATCCATGCTGGAGGAAGGAGCGCAAGTTCCCTCAAGAGTCTAAAGCATGAAATATTTCTTAGCCTGCCCATAACTCCAATAATGGTGTGTGCAGAACTTAATTACATGCTTTCTATTATGGGCATGTTGAAACATTTGTTTTAGATAAACAACATCCATAGCTGCATTACAGCTGTTTAGCTTACACTTAAAGTGGGCACCTTGAGATACATCTAATAAACTTACAAGCAAGCTGAGTGTAAACATGTGCTTATTTTTAAAATGCCACAATGACTGAAATAGTGCTAGTAATTTACTGTGAAGTATTCACCATGAAAACCTTTCAAATTTTGTTCTTGTGAGTAATTAACTTTATTATCAGACTTACCAAAGCACCCTCATAATTCAAATAACTTGAAAACTCCTATTTACCAGGTCTGATAATTTTACTGGGTGAGGTGGGATTGCAATACCTGTCTTCTTCAACTTTGCTCCAAATATAACATTACCTTCATAGGAGAAACTAAGCTTTTGTTCTTTAGAAGCTATTACTTTAATAATTGTTTTGGCTGTGGAAAAGCACTAGAATGCATGCACCCTCAAAGGTAAAAATGGTGGGGGAAGGTATTTCTAAGAACGTCTTATTAATTTTGGCTTCATCTCATGGTTTTTCAATATTCAGTTTGGCAAATATGTGAGTGTCAAACGTGATATGTGTAAGACAGAGTAAGAAAACAACCCATTTTTTCCCTGTTGTTAAAGGTTGTATTTAGACATTTGTGCCCTGTGGCCCAGTGGAAATCTTTCTTCCTTTTTACTTCTTTTTTTATCATTTCCAACATTGCAAGACAACGTTAGGTTTGATTTATGGCTTGTTCTCTGGCACTGTAAGTGAGATTCATCTGACCTAGTCACCTGGGGCTCTTTTTTCCAGTTGGAGAAGGAGGCACTTCTAATACATAGTTCTTCCTAAAGTAGATACCTAAAATAGAGCAGATGAATCATGCTTTTAAGGTCCCCCAGTTTTCCCCACTGCTTTAAAGAAAGCCAGCCACGCTGAGATGCAGACATTGGCAGTGTCTGCAATAAGTTGAGGTGAAGCCCAGCCTGCATTTCACATGCATCTGGCCTAATTTTTATTTAATCAAAATGCAGACAGAAACCTTATGTGTGAAATGGGTAAAGCTGAGCTCCAATGCTCATTGACGCCAATGAAAATGTTCTCATTGATTTAAAGGCACTTTGAATTAGTTGCTAAGAAAAAAATTAAGAAGGAAGGGATGTTAGAGGAGCAATCTTGTCCCTCTCCTTAATTTTCTGTTTAAAAAAAAAAAAAAAAAAGACTACTCTGAGTATAGGCCAGACTTCTGAGCATTCATCTTGATCAAGACTCCTCATAAGTCATTGTAACTTCGTTGGAATAGTTGGATCCTAAATAATTAATCAATGTGGAGAACAACTTCAAGCCATGCTATACCAAATACAAATGTAAAGGCAATACTGTAGATAGCCAAGGCTAATAGCCATATATAATCTGAGCATTGAGATACTGGAGAGATTGTCTGATTCATTCAGTACGTCTTTCACACAGAAAAGAGTTTCTGCCTAGTGTTCACTGGCTAATATTTTCTCTATTCACATGATAATTGTGCCACCCCGTCTCTGGAGTTGTCCTGATGAGAGGTGTAGGGAGGAAAATCAGAGTTTCCACGCACTTCAGATGTCTGTGTCAACCATCACGGTTGTCTGGAAGGTCAATTAAAAAGTCCAGACCTGACACTCACCTCTGTGCAGCATTCCTAATTTTACAGGAAAAGGGAAAAGCTCTGCTTGCCTGCTGCTAAGCTTCCCCATCATCCCAGTATTCAGAACTGGCAGAGGCACTGCAAGCTGTGAGCACAGCATGAGTGTTGTTGCTTTCTGCTCCAGGCTTTCTTCTTTTCTTCACTTACATGAGATGAGACTCAACTTGTGATTAAGAAATTCAATACAGGCATCCAAATACCTGTGTGCATACGTAGGAGTTAAGTACCTACTATCTCACTAATCTAGTTGGTACAGTCCATGGAGCTCAGAGACCAGTTCAGCTCACCGAATGAGCTTTATTGTCTGGCTGGTCACATCTGTTGTGCCATAGCTGAGAATGGATTTAACTCTCCACTTTTATAGATTCATTATTGCATTGACATTCCAGCCACTCTCTGCATTGATGCCACAACAGGAGAAGGTGACAAAGCTTGAATTAGGAACAGGAATTTCTGTTCCCATGGATGTCAAATAAGAATAGGAAACTTATGTGGTCCCACTGTGCCCAGTACTTTGTTATAGAGGACCTTCCTTCAGTAAAACCAGCTGCTACATTTAGAAGAGAACCAAAGATACATATTTGAGGATATAAACATGCGAGTCCCCACAGAGCTGCTTAGCCCAGACTTAACTGCTTTGCTAGATTGTATTCTGCATGCAGAACTTCTCATTACTGGAAATTGGGTTTTATTTTTCTAAATGTACTTATGTATGCTGAATTCTGTGCTGTTTCAAATTACTTACTCGACTAAATAGAGATCTTTCTTCAAAGAAAAACAAATAAAAGTATTGCCTTCCATATTGCCATTTTTTCCTGCAGGTTTGATAGAATTGTCTTTGTTTGAAACTGTCAGGTTAAACAGGGATAAAGTAATCTAAGATATTAACGAGTCAGTTGAGCAGACTGGCCATCATACATTGAGTTGAGAGGCATTGTTGCAGATGCTGGTGAAACACTTCAGGAATAAAATTGGGCAGGTCTGGAAAAGGCTGATAACCTCCTCAAAAGACTTCAACTTCAGGCTTCAAATGAAATATCACATGCTTACAGATGATCGTTCTGAATTTTGAATGCTGATTAATTGCTTATGGTAATGCAAAGCAGCAGAAATACTTTAAAACAGCATCAAATTTACATAGGTACAAATACCATGTGCTACTGTTATTGTTTACTTGTGTAAATCAGAGTTCTGAGGATACAATGACCCCTACAGAGCTTATTCAAAGTTCACCTTCAAGGAGGATGTGATTCATTTGCCATGCTAACGCAACTCATAATTTACTAATGAATGTGAACTGGAGGTGAAGAAGGAGCACATACAACTTACCAGTATTATATGCCTCAGCTGTTCCTATGTTGGCCTTAGCGGGTGTGTTATCACCATGGGTCTGCAGCCCACTGGGAGTTGCAGACCCTTCGACACTCTTTCCTGTGGAGGTGCAGATCCTATAGCAATTCCACATGGCATAGCCTCTGTAAGCACCTTCACGGAATCACTTCAAAGTTATTGACATACTTGTTATTGACGTGTCCCTCTTTTTTCTTCCTGATAAAGTGTCCAAAAAATCATCAAAGTTCATATAGAACTATGAGAGAAGAGAAGTCCTCAAATATATTTTGAAATGCAGGTATTAAAGGGCATAAAACAGTGGCTTGATTGGGGTGCAGCTGAATTACAGGGGGTGGTTTCAATTCTGCACTGTGAGAAGGGGCATGGCAGTGAGCATTTGGCCGGCTGGGGAAGGTGTGATTCAGAGACCATGCTGGTCAGGTTGAAAGGCATTTTCATCCACATGACACTGTGTTCAGCACCAGGACTCTGGTAATACTGTCAGTGGGTATAATGGAGCCATCTCCTTCAAAAAGGCAAAGAACTGGGCCTTGAATCATGTGCACCTAGTGCACTATGAGACACCGTGGACAACCTTAAGTATCCATAAAGGGCTAGCAAATATGTAACAGAACCTATGGGACATCTGCGCCCCTACAAAGCGGCAGCTAGAGAGTGAAGTTGCACCAGGATGTCCATCATTATCTGATAAAAGCCCATACCTTGAATGGCATTCTGACTGAGATAAGAACCTTACACTGACCTGTTTAAAAATGGCTATTTTCATGTGATCTCCGAGATAACCTAAAGCCTCTAAGACATCCCCAGTTCTTTTGTAGAAAGAGATCTTCAAGAAAATTCTGCATTCAGCTCTCAGTGGCCTTGCCCTGGCGTCCAGATAATGCTGTTTTATGGGGTACTGGCAATGGGCCAGAGCTGTGAAGCCTTGTTGACAGGCTGATCACAAATGCCAAACTACAGCCTGCTTATATATGGAGCATGAAGGAAAAATTAGGTGTCTGATGTACGAAAAGGTTTATAGGGACAGCATCAAGTCAAACTGGACTCAAAATATGTTTTAATTTGTAGGGAAGTTTGGTCTGTCTATTAACCCAGTATTTTGTCTGTGTTAATTTGTGTATTCCAAGAAAAAGCATTCCTCCACACCGTCACTGTTCATTTGATCCACTGCTGCTGTAATGTGAGTTTAGCCCTTGCATCTTTTATCACAGATCCCTTCTCCTCTTCTATCCCTGTGAGTAAAGTGAGAGCAGCTCATCTACTTTGTATTCTACACAGTAAGAAATCCTTTCCTGGCTGACTGATGCGAGCTTGTTTTGCAGCACCACTGGAATTGTGAATGGGTCATAGGCTACAGACCACTTTGTTAAGGAAAACTGATGTGCAGTGTTGTCACATAGAGTAAGATGCAGTGGTGACTCTGCACTCTTCACTTATATAAAATTTAGAAGAACTTCAAGAAATCCTCCTGGGTTAAAAAAACCTTTGTCTATCTTTCTCCAGTGTAGCCATTCTTGCTGTAGTACTTTTAGCTGGAAAAGTCCTGAGTCGTGCCCTGTATCACCGCCAAAACTGCGACCATCTCAAGTGCAAATTGGTAGAGCTCTCTGTGGAGTTAATGCCAGAAAATTCAGGAAGGTGTTCTACAGTGATAATATTTATCGCCTGTAATCCAGAGATCCCAGTCAATCTGCCAGAACTGAGCCATGCATCTGGATCCCCAGGAGCTGCATTATCAGGACTCCCTTCGTTACCCATAATGGAAAATCCACTAAACTGTTACCTGGACCTGGAGCATACTGGAGAGTTCTTGTGGGATCCAGGTCATGTGTGGACATGCACCTTTTCCTTACACAGTTGCAAGTCTTTGACCATGCAAGATGTCCATTGGGAATGGCACCATGCAACTTTTCTTCTGAATGTTCCACTCCATATGAAAACTGAGATCATTGTGTAAAGTGCGCATGTTCACACATAAAGGTGAGCGTGTGATGCAGTTTGAGATGGCACAGGCAAAGAAGATACAGTCCAAACTGGAAATTACTTTTTCAATTGACAATCCCACCTGTCTGAAAATGCTAGATTAGGTTGGAAGTATTGGCGTTGTTTAAAAAAGTATGCTCTTTTGCAACGTAGGGTCAAAAGTAGAAAAAATGCCCCAACTGTCAAAACTCCCAAATGGGTCAAAGTCTTGGGCAAAGAGTAAAGATTCTCTTTTCAGTTCACTGTAAGAATCTGCCTGGCCACTGAATTAATGTAATCACTGTCCGACCTGGAAACCCTGTATTAGAGACTACAGAGATTATTTCTGGGCAGTGCTGTCTTCCTGATATTAGAAATTCACTTTCAGCTATATCACCTTTAGAGGACCTAATATATTAGGAGGACTAAGAGGAATCTCCGTCCGTTATTGGATGCAGGGGAAACATAGTGACCAAGGATGAGGAAAAGGCTGAGGTACTTAATGCCTTCTTTGCCTCAGCCTTTAATAGTAAGACCAGTTCTATGGGTACCTAGGCTCCTGAGCTGGACAACAGGGATGGGGAACAGAATGAACCCCCCATAATTCAAGAGGAAATGATCAGTGAGCTACTACACCACTTAGATGCACACAGGTCTATGGGGACGGATGGGATCCACCCAAGGGTACTGAGGGAGCTGGTGGAAGCACTCACCAAGCCACTTTCCATCATTTGTCAGCAGTCCTGGCGAACCAGGAAGGTCCCAGCTGACTGGAAGATAGCAAATGTGATCCCCATCTACAAGAAGGGCTGCAAGGAGGATCCAGGGAACTACAGGCCCGTCAGTCAGACCTCGGTGCCAGGCAAGGTTATGGAGTAGATCATCTTGAGTGCCATCATGCAGCACATACAGGACAACCAGGCGATCAGGCCCAGTCAGCATGGGTTTATGAAAGGCAGGTGCTGCTTGACAAACCTGATCTCCTTCTGTGACAAGATAACCCACTTAGTGGAAGAGGGAAAGACTGTGGATGTTGTCTACCTGGACGTTAGTAAAGCTTTTGACACCATTTCCCACAGCATTCTCCTGGAGAAACTGGCTGCTCATGGCTTGGATGGGTGTACGCATTGCTGGGTAAAAAACTGGCTGGAGGGCCAGGCCCAAAGAGTTGTGAATGGAGTTCAATCTAGTTGGCGGCTGGTCACGAGTGGTGTTCCCCAGGGCTCGGTACTGGGTCCTGTTCCCTGTAATATGTTTATCAAGGATCTAGACGAGGGGATCGAGTGTACCCTTGGTAAGTTTGCAGATGACACCAGGTTGGGTGGAAGTGTTGATCTTCTTGAGGGTAGAAAGGCTCTACAGAGGGATCTGGACAGGCTGGATCGATGGACCAAGGCCAATGGTCTGAGGTTCAACAAGGCTCAGTGCCAGATCCTGCACTTGGGTCACAACAACCCCATGCAGTGTTACAAGCTTGGGGAAGAGTGGCTGGAGAGCTTCCCAGGGGAAAAGGACCTGGGAGTGTTGCTTGACAGCCAGCTGAATATGAGCCAGCAGTGTGCCCAGGTGGTGGCCAAGAAGGCCAACAGCATCCTGGCTTGTATTAGAAAGTGTGGCCAGCAGGACTAGGGAAGTGATTGTACCTCTGTACTCGGCACTGGTGAGGTCACACCTTGAATACTGTGTTCAGTTTTGGGCCCCTCACTCCAGGAGGGACATTGAGGTGCTGGAGTGTGTCCAGAGAAGAGCAACAGAGCTGGTGAGGGATCTAGAGAACAAGTCTTACAAGGAGCAGCTGAGGGAGCTGGGGTTGTTCAGCCTGGAGAAAAGCAGGCTGAGGGGAGACCTTATCGCTCTCTACAACTACCTGAAGGGAGTTTGCAGCCAGGTGGAGGTTGGTCTCTTCTCCCAGGTAACAAGTCATATGACAAGAGGAATTGGCCTCAAGTTGCCCCAGTGGAGGTTTAGATTGGATATTAGGAAAAATTTCTTCACCGAAAGGGTTGTCAAGCATTGGAACAGGCTGCCCAGGGAAATGGTTGAGTCACCATCCCTGGAGGTATCTAAAAAATGTGTAGATGTAGTGCTGAGGGACATGGTTTAGTGGTGGACTTGGTAGTGCTAGGTTAATGGTTGGACTTGATGATCTCAAAGGTCTCTTCCAACCAAAACGATTCTATGGTTCTGTTCTATGAATTGATGTGAGTGCCTGTCAGAAAAGGGAATTTGGTCAGGTGGAAGAAAGGGTGGGTAAGCTGTTTCACTGGGGTTTTTTTGGTTTGTTTGGTTTTGTGTTTTTTTTTTTTTTTTCTCTCCCCTACAGTGTTTTGATTTCAATTGATTTCAAGTAGGAAGGTAGAAAATATCAAAACAGAGTGTTCGGTCAAAGCAAAAGGCATGGCAGTGGATTTAGAAGTTTCTCTCGTTTGCATTCTTTGGAGCTCCCTTAAAATTAATTCAGAGGACATGACACATTCCTCTCCTCCTTTCTAAAGAAGTGGGAAGGGATTGTGGGGAGATCAGTGCATGTCTGTGTGAGAGATCCTAATTCTTGGGTATCCTTGAGATATTGTCATATCTGGAAGTGGACTCCTTGATCTTTCGTCTCTCTGTAAACAACAGTGTTGGTGGTGCTTAGAAAGGTACCTTCGTGGAAATTCCTACGCAGGATGTGTAAGCATTGACATGGATGATTAATGCTCTTACCTTAGGCTCTTTATATACTCTAAATTCACTTTACTTCTTTACAGGGTTTACTGGAGGCTGGGCACTTGACTGCTGAATTACTGGCTGACTTTCAAATGTCCTACACTTTTATTTCACAAAATTTAGCAGAAACCACTGTATGAATCTTAAAGTTTACCTTCAAATGGCTTTGCACAAATTTGTTAATGTCCTTTGGAGAAAGTCCTGTTACAGGCATTTCTGAAACTCATCTGATTTGGGGTTATTGCAGCTGGGGCTGCTGGGTAACGCAGTTTGGCTCTCTGCTGTTCCTGCTTTGCAGCGCTGCATGGCCCACCGTGTTTCATAGTCTGTGTCCCAACTCAGTTAGCAGTATGCTGCCAGCCAGAGATAAGCCCATGGACAAGCATACTACTCATGGCAGATAAAAGCCCCAAACAATAACTCAGTCCAATGTCATTCACTTAATATAAAAATAGAATTTAAAGCCACTACTCAGAATATTTAGTTGCAACAATCAGAAGCTTTTCTAACCTTATTCAGGCCCCAGGAGGGTAGGAGACATCTAACTCTTTGGTAGTTAATGCTGTTATTGACTCTCCTTCACTTCTGCAGTCTGTCCCCCAGTCGCCCATGTGATGTCTAGGCTTCTTCTTGTAACCTATGTATGCTAGGCCTTTCAAAGCATCTTTAAAACTTGTCTCAGAGACAAGGTGGAAATGGAGTCTCAGTGGATGGCTCCTGTCTTCCAAACTGGGAAAAATCAGGCAGAGAAATGCAGTGCACTGAGCTTTCTATTTTGTACTCTTACGCCAGGAAACCTGGGAAATGTGTCAGGCCATTCTTCTGAAAGGTTCCCTACAGCAGAAAATCCAGGATGATGCTGTTCATGCTGTCTGACATCGCTGACCCAAAATATTTTGTACTAGCATGCCAGACTCCCTAAGGAAGCTGGCAACAGTGGTACACAGGGCACTGAAGCAAAGTTTTTAGGAGCAGACCTGAAGTAAAAGCAAAAAGGAGACCTTAACCGGGCTCTTGGCTTATATGTGGAGGACAGGAGAGAGAAACTGTCTGATTTTAAAGCTGTTCTTTTGCACCTTAAATGCCCTGCACAGTTTTCCTCTGCCAGATCTTGTTTTTTGTAAGTTTTCCAAACCTAGGGAAACAGCAGTGAAGCTGTTCAGAGGAACTCCTGCCAATGAGAACCGAAGGTCATGAAAAACCTGGAATGAATAAACATTTAAGCTTTTCTGGCTCAGCTTCCTACTGGGCGCTCACTTTTGTCACCAGTGGACTAGTGTCATTCTGGACTACCACTTTATCACCTGCCAGATCAGCTGGTGTGCCAGTGTGACTAGGGATCTTTTGGGAATCTTTTTTTACTGCTTAGGGTTTCCTCCAGCATCTTGTGAAGGATCTCTGTCTCTGCCATTGCAAAAGAGCAAGAGTGCAGTTCATCTTACTGAGCATGGCATTCCTTACCCTGCCCTTGCTGTATGATGGGATTGGGCCAGGGGCTCCTGCGTGGAGCTGTGGATGTGTGTGTACTCAGTGGCATCTGTGGATGTAGAGAAAGAGGAACCTGTGAATATCCCTGCCTGAAGCACTTGCCGCTTTTTTCCTCCTCCTCCAGGACCTACACTGAGTTTCTCAGTGCACTTCCCCATACCCCTCTGCGCAGTGCACATTTGTGGCCTCACAAAATGTTTTGACTTTTCCTGTCACCCCTATCTCAGTACTGATCTCTGTAAGAGTAACTGGCCTATTGCTTGGAATAGCAGAGATGCAAGAATCTAAATATCAAGCAGTGAGTATTCCCAAGTCTGTGAAAATCAGGCATACATTCCCTTCTCTCTGAAGACCTGTTCTCAAATATTTGGTAATGTCATTTTTACAGTGTTAAAAATCCCAGTTCAAGCCTCTCATTAGCAACCATAAAATGATCAGTGCAAGATACTGCAGATGTTCTGTGAAAACTGAAGTTTGGATGCAGAGAAAAAGATGGTGGGTAGGAATATAGAGCAACTGAAAGAACTGTGAGAAACGATTCATTTTTAATCCTTATGGGTAAAAGCCAATAGTTGAAGAAAATAAGGTTGTTCCAATTGAAATTTGGGAAAGCGTGTGGGAACCATGGGTTTAGGACCATATTGCATTGGGAACCATAAACCAAAAATTGAGCAAAACACTGCCAGATTTTCCTAATATAATCTTACAGAATTCCATTAGCATTTACCAGGTGGCAGAACATAACGAAACTAGAACACAAGTTTTAAGAGAAAACAAGAAAGGACCAAATGGAGGACAGCAGAAAAATCTCAGATTCATACAAACATTTGGAGACAAAGGAAATTCCAACGGCTTGCAAGAAGATGGGAGAGCAAACAGAAGTCTATGCACTGCTGCAGTGGAGGGGATTTCTTACTTGTAACTAATCAAGAGGTTTTCCTGCCCACAGATTGGATTATTATTTTGTACGCAGGATCCTCGACCACATGTAGATGTGATACCTAAATTTACAGTAAGGGATTTCAGGGAAACCTGGTCATGTAAGAACTGGGTTTGTATCACTGGTATGCTAATTCTTTTAGTAGTAAAAATATATAAACATTATTAAAAGGCATTGTTTGTAATTATATCCAAAACAGGGCTGAACATAAAAGGTGGCATTCAGCTAATTTACACTGTAAACATCTCCATAGGAGCTACTCACTAGAGTCTTTCCTTACAGTTATAGAGATGAAATTGTTTCTGTAGATGCTTCTGACCAGCTTGAGCTGTCTACTTTAAAACAAAATGAGCTGTATGCTAGAAGCACATGCTCCTCTGTATTAACTGTAAACCTAATTGAAATTTAACATTTTGCCACACAGCACAAAAATTTGCCAAAATGACTCCAGATGCAAATATGGTTTGGCCTGCCTGGGAGGTACCTAGTCCTCATGACAGCTTCAGAAGAACTGCTATGTTTTGAAATAGATTGCAGGTAAATTACTATATGAACTGCTCCTAAAGAAAATCACATAAATCCTAATCCTAAAATTCTATGACTCTAAAATTTTGAAGGAAAAGGTGATGAACAGTATACATGATAAGCATCCATATATGAAAAAAATATAAAAGTTCACAGCTAGATCTGCATTATATTGGCTTCAAATGAAAGCAGATATAGAAGAAAATCTCAAAGAATGTTAAATATTAAAATAAATTTATCAAAGAAAACGGTCTGTGATGTTCATCCAAGAAACATTAGGTTCATGGTCTAGCATAGTCATAAATTACTTCATCTTTCCTGGAAAAAATATGTATTGTTTTTGGAATACTGTCTTTAATACACCAAAATGGTACAATTAGAAAATATGAATGTTAAACATGTGATTTCCAATAACAAGATCCTTTATTTACTAGAATAGTATATTAGTCGTGACAGTGACAAAAGAGCACTGACGTTTGGTACTCTAGAACTTAAACATAGAATAAACTAACCGGGATTTTATGTATACAACTGCAAATGTAATGGGCAGTGCACAATCATGTAAAATGATAGCAAGGATGATTCTAAAAACTGAAGAACCAAATTCAGATCCTCATTTGGCATATCCGGTCCTGAAGTCTGGACTTCCACCTGCTGAAGCACTGTTCAATAGGAAGCTTAGGCTTAAGAGGATTCAATCTTCATTACTAAACCTTGACTTTTCCCCTATTTCTTTCTTCTAACCCTTGGTGTTCTGTGTCCCATGGATAGTATCATTACAACTGTGAGTAAATTTGGGACTTTGTCCCTCTCTGCCCCTTGATTCCCCAGGTCCGTGTTAGTCTCTCCTCTGCTCATCCTCTATGAATTCAGCCGTTTCTTTCCTTGCAATTTGCCCATTAGGATTTTGTGATCAAGTTCAACCACTGGACCCACACTACTGCCTCTTGTCCCTCCACAACACCTCTAAAAGATGAAATTAAACAATATAGACTCATCTATACTGTCCTATTGCCATAGGACAGTATAGACTCAGCAACTGTCAAGCAAGTTAAGAGTCTTTATGTTCACAAAACCACAATATGAGCAAGGGTGGTACATATGCCCACAATATAGGTACAAGCAGCAAGGTGAAGATGTACCTTGTTACCACCTTTGCTGAGCAAGGGGATTGATGAAAAAACCCTGACACCTGTGTAGCAGCTTCCATAGAAAGAGAACACAAGAAGGCTTGCGGGCTTCGTAAACACCAAGATCTGAAAGAGAAGAGGCTGCAGGGAAATGGGTGGGTTGCACAGCATCAATGGAGATTAAAATTCATGAAGTGCCTTGAACGCGGTTGTCATTTCAGATGCTAAGAGAGGATTGCTGAGATGTGATTTGATTAACTTGCAGTGGGTGTTTATCTTTCGGAAACAGTGCGGTAGAAGGATAGCTGACCCTTCCAGATTGCGGTTATGTATCCCAACACAAGCTTTTCGTCCCTGCACATCCTAGAGTACTGCAGGGCGGAGCAGGAGCCTGGCTCTGTGGGCTGTGCAGTTTTCGGGACTGTGGTTCCTGCTCCACAGTTGCATTTCCGAGGCAATTGTCTGGGCTGCCTTCGCGCACTTCCTGCAATGGCGGGGTTCAGGACACATTCACTGCTCAGTTTTGCCCTCAAAATTATTCATGGTGACTTCTGATCTCCAGTCTCACCCTCCCACCCTATTTCTACTTTTTTTTGTGTCTTTTGTTTGTTGTTTTCTGTTGTTTTCATGGGTGGGCTCTCACTTTGAGCAGTGGGACTCACAGCACAGGCTGTGGCGCATAGAGCAATTGAACTAGCAGCAACCCTTGTCCGTTAATGCCAACATCTGGGGTTTTTAGTGACCAAGGAAACCGCTGTGATACTCCTTTTCTTGCGCATCAAATACATGGGTGTGATCACCTGAGCTTCACCTGCATTGAGTTTGTTTCACGGGGAAGAAAAATAGGAGCGAGAGACGTATCCCTTTGCTCTATGGAGCACCGATACCCTCTAGTGGTAAAACCGCAGGCATTTTTAGGCAAAAGATGACGATTTCATGACTGACTTATCATCTGTCTTCCTCTTGGACAAAAATCTGCACATCATCTTTAACTGACAGTGCTGTTCTGTTGAATGATGTCATAAATTCATGCCTGTAGTTTAAGTAGCTGATGATGTAATTTCCTTGGGCTGTTTTCAGTGTGTTTTGTCTTTCATGAAATCATTTAAATGATACTTGTGAGCTGATGGGTGACCGAATTTTCACATAGTATGAAGAAATGGTTGTAATGGAAAGCACCAAGTAGCAAAAGCGCAAGGCTTTAAATGGAGAAATAGTGATGGTACCGCTGTAATGGCTGTAATGTGTCAGATCATAGGTGGTTTATAGCTAATCGAAGGAATCCTGTTGTCTCGGTTGAGTTCTCACCAGTTTGCTCATGGAGGCACAGGGTAGCTGGATCATGGGTCTTGGGAGGCCAGTGAGCCACTGGCTTTGTAATTGCAAGGTGGGGACAGCAAGGTATGGTGTGACAAAGCAAGCTTGAGGGCATGGCAGGAACATCACAGAATTGCTAAGTTAACAGCCAAATGTCTTCAGCAGCAGGAGTGTGGTTATAGGTAGATGGCAAAGGACACATTCTGGATGCAAAGGCTATTTCCTACCAATCACATAACCCTTGCTCTAGAGCATGGCTGGTGAGTAGGAGAAGATGAAACTTGCCAAAGGAATCCAGAGTTATTTAGCATGAGCAAACCCATTTATTTCTGTTCTAACCTTGCTTGAAATGGCTGATCTAAAATTTTCCTGGCATAGGAAACTTCAGTCCGAATAGGCAATGTTAGGAAAGCCACAGCAAAGTAATCCTTCAGGATTTGCTGTGAAGTGTTTCACTGTTGCCTGTTCATTGCATAGAGGGTGTTAGTTGATTCTGTTTAGGGGAAATTCCCACCCAAAAGGCAGCAGGAGCTATCTGGAGCTCACCTCTCTCCTTTTACTCCAGCTGCAAAAATTTTGCAAATCCTCAGAACGCGCTCCCTTAGCCCTTGGTTTCCCCATATGTGAAGGAAACAAAACCCCAAGACAGGTTAGAGGACACATGTCTCTGAGCTGAGCCCCTTTCCCCATGGTCCTTGCCCGCTGCCTCCACACTGCAGAGTGTGGACTCTGCTCATTTCACCCAGTGAAACAAAGTGGAGTTTTATTCAGCAAGAAATGAAATCACACTTTAGGTATCAGATTGAAATTCAAAACAGGTAGTACACACTAAACACAGTTTGAGTCTTAACAAGCTTTTTTCCCTGGATGATTTCAGTACCTAATGCTTATCATTTCTTTGATGTAGCCTAACTATGAAAGCAAGGGATCCAGGGCTTTCATGGAGACATCCATCGAATTTATTCACAAAGCTCTGAAATATTTCTATGGCCACCTGCCCCTCTACTCCTGCAGATCAGGTTTTGGGAGCACATTAAAATGACCATGATCTGGGTACATGAAGTACTAGAATATGAGCTTCCCCTAGTCTGCTTCACAGTAATCACTTACGAGACTCGCTTGATTTTTCTTACCTCTTTATGTATAAAAGATTTTCAATAGCTTGATCCTGGGAATAGTTTTACAAAGCAGATCAACGTGACTTTAGGTTGGACTGAATTGGATTTACCAGCAGTGGGAGTTATATTTTCTGTCAAGTCTCTGTGTTTTGGGGACTCATAGACAGGCAATAGCACAGGGGCAGCGATTTATCATGCATTGTGTTTACTGCAGGGCAGAACTTTACCCTCTCTATTGTTTCTCTCTCAAACCTTTTTTATCTTTTCATCTGCGTAGAGATGAGTGCAAAAAGGGAAACAAAAGAAGAAATGCAGTGCAGTTTTCAAGGGAGGGTTTGACCTGGTGCTGCATTGTATTGAAGCGTTTACTGTTTCTCAGGTCTCAGGATGTGCCAAGTAGATTTATTCCACTGTAACTGCAGTGCCATTTTGTGAAGCACAAAGCACGTCAGCTTGGAGTTGACCTCATGAGCCTTACAGACTTCTGCCATACCATGCAGTCCCTTCCCAAAATAAAGTATCATCCATTTCCTTCCTGAAGGCTGCAATCAAGTGAATTAATGCATGTCTGTCCCAGTACCGTTCTGATTTAGGATCTTGCCAGTCCCCCCTGTCCAGGTTGAGAACCCTTAATCTTCATGAGATCTCACCTCACTGCTCACTGATGGGAAGTAGCAATCCTCTGAAGGTCTCCACTCGGGTTTTTATACATAATATCTCCAATGCAAATACAGAGAGGGGTAACAATGCTGTGTATTTTTCCTTTTATTTCATTCCAGATTTCTGATTGTCTTGGGGTGTTTGATCTTAGCTGTCCTGACAACTTTCAAGGAGTATGAAACTGTTTCGGGAGACTGGCTCCTCTTGCTGGTAAGTAGACTGGCTGCAGCATCACCCTGGGAATGTCCTTGAATTGAAATCAGCCCCATCAGCAGTGATGGAAACTTACTGCAAGCTCTGCATGCAATAAGATTTCTTCTGTAGGTCCTGGAGCAGTGACCGTACACTTACATATTATTGGAGAGTTCCCGGTCCGCTGTCAACAGCGAATGAATAAAAGGGAAGTAAAGAGAGGGGAAAAATACTAGCCTGAGACTTTTAAATAATGGCTTTTCAACATTTGCCTAACAGTTCTCCCATCGAAGTATCAATACATTTCCTATTGACCATGCCAGACCTGAGCATTTGTTGGGGGGTTCTACCAATCCCAGCATTTCTTTCAAGGGAGGTCATCAGAATTGGACTCACACTTGTGCCCAGTAGCAGCATAACTGGAATTGTTGCAAGCAGTGCCTCCAATGACTATCTATGAGAGGAAATGTATTTGTAGCAAATACATTCTTTTCTCTGTGTTTCCAGCATGCTTGTTATATAAATTTTGTAGCTCATGCTCAAGACTGTATTTCTGTAGGCCTCTGATTTGGCAGAAGAAGAAAAAAGTAGAAAAAAACCCCGTCACTAATTATAAGCATAATATATTCATCATTTTATGAAAATGTCCCTAAAAAAGAACTTTGTCTGCTCCCGTAGCTATCATGAAATAGAGAGCGCAATGTCTCACTTAACCTGGCCTTGTAGAAAAGCATCCCTAGGGAAACTGCACAGCAAGAGAAGTTCAGAATCTCAATTTCCATTTCCCCTTGTACCCCCAGAGACATGTAGATCCGAGCTGGAACTAAATGCCAAAAGGAATGAAAGGTGAATTCCCCTTGCATGTTCCTTCTCAAAAAGCATCTGTATGAAAACACCCTTGTCCCCTAGGGAATGTGAAACTCACTTTTGGTCCCTGTTAGCCTGCTTAGACATATCTTTACACATTTGAAAAAGCCTGAGGTTATTTTTCCTTCTCCTGTGCTTCCTTTTATGTGGCGCTCAGCGTTTTTCAGAAGTGCCTAGCAGCTGTGGGCATGGGCATCAGGAAAAAATACCCTTTCCTCCTTGTCAGCTGTTGACAGAGAGGATAAGTAACTGCGTGCTCCATGCTGCCCTTGGCCCATCTCTGCTGAGAACCTCAGAGAAGCTCTTTCCTCTCCATTCCCTCCCCATGCTTGGAAGAGTTTTTGAGCAAGGTGGAAAATCCCATTCTGCCGTGCGCCAGAAGTTTAAGGGAATAATATATGCCTTAAATTTGTCTTACATATGCCTTTATCATTGCCTTAAATTTATGAGCATATGAATATACTGTATCCTGTCCCTGTCTCTATAGATATGTCTGCATGAACGAGCTGCTGGTGGGGAACCCTGGGTGTGGGTATAGAGTGCACTGGGGACTTTGCAGTCACCACTCACATATGTCTTCTTCTTTCGTGTGGAACAGGAGGTCTTTTTGTGAAGTAATTGCCCTTCCATCAAGGCAGGGTAAGCACTTCACATTTACCCAACAGCAGAGGCACATCCTTTCTGCAGAGCACTTAGCAGGCTGTAAAGTTTTGTCCTACTTCGCCTTGCCTCTTTTATCAACCTAGATTCTCCTCTCCACTTTTTTCCTCTCTCTCTCTCTCTCACACTCTCGTACCCCAACAGTTGCACCTCATCTGTTTCCTTCAGCTATCTCTATGTGTCCAGAATTGCTGCGAAATTTGTTACAAGTCTAACGACATAGTTTGTGTCTTTGATACAGGAAACTTTTGCCATTTTCATCTTTGGAGCAGAGTTTGCCTTAAGAATCTGGGCTGCTGGGTGTTGCTGTCGCTACAAAGGATGGAGGGGGAGACTCAAATTTGCCAGGAAGCCTTTGTGCATGCTGGGTAAGCACATGTTCTCTACTACTGTTTTCCCCATTACGTTCTTTTCCTTCTAAGCCAGTTTGGGGGGGATGTCCAAGAAGCAGTAAATGGCAGCGAAAAGAACACTGAAATCAGATCTGCCCTTTCTGCTGGGAGCTGTGTCCTGCTTGGAGTAGTTACTTGAAGTAATTGTCAGTAACAATTCATTCGAGACACTCTTGGGTGGCTGGTCAGTGAGAAAAAAATGAATCCGTCTCCTAGTCAAACACATTTTTCTTGTCCTGAGTCCCACTACATTTTTCTTAAGCTCATCAGAAAACATACTCTGTCTGCCGTCAGTTTCAAACCACTGCAGATCCCAACACTGTGCCATCTTCTCCATCATTCATATTGAAATGTTGTGTTTTACCTTTGTAATGTTGATCTGCATTTGCAAACACTTATCTTTGTGATTTCATCCATGTTATCTTTCAGGCTTGGAAGATACTGCCGTACAACTGTCATAAAACTACTCATTATTCATATTTGAATCCATCCTAAAACTCCTCATTGTGTCCACAAACCAAACCAGCCAACATTTAGGAGCTCACTCTGCCCTGAACACCTGTCATGCACATCCACATTCATTCACTGTTTCCAGGATTCCCTCATTTATTTTGATGCTTTTCAGGCCAAACACTAGGTTTGTGTTCTTTATTTGTACAGCACATAGCACTCCGGGGAGCCGTGGTACTGCAGTTATATGAGTACATGCTACCCTCTTCCTTCTCCCTCCTTTTATTCATCTTGTGGGTCTAAATGGTAAACAAAATTGGAAAAATTTTCTTTGTGCATCTATGCTATCTTCAATTTAGTAGTCCTCCTTTGGGTGCTACTGTTGTATAAATACTTCTTATACTTCCCATTGCATTATGAAGGCAGTAGAGCACGGTGTGCGCAAGTGGGATTGATACTGTCTCATGCCTTCTTGGTAAAAGCATCATCTCACTTCTGAGAATGAATCTTCATTGATATCTGTGTAAAGAACAGAAATCCCACTCTTGGTTGTCCTTGGCACAAGTTTGTTTTGAGAATAATTGGAAGTGAGTAAATCTGAAATCCATCCGGTGCCACTCTTTTTTGGCTGGAAATACGATGTGAAGGCAATTTAAAGACTGAGTGCCTGGAGAATGTTTGAAGCCTTTTGGTACCACTTTTTTCTCATATATGTATAGGATCAAAAAGCAGGGAGGAAACAAGGAAAAGAAAGAGAAAGAAATAAAACAAGAAGTAGTGATGTGATTTGCATTTCAGACCTCTTCAGTTGATCAACAAATTGGCCCTGTGAGTGCTTACAAAAAATAGTATTACTGACTTTGATATTTTAAAGGGAAAACTCAGTCAAAAGAACAAACCACTAGATGCACTATCAAAAACTGAATTTCTTACCTACTGACCTGTTCACGAAGGTGTTCCTGTGGAACAGATGAATTTAAGGTTGTTTTTCTGTCAGCATTCAGACACTGTTTCATCCCTAAGCTGGTTCAGACAGCGTCTCAAGTCCAGTGCCTCGGTCTGTAGATTACGAGGCTTTCTGGTGTGTTCTGTCCGTGACGCCAACTGTGTGGCAGGTGCAGATATCTCTTTAATTGGCAAGAGAAAGCATTTTCAGGCAACTTTAAAATTTGCCCAGGGAAATCTGCAGCACAACCAGATGGGATTAAGAAGCAGGTGATACGGCCACTTTTGTTGGTAGGCCTTGTTCTTTTTGCCTTGCAGATATCTTTGTGCTGATTGCTTCAGTGCCAGTGGTTGCTGTTGGGAACCAGGGCAATGTTCTGGCCACATCTCTCAGAAGCCTCCGCTTCCTTCAGATCCTACGGATGCTCCGAATGGACAGGCGGGGCGGTACATGGAAACTCTTGGGATCAGCCATTTGTGCACATAGCAAAGTAAGTGAGGAGTTTGCTGGGCTTAGCTGGGACTTGGGAGAGAGATGTTGAAAGGAAAGAGAGGGGATGCACAGGAGCAGCAATGCCTTGGGACTATGTCTAGTAGTTCAAGCAATAGTTTTGTCCTTTCAGCTTTATTCTATTTTTAGCCCTTGTTTTACCCTTCTCTACTCAATAGCAGTGCTGGGAAGTAACAAGAGAGAGTGTTCATTCCCACACTCATTACAACAGGAGTTTTGCCTTTACACTGATGAGAGCAGGGTCATCCCTTTAATGGCGAAGTATGTTGAAATCTTTGACAGAAATGCCTCTGTATTTGCAACATGTTTGTAGTGGCTTCTCAGACATCAACAGATGGAACAGGACTCCGGAGGGATGGAAAGAGGCTGGTTAGCAGAAATGTGGTTTCAGAGGGAGCTACTGAATTTGGAAGCATGGGCCAGGCAATACAAAGATGCACACAGTGTGAACCCAGACAGACAAGATTTCTAAAATCATCTTTGCTCAGTCTAACTTGATGCTAAAGTCAGACACATCCTGTCTCACACCAGACAGATACGTTGTGTTCTTGCATTTTCACCAAACATTATTACAAGTTAAAAACTATCTGCATAAAAATCCTCTAGATGAGATTTCTCATCTGCACAGGGTGTAGAAAAATTGTGTATACTCTGTGCTACATACTGCTTTTTCTTATCCATGAATGACATTCCTGACATTTTAGGCGTTCTTGAAAATTAAAATACCAGCTGGCACAGCATAATTAGACTTTGCTTCTTTGTAGTGGCTGATAGGGATACCCACCCTGCTTCATTTCATACCAACTTCTGTTTGTTCCCCATAAAAACTTACTACAAGGCAGGTGGCACAAAAACACTTATGTCAAAAATGTTTCTCAGGAAACTGAGATTGTGGAAGAAGTCTATGTGCTGAAGACATTGTTTAGAAATTGTTTAAGGTTTCATTGTGTGGGATTTCATTCAAATGTTCCTTATTTGATTCCCAATGACCACCCCTTGGACCTGAGCTGGCTGCAGGAGATAAAAAGGGGTTGCAAGAACTTTGCTTCACTGGAGACAATAAAGAAACAATTTTGATAACGAGGTTAGCCAACAAATTTCCTTCTGTCATTGCACACCAGAAATCAGCCAAGAAAGTTGACTTATCTCGAGACTCAATTATGAAATTCTCAGCTACAACCTTTTTTCTTTTTTTTTTTTTCAAATGCAGTTCTCACTAAAAAAAGGAATATTGATTTTCTACCCACTTGTGAAGACCTTCACCAAAAAAGTTTCTGCTTTGTTTCAGACATTGCTGGGATTTGAACTTGGGTTGCTGCACGTCCCACCTCAGTAGGATTAGCCACACACTCCACTGTAGTCACTCTCTCTAAAACAAGGAAGTTCAGGTTTGTTTTCACACAGACAGTTTTCAAGGTCTGTTCTTATTGCATCAGTTCATGGTGAAATCATACATCACAACATGCTTTGTTATGCCTGAAGAGAAGAAACTGCATCCTGCAGCCTTGGCTCTATGGAGGTATGGAGAGGGCAGAGCTGTTGATTTGCCTGCCAAAAATGACCAAGCCTGGGGGCAGCAGGAATGGTAAGAGTCAAGGTCAGGGACAGAACCCCGCAGCACCCTGTGTCATGTGTGTAGCTAAGCCCTTAACCCAGCTTTAAGCAGAACTACAACTGCAGATTGCTCCAAGCTGTTCCCAAGGAAGATGCCATGTAAGGGCTAATTCTTGTAAATCTTTGCATTATTTCCCAGTAAGTGCTGAGATGGGCTGGTCATGAGCTGTTACCAAGCCAGCAGCGACAGCTCTGCTGTTGCCCTCAGTCCTTCTCTCTTCTCTTCACGTTTACTTTTCCACTGTGGGCATTGAGACTGTTTTCAGGCCCTCCAATGTCCATCTGTTTATTTTGCAGGAACTCATCACTGCCTGGTACATTGGGTTCCTGACACTCATCCTATCCTCATTTCTTGTTTATCTGGTCGAAAAAGATGTTCCTGAAAAGGATGCTAATGGGGTGGAGATGAAGGAAGAGTTTGAAACCTATGCAGATGCACTGTGGTGGGGGCTGGTAAGTGACTTCAAAAATACCTTATCCCCTTCCTAAAAACTTTGTATCCAAGAAGAGATAAAGTATTGATGTTAAGGATTACAGTATAAGTGCTGTTAAATTTGGGTAACATTACCAAAGTAGGGATGCGCCTACAATCATTTAACAGAACTTATACCCCTGTTGATTTTCAGTCAGACAAGGGCCCTTAGGTACTTAGACCCCTTTCAAAATCAGTCTGTGCTTTTGGCTTCTGGGAAACCTCTCTTTTAGAGGAGTGTCTCTTTGGATGTAACTGTACTGTCAGAGCCTATGAGAGCAGTATCCTGCCTGTGAGAGCTACATCCCTCAGAAAATGGCAAAAACAGAGCTGGCCAAATTGGGAGGTGCTGTTGACTGAGGTACAAGAGGCCTTGCAGAGGGATCTAGATGGATTGGAGCACTGGGCAATGAGTAATAAGATGAAATTTAGCAAGTCCAAAATTTCTCTGGAAAGGATAACTCAACGCTTCCTTTGTGTCTTAACATGCATTCCTCAAGAGTCACTCAGGGAATGCCTTGGTGGAAGAATACTGAGCAAGAGGGATCTTTGATACATCTGTTCTATTCTCTTCTCATGACGAGAGGAGTATTGGTTTGCGCCACTGCTCATTTGATCACGAAATATTCCTGCTACCTGGTAGACAGAATTCATGTTACTTTGCTACCAATAGTTAGGGGAGTCTATATCATGCTGTGACTAAAATTTAGCAGCATATTTTTTTATTTACTGCAGTTCACTCATAAATGGCAAGATGACCCCCACCATTATTACTCAAAAGGTCATGAGTGTTTCATAGAACACCTGGATATTTTCATATCCTTACATACCCAGGATATTTAGGGAGAGTCTCATTGATGAGAAAAGGTACACGGCTGGAAATTGGCAATTGTGCATGAAAGGAGTAAGTTGTCACAGTCATCTTTGTTTTACAGAGACTGAGACTTCAGGGAAAGGTAGCCCTGATTTTTTGTTAAAGCTCTGCAGGCTGTAAACTGGCAAGTCCCACTCCTAACTGTGCACTGATGGTGGACAGGAGACTCACTGCATACAATGTCACATGGAGTTCCCTTTCAGCAAATGCATCCTAGAGAGGCACCTGCTTTAAGACTAAATCTGTTCTCCCTTGTGCAATGCCTCCGTGCAATGACTATGATGCCATTAAAGAAAAAATTGGTTGGCCCATCGTCAAGATCCTATTTTAAGAAGCTGTGCATGAACTCCCGTAGAGCTAAGTGAGTTATGCAGGTGTCATGGTGACATTTAAAGCAGAGCTGTTGGCTTTGTTTTTCTTATGGGACGTCCTGGTCATTCTGCCCGCAGATCACGCTTGCTACGATTGGGTATGGCGACAAGACCCCCAAAACATGGGAGGGACGGCTGATTGCAGCTACATTCTCTCTCATTGGAGTGTCTTTCTTTGCTCTTCCTGCAGTAAGTACCTTCCCCTTCCTCTGTTAGGCACAGCCCAGCACTGTGCACTTGAAAAAGCAAAAACTGCCAGTGGGATCAAAATCTCTTTTTAAGAAGTGATTCAGACACTTGAGCTGTTCTATATCAGTAGATCAAACTCCTTTCTTCCCAACTTTGCATAGAGCTAATTGGGAATAATATGTCACCCTGATACTCCTCCAGCCATGTGTGGGCATTTCCTGAGACAGTGCTCATTGGCACAGGCCAGCTGAATCCTACTCTGGCTGCTTAAGAAACGATCTCTAAATTGCTTTTGAAAGTATATTTGTTCTCTTGTGTTACATAGGCCAAATATTTGCCTCCTCTGCNNAGTAACACACAGTGTTAAAGTCCTCAGGCAAGAACGAGGTAAGATCTAGGTGAGATGGATCAAATAGCAACAGAAGCCATCCCAAGTCCAGATTTTAGGATATTTTTCCTTTATATTGAGACTTGGAAAAATTTTTATGGAGGATGAGTGGTCCCACACACCCAAATCCAGCATATGGTCAGCATAGCTCTTTTATCACACGAGTACAGTTTCACTGTAGCCTGAGTGGAAAGTAATACACTACCTGGACACCTCCAGCTTGGAAAAGCAGTAGACATTCAAGAAGCCGATTGAGGACCTTAAAATGATTTGTTATGGACTGTGGTCCTTGAGAGGATCATGACAACCTTG
>VYZM01003466.1:3034-16330 GCA_013398915.1 Dromas ardeola
ATTTCAGTGACTTCTGCTATCATTCTTAGTGGTAAAGTTCCACCAGTTTGAAATTGTGATGTTGCTAATTTACATGGATGTGAATCAGGCTTGACCTGAGAATCTGTGAAACCATTACCAATTTCCACTGTACTACCTTTTTCCACCCCCAGCTTCCTCCTGCAATGTGTGCTGTAAGAGCGGATAGAGCACTTGTTTAGTTATTTTTGGCAGTATCAAAAGTCACTACAGTCCTTTCAGAAGTTGTAGTCACTGTAGCATACCTTAGCATTCCTTGCTTTGTACATCTCCGCACTCTGGTATGCAGTTACGTAGGTAGTAAACTAGAAGGAAGGACAGCGTTGTTTCTTGCTTATGAGAGTAAACGTGAGGGGTGGAGACTTCAAGAATATTAAAACTGCTAGGCTAAAAATATTTGATGGAAGGATGATTTGTTATGATTTGAGCATCAATTGATATTTTTCATTATCTCATTTTCTCTTGAATTTTCCTTGGAAGGGCCAAATTTGTGAGATGTGATTATATTTGTGTTCTCTTTGAAACCACAGAGATTTATAGTGTGCTGTTGCTTAGTACATTGCAACTGGATGTGGAGTAAAAGCTAGTTCAAGCTGGAGATGTGGTTTTCTAAGTATTTTCTTGGAACAGTACTTTTAGAAGTGTGGGTTATCTGGGAGGAGGGTGTGCTTTGTGCATGAAACTACGGGGATACCAACTTTTCCGAGTGGGAGGGAGTAGTGAAGGGTGTTTTCCGTGAGAGGGGACACTGTCAGCTCTAAGGCTGCAGTTCCATGAGCAGCAGAACTGACTAAACAAAACTCTGACACCAAAATGGGTCCTGCTCACAGCTGTGTTGCCCCTCCTCTCTCTGTGAGTACCTTGGACTCTCTTGACTTTAATTTAATTTAAGAATGAACGCACTACCTAGATACAGAGAATTTATCAACGTATGATGTAATAAATCAACACAAAGTGGGCAATAGAAGCATATGAGGAAAGGGAGATGAGAGGGGAAAGAACCACCTCTCAGCTCTTCTGTCAATGAGCTGTCATTTCTTACAAAACTGAACCTTTATTTCCTTTCCATTTAATTCCTTTGCTTCTGAGAGTTCACGAAGATTTTATGATAACTAAAAATCTGATTATCCGGTATCTCAATACTTTAAGTTCGAAAAGTGTTTTTGAAATCTGTGCAGATAAAGAGCTGAATTTCTTTAATTAATGTCATGCTGCCTTTCTTTAGAACTGCCGAACTAGTCAAAAAGCAGGCTGCTAGGTATTAAGAGACTGTTAGGTATTAGGACTAGAACCATAGAAATGGGGAGGACAAACCTGATTCCTCTTGTCAATCCAAATAGGAAAATGCCTGCATTTTATGTGAGAGAAAAATCTGACACAAGTAGCTGTAGATGGATCTCTGTTATATGTCGATATCTTACCTGTGGCAAGGGAAAAAAAAAACGGCAAAAAAGGTTGGAGGAAACTACAAAAAAGATTTGTTCTGGTTTGTATTTGTGAAAGGACTTCATTCAGTTCCTCAAAGTGTCAGGAATGCCAGCAGCGACACCCACAGAAAGAATAACTTGAACTTAACTTCCAGGCATTTTAGTTGGTGTGTTTAGACTCTGCTGCTACGTTATGGGGCAGAAGCATGCTGTGTATGAACTGGAAGGAAAAGGTGTGGGAACATTCCCCAACACAACTGATATTCCTTTTCAAATTTAAAAGAAGTCAAAGTCTGGTGAAGGTGGTTAAGATTGAGAAGGTTTTCCCTTATGTACCTATTAAGATTTTCTGCTGCATGCCACGTATGTATTTGTATATTTATTCCTAGATACAATGTATTCTTTTGGGTTTTGAGTTGGAAGTGAAGAACGTGATCAAATGAGGAATATGTAGAGTTGTCTAATCCATCCCCAGTCACCACATAACTTTCCCAGTACATGCTTGAATGCCTTGTTTGGTCCACAATAAAGCCATTAGTTAGAATACATTCATTTGTACCTTGAGTTATAACTAGTACCAGCTAATTCAATAAAATTGAATAAAGATAGTGTTGTATTTTTCTTGATTTTATTTTTTTTTTTGTTAGATAGATTTTAAAACTAAATTTATGATAGAATACAGGCAGAAACCAAATGATGGTCATGTCTGAATTCTTCCAAATCTAGGGAAGCTAGTTCCAGGATTTCTGGGTGGTGTTTAAAATATCTAAAATTCCAAATCTAGATCTGATGAACTTTAAGAAGGTTCAGGTACAGAGCTGAACTTCATGCTTTGGACTCATCTCTTGGGCAATTAAATGTAATGTAATAACAACCTACAGTGAGTGTTTGCATATATTAGCTAAAATGTTAGCAATAACTAGGGTGATTAGATGGAAAATTACTATTTACTACACATATGTCACAACTAGCTTTTGGTTATATTCTTTAACCTGTTTACTGCCTCTTTTGGAGCTGAAAGAGTAAACACCTGCTTAAAAAAGTAATAAATAATGAACACAAAATTGTGTCAAATTCAGGAGTGTCACCGGGAGGACCTTAGAAAAATACATTTTTCTTGTCTTATCTAGTTTTCCAGGAAATTACAAGCTAGCATATGCTTTCAATTTTTGAGGTCAAAGTTATAATTTTTGTTCGCTAAGTTACATAGGAGAAAACTTTGAGGAATCTTTAATATTGCCAAATATGTAAAGGGCAGCGATGGAAGAAGAAAACAGAGCTGTGGAACAAAGTAGTTCATGCACGGAAGAGAGATTTATCTTGGCTCAGCAGAGCCATATATAAACTTTCTTTTTGCTGGTGACTTCAGAGTAGACTACGTAAGAGAGGCAGTTAATAATTTCTGGCTTCAAGCTACATCTCTTATTTAAATGCATTCTTTTAAATTTTTAAACAGGAGTCAATGAATTATAACGATAGTGAATGTTTGTCTAGGTATAAGCTAATGGTATTCACTTGGTTATAAAATCTGCATGTTTCAGAAATTACAGCTCTTAGAATTGTATGTGTTTTTATATTTTATTTCCCCAAGAGCTGGTCTGTTAGGGTTGCATTTATGAAAATGTAGTAAAAGGCTGCTATTAAGAGTATAGATGGGTTCCTGTTCTGTGGGTAAATACGTATGGTCTGAAGACCTGCCACAACTGGAATCAAAGGCAAAATGTCCAGTGATTTCATAGAACTTGGGATTAACCTACCTTCATATATAATTTGCTTTACATTCCTGGTTTTAGGTGAAGGACTAGGAGGGGCAAAAAAAGCACCCACTGGCTAGAAATTTTCAGTTGTCATATTTTATAGATTTCAACTTTTAATGTTGTAGCGTTTGAGCATATTTATATGACATTATTTAGCTGTGGTGTAGAATTGTACTGTCATTGTGTAACTGAAAGTTGGCAAGAAACTGACTGTAATAGTTTTCCTGTATTTATAGTAGTAATAAAGCAGATCACATAAACACAAGTGGTTTTCACACTAGAAATGAGTAAAATTGTCTCAAGTTAATTTTAAGCGTATCAACAGGAGAACACTTGCCAGCTCGAGTGACCCATTACTTTTACTGTTTCTTTCTGGGGGAATTTGGGGGGAGGAGAGAGACTGTTTGTAATTACAATGTAATAAAAGATGCATTATATATTACATTACAGTGCATGAAAGTCAAACGTATAGGTCATGTTAAAGCATACATTACAGAATTATGTATAGTGCATGATGATTATAATGTGAAAAGACAAGTTGATATCATTTTCTATGTTGTTTTGCAGCAAGCTGTGACCTTTTATTCTGTTCTGTTAAAAGCAGATAGTGGCAGTTGAAACAACCTACTCCCTGTTCTAAACCAGATAAGAATTGCATTATTTTGTGATTAAATGGAAACCAGAACAAATACTGAAGGGGCTTCAGGCAGCTAGACTATGCTATTCTAGAAATACTGATTTTTTTTCCTTAACATATTTAGAAGTCTGTTGCTTTTTCTAGATTCTGGTCAGCTAGAACAGCAACTTGAGGAGGCCAGCACTGCAAGACGGGAGTTGGATGATGCTTCCAGACAAATAAAGGCTTTTGAGAAACAGGTCAGAACGCTGAAGCAAGAGAGGGAAGATCTTAATAAGGTAAAAGCATTTTGTCAGCAACTTTTCTAAACCCTAAAGACTGTTTTATTTGTGTTCATTTTACTTGAAATAACTTTCAAGTGTAAAATTAATGAGCAGACAACAAATGTGTAGCATGACCTACTTTGCTTTCTGCCTCTTTTTTTGAAGACAAGGACATTATTTAACGCGTTATATGTATGACTGCTGGGTGGTCCTAGGTGACTGCTTCCAGATAGTGATGAACTCCATGATCCAAACTGCATGGAGGCTGCAAAGAAGAGTTTGTAGATGAAGGTGATAATGATAGCGGTTAGAAGACAGAGTGGAGAAGAACTATTCCAGACAACTAATTTAATCTGAAGTATGGGTGAGACTAGCACGTAAAAAATGTTAAGAATATGGTATTAAGGCTGTGTTGCAGAAGTGTTTCCAGAAGAGAGATGTGAAAATATGCCCAAATATGAAAATTGAAAAGTAATTTGAAGCAACTACGGATAAAAAATACTGGGGTTTATACTGGTCTATCTCCCCATTTCCTTGTTTTCTTATTTATAGCAAACTGTCTTTCATGGCTCTTTTTTGTATTCGTGGTTAAATCAACCTGTAATCAGGTGTGAAATACATTAACCTGTTTCTCATAATGATTATATTGACCCCAATTCCTTGTTTTCTATTTATAGCATACTGTCTTTCATGGCTCTTTCTTGTATTCGTGCTCAAATCAACCTGTAATCAGGTGTGAAATACATTGACCTGTTTCTCATAGTGATTATATTGACCCAGTATTTTAGAGCCCCCACTCAATGTTGATGTGCCAGCTGTATTTAACACTGTTTCTTTTAACCCTTAAGGCTCTTAAAACCTCGAAAGCTGCCAGTTTGTCCAAGAAAGACCATCTCTCTTCTAAAACAAGTTGTAGTGATTAGGACTTCTTTTTAACAACCTTAGAAAATGTCTTTAAATACGTATAGATGTCAACAGTGCCAAAAATTCTTCCTGCCGCTCTTCTTTGCATCCTCAGACTTGCTTTTCCTTGCTTCTGTGTTCTGTTGAACATCATTAAACCATTTAAACTGTTGTGGTCCCTCATTCATAGTGTAGTAGCACAGATCTAGGACACAGCAAGCTTTGTGAAGGTATTGTGCTGTAGAGTTATCACAGCACCAGCAGTGTTATGTCATGTGGGTCCTTTTAAAAGAAAAATTATCATATATTGCTATTAATCACTGCAGTGTTTTGTTGCCTGAAACTTTCTGTAATATTTGACATTATGGTACAGTGTGTGGAAATCCTGCTCGCCATTGCAGGTCAGTTTTCAAAACGTTCTACAGTAGAAATTTTCATAGAGCAGAGTTTTCCATTCAATTACTACAAAAACTTTTGTTAATCATTTAGCAGTTGAGATAAGTACTATTCTTTTTATTCATTTAAGTAGTTCTTGAAAAACTATGCTAATGAAATTTGTAATTAAGAAAGCAAGGTATTTTTATATTTTAATGCAAGTGCTTGAAAGCCTTTGTGTTTAACCTATAATAATAGAGTAAATTCTGACTTAGTTTACGTTTACACAGTTTTACTAACTTCAGTAGCGTAAAACCTGGCCTCTTTCCTTATTTATAGAGGCATACAATCTGTATCATAGATGCATTTGTGAAAAGCAATGAATATGTAGTTTCTATTCACTCTGGAGAAGGTGTTAGATGCGCATCCAAAGACAGAAGTGGCCTTGCAGCTTTCTAGGTTTATTACTTAATTCTTTTTTTAAACTGTAGGAACTGGCAGAGTCTAGTGACAGATTAAAATCCCAAGCCAAAGAGCTGAAAGATGCACACAGCCAGCGGAAATTGGCAATGCAGGAGTTCTCAGAGATGAACGAGCGGCTGACAGACTTGCACTCTCAAAAACAAAAGCTTGCCCGCCAGCTCCGAGATAAGGAGGAAGAAATGGAAGTGGTGATGCAAAAAGTAGAAAGTTTAAGGCAAGAGTTACGCAGAACAGAGAGACTTAAAAAAGAAGTAAGTGGTGAGAAGACTGTTTAGACTCTGTGAAATAGTAGTTATATGTAAGGTTTTCTGACAAAGTAATTTTTTTATGTTATTTGTAAATCTTTAACTCTTTGATTGTTATTTCAAACAGTACTGATGTTGTTTTCTAAGAATTTGAAGTGTCCGGTTTAGTGCTGAAGATTTATCTCTTACATTGAAAACCATCGATAGATTTTGAAAAAAATATTTAAGAATCCTACCTATTAAAAACATGTGTACTTTTGTAGCTGGAAGTCCAAGCTGAAGCTGCAGCTGCTGAGGCATCCAAAGACAGGAAATTGCGAGAGAGGAGTGAACAGTACTCTAAACAGTTGGAAAGCGAAGTAGAAGGGCTAAAGGTTAGTCTATTTTGATATTAACACCTGCAAACTTACTAGTCAACTAAGACTTGGATCTGTTTGATTGCTTTCAGATGTAGGACAAAAGGGCACTGTCAGTTTGTCACTTCAGTTGATGCTGAATATTAATGCCAGCATGCTTCGCATTATTCTCCAGAAAAATGAACATTTGCCTAATGCACTTTTCAGGCCAGTGCGTTTGCTGCTCACTGAAGTATTTCTTAATACTCCATGATTTCTTAGCAAATTGCTTTCATTATTATTTTGTTTAACTTTACCTGTTAAAAGCGTTTTTTTTAGTCTAGGATGGTTGAGTATTTGAAGAGAAACCTGCAGCCTATGCAGGTTTCTGTGTAGGTGTTTTGTGTACTGTGTTGTTCCTCAGCATGTAAGTCAAAAGAAAGATGGTTTCCTCCACAATAGATGTCAACTGATGTAACTGTAAAGGAAAAGTTTTAGTGTATTCTGCCTCTCAGCCAGAAGTTGAGACGCTTTTGCACAAGAGCAGCATTGAGCATGACGAGTTTTGTTTATATCGACAAGATTGCTCACACGTGTATGTGTTTTCAGGAGCAGAAATTTAAGTAAGCCAAGAATGGTAACTGTTATTTCATTCTACGATTTAGCGTTTTATACAGTGCTCTGAAGAAATTAAGAGTTTCTCAAAAATTGAATGAGAAGGTTTTTCATTTCCACATGAGGATTGCTGTTCACTTACAGCAAAATCCTGTTCCCAATGTTTTGTCCAGTAAGATAATTCTAAACTTTTTGTGCAAAATGTCAGATTAGGCCTATTCTGGTCCTTATTTACATGAATAACAGGAGGGTTTTTTTATTGTAATTCTGTGGGACATTTGTCAACATTAAGTCACTGCACAGAAAATTCAGGGTTTTTTTGCAAACATTCTTTTATTTTGCCTTCCTTTGTTAAATGAAGATAAGGAAATCCATTCAATATGATATTTGGATTTATAAAGCTTCTGCTGCTGTGAATTCTGATTGTTATCTGAAAATTAGGATGTGTTTCCTCTGCTTTCATCAATCTTTCACCATCAGCAAAGAGTTTGTAAGACAGTTTAAGAGGCAAGAAGAATTTATTTGAGATCTATTGAGAATAAACGATACTCTGATGTATAACAACAGGGCAAGTTTATCAGAGAGGAAAGTGGACTTGTGGCTTTCTTAACAGTATTTCACAGTACAGTAGGCACACTTTCAATCATGTGCGGTTGTTGTGATACTGCTTTATCCATTCAGTAAAAGCTCTGCATGGCTCCTTCGTTAAGTTCAGGCGGCTATCGTAGAGAAAAGGTCAATATTTAAAGAAACAGGAAAGTTTCTCCAAATGGGGAGAACAGAAAAGCCCATAAATGATGGCAAGTTAAGTGTAAACAGGATGTTGAGGGCTCAGTAAAGAGAATTTGGAGACCACTTTGCAAAGGATGCTCAGAGTGATTGTGGGAAATTCTTTAAATCAAAGCAGGAAGCCACCTTAGGAAACTCATGGGGCTGTTTGTTGGCAGGGATGAAAAAGGTAACCTCTGAGCTGATAGGGCTGTGGCAGGAATGCTCAGTGAGTTTTTGGTGTGTCACATTTTACTGCAGAAGCAGGGGAGATTGCCAAACAGAGTGCAGTCTTTGCTGCAGGTTGGTCAGATGAGCTGGGTGGGTCTGAGGATGAGGTGTAGGAAGCATTAGAGCTGGCAGGTGAGTCAGACGTGAAGTCACACGGAGCAGTGACCTCCCTGAGGAGGTTCTGAAGGAACTCCGGTAAAAAGCCAGGGAACTGCTGGCCAAGATGTGCACCCTCTTATTACAGACGACCCGCTGTGCCACTGTAACTCTCAGCCAGAAGATCCTGGGTATTGCAGAAGAGTGGGTGTGACTTCCTTAGGAAAGGGGTAGAAGCAGTAGTAAAGAATAAGGTCAGTGTGCCCGTGGACAGTGTGCCCGTGGCAGAGCCTATTGGGAAGGAGGCAGTGTGCCTTCTCTCCAGCCAAGTCCTGCAACACTCACCTGCTGGGGTTCTGTGAAGTTGTAACTAAGTGTGTGGATAAAGGAAATCCAGTGGATGTCATGTATTCGGATCTTTGAAAAAAAAACAGGCTTAATATAAGTCGGCAGTGTGCCCTGGCAGCCAAGAGGGCAAACTGCATCCTGGGGTGCACTGAACAGCATTTAACTATCTGCGTGCCAGGTAATGCATTATGTCTCACTTGAAACAGGCTTGTATGAAAACATCTTTTTGGATGCCACTGTTAAATTTGGGCAGGAAGAAGCTGAGGGGAAATTACGCTAAAGGTTTACAAAATCATGAAGGCAGTGGATAAGGTGAATGGAAATGGCTGTTTACCAAACCCTACGGTACTATGACTGAGGGGCAGTGATGAGGCAAACAGGACACACATTTAATGCAGTACTTTCTCACTGAATGGGGAGTGAACTCCTGGAACTTGTTGCCACAGGAGTTTGTGGTTGTGACAGTATCAGCAGGTTCGTAAAGGGATTAGAGAAGTTGATGAACAGCAGGACCCCTAACTACGCAGAGAGGTACCCTCTAATACCTTTAGTCCAACAGCTGTTGTATTCAAGGGGAACGGACCTCACAAAAAAGGCAGGCCTGGGTGCTGTCCCCAAATAGCCACTGCTTTAGGGAAGAGTGGTCTGACACAGTAAGGCATCTCTCAATGTTGTTCTTCAGTGAAGCTGAATGCGATAGTGGCATGGTAAGAGTAGTGAAAGCATACCGTGTAAGTGAAGAAGTTGATGACTTGGACCCCATGTTGGAGGAAGGTACCAAAAGAAACCAGTTACCATTTGCAGTAAGTTTCTGATTCTAATCAAGCTTCCATTAACCTTGAAAAATAGAGCTATATGTAACAACGGAAGAGGAGCGCTTTCGCTTTCATCAGAGCAATATTATAATGCCTACAAATCTCCTTCTGTTTTTCACTAATAGATAAATGTGTTTATTCTTAGTTTTTAGTGCATGTCCTAGGTGTGTATTCAGGCAGACAAAATTCTGTTTCTGGATTGAATTACACATATAGAAAAGGTGTGTTGGGTGAGTCTGGTTCGGGCCAACAAGGCAATTTTTCGTGATAATTTCTACAATTGATTTATTTTTTTGTTTATTCTTTTGTAAGTTTGTTTCAAGGAAATTTAGACTAAATTCTGCATGTTAAATATATAGGTAGCATATTGAAAATGAAATTCTTAACTCTTTCCTTCCTACCTGAGCAACAGCAAATTATTAAATTGAGAGGAATAATGTAGTAATCCACATAAGTGATAATTAATAGGATTTTAATAAGGAAGATTGCATCTTTCTTAATATGTTTCATTTGGCAAATATTTATACCATAAAACCTTGGGCTATAAGCATGACAATCCTAAGTAAGATTCTCCATATTCCTAACCAAGGTAAATTATTATTACCATCTGCAAAGGGCAAGATACAATCCTTGAAGCAATACAAAATAACACTTGTAACAATAGCCTGATCTCATTAAAGACAAGCCAGAAGTCTTCGAGATTTTTAATGGTACGTTCATTTAGGATTACGTTACTTAAATAGCAAGTTTTCCCATGCCACGCGCTCTATTATTGCAGTATTTAATGGTTATTCTTTAGTCTTCAAGTGCAAAACGTGTTGTCTGTTAGCGTTGCAATTATGGTAACCATAGCACGTGATACACACGTCAATACATATAGCAATATTTACCACACTGCTGTCAGTTTGGAGTATTCAGCTTCGTAACTGCCAAACGAAAGAGCTGCTGCGTGGAGGTGTTTTTGTTTGGATTTTTGTATGTGTCTGTGTGTGTGAATGAGAGGGAGAGAGAGGGAAGACTTCCAGCGTAGTTATGGCATCTAAGTATCCATGTGCCAGGAGATGCATTATGTCTCTGTTGCGCCAGTTGTCCACTTGAAACAGGCATGTACGAAAACATCTATTTGGAATTCGTGCTTGCATCAATTGAAAATATATTCTCTGTTTACTATATTACTCTAGTTCTCTTGGCCACTGTAGAATACCATCCAGCTCTCTTACAGTGCACTGCCTGTCTTACGGTCATAATAGTCTCTTTTCATTGTGGAAAAAAACATTTTACATACCTGATAGATGATGTTGCAAAACCCAAACTTTTTATGTGCTCCATTGCCATATATGTGTAGACAATTCAGCATGTTGGGCAGTAACAAGTTCAATAGTTATCTGCCTGTGCATGAAAGAAAATACCTGTACTTCCTTTCTTTTTTTCTTTTTTAATCTTTCTTTCTCCAAACCATCTCCTGTTAGGATGGCGTCTTCTTTCTCCCATTTATCATGCTGCATCCTAAGGGCAGGATTTTACTCATAGATCAAAATGGGTGGTCGTTTTGATGAGTTAGAGAAAACAAAGCAGTAGCAGCACATACCTGGCTCGTACGTTTAGGGAGCTTTGCAGTGTTCTCCTGACACTACCAGCAAGGCCCAGCTTTCTCACAGAATCGTCGTGGTAGAAATTCAGCTCATCTGAATGCTCTACAATGACATTTAACTCTTTTGCTGATGTATGAATAGACTTTAAGAAAATTACCCAAAGCCATGTTTAATTAAGGGTAACTGAGAGGATTTGAATATGTCATGGTAAAAATGGAGGTATAGTTAAACAAAATATCTTCAGTCCTCCTGAAGGTGTGAGACAGTCACCGTAAGGAAGCAGGTTTTCCAGTTACCTGCACTTTCTCAAAACACAGTATATTAAGTAGCTTCCTTTCCTTAGACTACTTTTAATTACATATTTAAAAAAATAGAAAAAATTCCAAACCAAGTTATACATGTGTTTACGTTTAAAAGTATTTCCGTACTTGGGTTTCAGTGCATGTCATCCCACTGTCTCATTTTGAACCTGATCTTGCTCCTCCTCTATGTTATGGCAGGACATTGAGTTTAGTGAGTGCAGCATTTGGTGCAAATGTGTATGTATCCTGAAGCAGTGTGTAAAGACTATTGAAATGCCAGAAGACCTCACTAAGAGAGCTATGCAGCTGCGAAAAGTGAAGTAATTACTCTTATTGTTTAAAGCTTGTTTTTCCTATTAATCCACTATGGTGTAAATGGTCAGTTTGAGTAAAACAGGTCAGGTTTCCCGCCTGATTGAGGCAGTCTATACAGTGTTCTGTAGCTAGATTTTAGCCTTCAGTTAAGCCTCCGATTGCCTTGGTATAGCTTTTCCACAATTACTTGTCCTTTAAAATATATTGACTGTGTGTCATAGTCCTTATCCTCCATTCCTGAAAGTCACTTGAACTTACTGCTGTCAACCATGTGAGTGGGAGCATAAAAATCTCCTAATTCTGTGGTCGCTTTCTGATGGCGTGAAAGGGGAGTCAGAATGTGGCCAGAGATGTTTAAAGTGATGATCAAATTTTAAATGGCTTAATAGTTATTACTGTGCTTAAATCACAAAATGAGAAAGAGTACAGTTCAGATTTATGCTCTTAACAAATTTTCAAAAATGTTTAGATGTGTTTAACTCAAGTCTGTAATGGGATATTTTCTAAACATAGACTTAAGAATATTGAGTTGTTACTAAGCATAATTTTCAGCATTCTTGAGTGCAAACTTGGGGCTGTTTATTTTAGCAAAAACAGGTTGGTCGCTCACCTGGGGTAAGCAGTATAGAACACCAGCAAGAGATCACTAAATTAAAGGCAGACCTGGAAAAGAAGAGTGTTTTCTATGAAGAGGAACTATCTAAACGTGAAATAATGCATGCTAATGAAATAAAAAGTCTGAAGAAAGAACTACGGGATGCAGAGAGCCAGCAGCTTGCCCTCAAGAAGGAGATCATGGTTTTGAAAGACAAGTTAGAGAAAACCAGAAGAGAAAAGTGAGTATTGTATGGAATTTACCCTTAAGCTCAAAATACATTTTTATGTCTCCTAGTATGTTTCCAAACACACTATCGCTTCCTTAGCTTTAGTGCAAACAGGTGCATTTTGGCTGAGCTAATGCCAGGGTTGAAAATAATCACCTTTAAAAATATGACAGAACAAAAATATCCACAACCCTGTACTGAAACAGTTAAATTTTGCACCAGAATTCTTACACTGGCTGACCATTCCAGGGTATGTAACTTGAGTTGCAGACTTGCAGCTCCGGGTAAGTCAACCCCTGAAGCTTATGTTGCAGTTTAAAATGACGTTTTTTTTGTTTGGTATTTTCATCTTCTGATGCAAAACTAATGTGTTAGAGATCAACTATTGCTTACATTTCTGCCAGCACAGGAACAGTCGGTTAATGCGGACTAAGGCTAATCCATGCTGGGTTCCATCCAGTGTTAACATCAGTCATCAGACCACTGTAGGCATAAGCTGCTTTATCTCTTCTGACATGGTAATTTGTCAGAGACCTGCTTTTTTTCTCTCCCATGTGGTGGAGCTTATAACTGGCCTTGAGAATGTTCCTTGAGGCATTCATCAATAAAACCAAGTTTTTCTGTTGGATAGTGTAGTATTGGAAATACTCATAATTTGAATGTGTTCATTTTCATTCATAAAAAATTCAGAATGCTTTATTGACACTGACACAGATGCTTCTTTTTGCTGCTGTAGTAAGGTGGCATATTAGAAAAACCATGGAGAAGTTCCTGCTGAAACTTAGCCAACCTGTAGCAAGTCCTTATATAAAAGTAGTAAAAAAAATAAAGAACTTTTCAAAAAAGTTATGCAAATAAAGGTGGAAACACTGTTTCTCTGGTAAATTGTTTCCAGCAGCGGAGGTAGATCATACAGCCTGGAATTCAGTGGATGAACTGTTTCTTCC
>VYZM01003467.1:0-10506 GCA_013398915.1 Dromas ardeola
CCTTTTGTCACCAACATACCTGTGGAAGCTTTTCATGTTATCCTTGATTTCCCTGGTCAGATTTAACTCTATCAGGGCTTTAGCTTTCCTAGTCTGATCCTTGGATGCTCATACAATTTCTCTGTATTCCACCCAGTCTACCTGTCCTTGCTTCCACCATCTGTAGGCTTCCTTCTTCTGTTTGAGATTTTCCAGGAGCTCATTGTTCACCCATGCAGGTCTTCTGGCATTTTTGCCTGACTTCCTCTTTGTTGGGATGCATTGCTCCTGAGCTTGGAGGAGGTGGTCCTTTAATATTAGCCAGCTTTCTTGAGACCCTTTTCCCTCCAGAACTTTATCCCATGGTATTCTACCAAGCAGACCCCTGAAGAGGCCAAAGTCTGCTCTCCTGAAGTCCAGAAAAATGAGCTTCCTGTGCACTCTTCTCACTGCCCTAAGGATCTTGAACTACAGCGTTTCATGGTCACTACAGCCAAGGCTGCCCTTGAGCTTCACATTCCCCACCACCCCCTCCTTTTTGGTGAGAAAAATGTCCAGCATAGCACTTCTCCTCATTGGCTCCTCTATCACTTGGAGTAGGAAGTTATCACCAATACACTCCAGGAACCTCCTGATTCAACTTTCCCTTCAGCAATGCACAATAAAAGGAACTGAATATTTTACAGGGACTGGACTTTACTGGCCTTTTGAAAATAAGTGAATTTTAGATTGTGTTCAGGAGGGAGAGAAGCTTACTAGTATGGAAGTCCTATTGACATGTTTTGGCTTTTGTTTGCTCTATGACATATCTCTGTGTTTTGAGTCATGACCCTTTTTTTGGCCACAAGTTTAAAAAACTGAAAAATCATGAAATGCTCGGATAGGATTTAATTAGAAATAAAAGGAAGTTTAAATACCACAAATGAAGGATTACGGCTCATAACTTCTATTAATTTTATAAATATGAAGCCTCTAGGATTTCTTATGGGTAAGACTCAAAATACGCAGCATGTTATTTAAATAACTAGTAAGGAGATAGTGCAGAAAAATAAGCAGTGTATGTTCTATACAAAACAAAGGATGAAACGTTAAACATTTCACTTTGCATTTTTTTATTTACTTAATGTGACCAGGTATCAATAATGATACTATAAAAGAATAAATAGCCCAGGTTTTTCAGCATGTGTCTCTGAGTGAACACCTAGGAGGCTTTAATTGTCTACTGCATTTTAATTTTGAAAAACAATGGGTTTTTTCAAGTTTCACAAGAATTTTAAAGTTTCTATTAAACTCAACATGCGGGTGAGCAGGTGGTGTTTTTTTTTTTTTAAATATTAATGTGTTAAATGATTACTTTTGAGCAGGAATTTTAATTAAAAGCAAAAATGATAATTTCAGTTCAATCCTGTTTCAGGATTGAACAATTTCAGTTCAATCCTGTTTCAGGATTGAACAATAGCATAACCAATTTTGAGCATTATTGTTTTCAGCATAAGAATGTCTAAAAAAAGAAAAAGAAAATACTCTTTATGGCTTTATAGTGAACCAGAAAGTCTGCTTCCTTTAAATTTTGAACACACAAATTGACACTGCTTGGGATTTTTCAAATATATATTTATGTTGATATTATGCTTTTTTTTTCAGCTATTGCTATTACATCTAGACAAAAAGTTCATTGTATTTAGTGGAATCAAATTACATACCTTAAAAATAGTATGGTTATAAAAATGCAGATATGACAAAGTTGCTCATAAGTAAAAGATTTTAAGACTGACGAGTTTTTTTCTCTTCCATGGCTGAGGGAACAAGCTTAACCCCTATTTGAAAATAAGGAACATTATCATTATATAAAATGGGAAAATGGGAAATTATATAGTTGCTGATGGGAAATATGGACACAAGTTACCTGGACAGCTAATGACATAACAATTACCATTGAAAACATGCATTAATATATATAAGTAAGAGCATTTCCAGTAATCACTGTAGAAGATATAGATCATGCATTTGACCAACAGTCAGCATTCTTGAGTCAGCATTCTTGAGTCAGCATTCAAGCAAAACTTATGAAAACCTTGGTCTTCCTTTAATGCAGCTGTTCAAGAAATTATATATGAGGTATAATGTCATGGGAGAAACAGAATAGTCGGCAACAAGACACTGCTAAGCTTAATTTACTAACTGGACCAAGCAAGGAACAGGCTGTTAGAAAAAGCTCTGTGAGCACGTGCGCACACACACACACATGCATGCACACACACAACTACAGTTCCCTGAGCCCTTCTCCTATTCCCAGCACAGCAAGCGGGCAGAGTAGGGCCAGCCGGGGGGAAGGCAACTTGTTTTCACCAACCTCAGGGTCAACCTCTGAGCATCACTTGGGCACCAATGTGTAGCCCTTCTTCGTGGTCCTCTGCCTCCACATGCTATCAAATGGCCACGCAACAATTTCCTTCCCGTCTCCCTCAGTTGGCGTTTATTAGCGAAATGTTGGCAGATACTGCCATGACCCGTCGCACTGCCTTCCTGGCAGTTTCAGGTATTGCTCTCCTGTCACTTGTTGACAACTTCTCTATCCACAGGCTCATGGCACTCAGGTCTTTTTTGTATTGCTGCTGGCTATAGCTCGTCATACTCAGTCCCTTGTCTCCCAATCAAGGCAAGGCTGTGATGGTCCTGTGACACACAGTTTAATGAAGGTAGCAACTACAGAGTAGAAATTAACAAAAATGTAGAAAGTCGCTGCTGAATTAGACAGTTTGCTCTTTTTCGTTTTTGTTTTGTTCAAACTTGGAACAAAAACAACTTGGGAAGGCATGGTTGGTTTGTTTATTTTGGCACTATCCCTGTTTTGACGTATAACAATGTGACCTAACTTTAGGTTGAACACCTACAGTCTGCTGAACTTAGGTGGACAAAAAACTTCATCAGAAAAAGTTAAGCTCCTCTATGAAAGCACAAAAAAGGGGATCTATGTGGACAACCTCACAATCTACTTTAACTCCAGAGTAGATTTTAGGACAGAACATTTTATGACTAAAGCAAACAAAAGTGGGAGTGGTGAGCCAGAACTAATACTGCAGTATTATTTTATTTTGAGATTATGTCTGTTCTTGCACACTGAGGGAGGCTGGGGTACAGCCTCAGGCACTGGCACCCAATTAGCCCTGCTGCTTATTCCTTAGAAAGCTTCTTGCTGTCTCTCTGACTGTGCTTAGCAGGTCTGTCCAACACAATGCAGGGTGACTGCAGGGTGAAGGACAGCACATACCAGAGGTTACTCACCCTAGGCAATATACATAAGGCCTCCCTGTTCTGTGAGAGGATGAGATTAGCTCAAAGGGTGTACAGGTTGCCCTTTCACCTGCCACAGAAAGGGGCTTGGGCAACTATGAACCTAGGCACAACCTGAACAACCATTCATAGTCCAGCACTGGAAATGTCTTTCTGTTTAGGTTTGAGGGTTTTCTGGAAGCAGTTTGCAGAAGGGAAGAAATACAAAACCAAAACCCAACAACAACAAAAACCAACTCTTAAATCATCGTAACAAATTGTTGTTAGGTAAATCTAATTCCAAAGGAATTCCCTAAGGAAGGGATTTGACTTCTGTTTTGGCCTGTGGACAGTTTTCACTTCAGAATACAAAGCAGGATTCAGTTACCTTACACATAAACACCTACTTTCAATTCAGAAGAACCTGGGTCTCCCATGGGTGCTACTTCTTTTCTTCCTGTTCCATACGGGCACTTTGGATATTCAAGGTCTCCCAACTGGCACTGGAGACTACATAGAGGCAACCAAATCTAGCCTGCTTGCACAACTATTTATGCAGCAGAATTTCTCAAAGTGATGTGTTGCACACAGTCTGCACTTGTTTTCTCTCTATCTTTGAGTGCAATCCAAGATATTACACTGCCTCCTCACCATTTTCTGCTTAAATATTGTTCCATATAAGCTGTGCTGTTAGGTCATAGCTTAAGGTTACAAGACTAATTCACTTATCGTGAGCTGCCTCGCCTACAGACCTCAGGGACATCCACTTGTAAATTATTCAATAGCCTCTATTGTTCACTATCACCTCAAAACAAAAAGGATATGACTACATGAAGGATGAAACTTCCAGGCTAGCATTCTTTCCTATTGCTCACAATAGTTCACCTTATTCTGCCATGCCAGATAAGATATATGCCTCCTTAACATCTGCCCCCACTGTCTCCATCCCCCTGAATATCAGTAGGAAGAGCTGACTCACTCCCATTTTCTTTTCCAACACTTGCTAATTTTCTCTGTAGGTTCCTAGGATCATCTCCTAGACCACTCACTGCTCCTCAGCTGACACATAGAGGTGCAGACTACAATCTGACCTCAACAGTACCTACGCTCAGACATGCAGTACAGACTGGAAGGAAATAGAATTTTCTTGGACATGTTGTTTCCATGTCAGGAGTAATGGGGAGGGGACAATGTCTGCATGAAGACATTTCTTTGGTTCCCTGAATCACAGGAGAAAAAATGTTACATCAAATGGCACACATTTTACTTTCAGCAAGAATCAAGAACAATTGTTGTCTGGGATGAAACATTTTGCTCTTTTCATCTACATAAAGCTGTGAGCGAAGAACTAGTCCCCAAAATAATTGTAATCCCAGGAAGATAATGAGCCATTCACTGCCAGAAGTCAGGGAAAGGCAAAACTGCCTCCCAGCTTACCCCTAAACAGTCTGAAACTAGGTGTCCAACACAGAGCTCACTGCTGCGTATCAGTGAGCTGAGATGAAGACTCAGGGAAGCAAGGTGAAATCAGGTGAGGCCTCTCATCTTTGGTTCTTCACAAAAAGCTCCTTTGTTATCTGTGTCTCCCTGGATATAGCATGTGGGCAACATGTGAGCAACACTGAAATTCGTCAGAAAAGAAACCATCAATTCTGTCCCATTACATTAGTTTCCAAATCAGGCAGGAGGGACACGAGCCTAGACACTAACACAGCTGACCCAGATAGAACAAACCAAATATATATTTCAATGCATTTTTGCTTTAAAAGTTTTAGGTGTGAAAAAGTCAAGGAAACCAATTAATATTATATTTAAGGGGACCAAGCCAGGACATGTATTCAGATCATTCAGAATCTAATCATAGAAGATGATTTAATAACGGAAAGACCAGTTCGTTCTTTTCAGTAGGGAAGACAGAAAGAAAGCACATAAGATTGTTTATGCATTTTACTAAACTTATGACACTTAGAAATATGTACCAAAATACATAAATACAGGATTTGGAGGTGTTTTGTGGTCTTTTTATGGGGAGGTACATCCTTTATGTCCACTTAAAATATCAGTAACATCCTGAATTAATCAGTGATGCATAATGTCTCTTTTTGTCTTACTTCTTCAGCAGATTGCATTGCTGAGGGTTGCATTCAAATGGCAATGCCAACTGTTCACATTCTAATTTATTTCTCTCACGAAAGAGAAAGGAATATATATTTCTGTCTTGATTTCCTATTTTTTTCTGGAAAAAATCAAACTCTCAATTGCATTAAAACTTCTAATCCAAACTCAGAAACACTCTCAAATGCTGAAACAATCAGAAACATAAATTAATATCAAAATAAAGTGGCTTATTTTTAGTTGATATTAATAAAAAAACTAGTATGTCCATGAACAGTTAGCAAAGAAGCAAAAGAAGCTCATTGAACTGGTTTTTCATTAAGAATGGATTGTGTATAATTCTCTTTATGGCTTAGAGATGAAAAAAGAAATGTATTACTGTATTATGGTAGAAGATCACTTCTGCTAATTGAAGTTTAGCTGTTGCTTTCCTTACTGAGTTATTTTTGGATTTTTTTTTTAATTTTTTGGACTTATGTTACCTCTTTCCACTTAATAATTAAAGAAATAGTGTGTTTTTATCGTCTTTACCTGTATTAAGTCAGTCATCCTACCTAACTACATACAGCTAACATAAAGTATAAGCACCACTGAGGTGCTATCTAAGCTGTTAAATTAGGGTTTAAATGGCACTGATTTCTAGCTGTTATGGAGTCCCTCTGCACAGAGGGAGGGAAAGGGGAGACAATTTTACTCAGTGAGCTTGGAATTTTATCCTGCTAATTAATTATTTTGAGACTAACAGACTTCTACTGCTGGCCACTAATCATCCAGCTGTGCAGTTTGCTTCTATGTCATTTTTTCTCTTTGCTGACATTTGTACAAATAAATTAGTTTGAACTAATAATTTAAAATGTAAAAATGCATTTCCTACAGTATCTATACCTCATGTAGATCTTGCGCAGCCTTCTGTTGTATTCCAAGATTTTATACTGGAAATTGAAAATTATGCAATGGACAAGGGAATGAAGGGAATGATAAATTAGTTGGGATGTCAGCCCACGAGACATGAACATACAAATGATATTGGTTTAGTGGGGGTTTGGTGGGTTTTTTTAGATTGGTTTGTTAGCAGTAATTCAGATCAGTTAGGACTTTGAATCTATGATGTCAGTTGTTCAGTATATAAATAAAACAACAAAAATCTAGAGACATTGCTTGGATATAAACCCTTGTGAACTTCCCGTAAGTAGCACGCTATTTCAGTACATGGACATCTTACTGCTGTCTCTGCACTGCACTGCTTTGGACACTACAAAACCAGCCATTGTGCTGTGGTGCACTCAAAACCAAAATGGACACAGCTAATTGTCAGCCAGGTTATAGGGGATAGAGCAGAGGAAGTTACACCGTCTTCCTCAGGGAACTAATGGATATAAAGAAATTTTTCCTTTTATATGTATACAAGAATTTTTAAGACCTTAAAGACCTTAAAGAACAGTGTGCTCAAAGGCATTGAGAGGTGAGATGAGAAGAGAAGAAATAACATAGTGGTCCTGTTGTGATTACACAGCCTGGAAGTGGAATTATATATTTTTAAGCTTCCTTTCTTTAATCACTAGACTGTTGAAAAAAATATCTAGATAGGTAACCTGTCAAAAAAATCTAGGCCTAAAACATTACAACTTCAACACATAACATCTGAATTTAAAGTTTTAGATAAGGCCTATTATTAAAGGAACAATCCACCATCCCATTATTACTGTCACCCTTCTTCCTTGCTTTTGAACTTTACTCTCCTCCTGCTGATTTTTCCCTAAAACATATTAATTTCATGCTGAAAGACTCCCTGAAAGGCTACCCACTGGGCTCTTTATTGGCCAATTTGGAGGTGAAAAGTCAAAGTAGGAAAAGTGGAAAGTGTAATTAAGCTGCTATTCATTCATCTCCTTTAAAAGCTATTGTGATGCCTAAAGAAAAGTCTGTAAATATGTACATTGCACATCCCAAACAGTCAATAAAATATAAATAGCATTTTTTACATCTCATGACTGAGATGAAACTTGTCAGTCTTATACATTCTTGTGTGGCTGGGTTTTTTAATATATTTCTCTCTTCCTAGTGTCCTAAAATGCAGACAAGGACACGGATTTTAAGAAGTCTGAACAGAGGCCTCTCCTCTGTTCCCCATTTCTCACTCTTCTGTCTGGCAACCTGCTGGTGAGCGGTGGGATTATTGTACTACTAACTCTTTTCCCTCATTTCCTTACAGTTCAGCCTAGCCTTTCAAGTAAAATTAAGCAATAATAAAAGGGTTTTTTTCATCTTATCTTTTCCCACAGATTCATGTTTTGTTTCATTAAGAGAACAAAACATAATAGGGGGTCTTGAACTCTGTAAAGGCAGAACAACAGCTGGCATAACATTTTCCCTTACCTTATTTCAACTGAATTTTTTCTATCTGTTAGTCAATTAAATTTGACAATGAGAAGCTCACCTCAGAATACACAACAGTACAGCTCTGACTGAGAAGACCCAGTTTCAAAACCACTTCCTGCCTGATTAGGTCTTCCAATTTCAAGACAATGGTTGTAATTCCTGGATTTCTAGTTTAAAACAAGAGCAACTATTGCTTGTCAAATCCATGAAAATTAGTTTAATCTAGGCTTTTTTTTTACCTTTTGATGTGCTTTTACTGAAAATAGAAAGAAAGGAAAAAACTTGTTTGTTTTGTCTTTCTCTTTAGCAACCAAATGGAAAATTTTCAGATCAGGTGGATCTTTATCACACTGAAAATATCATTATTCACACAATTCTGATTATAGAAAGAAAGTGCCTCTAACTTCTGTATCAGGTGATAATTTAAAATTTTAATATACTGGAGTATTCACTGCAAGAGAATAACAGGTTTTTCTAACAGTTAGTTTTCTTCCTTGTTAAGTAATGTGTGCTCAGTTCCTATCTGAAATTGTCTAGTTTCAATTTGCAGCTGGTGGAATTTGTTTGCTGCATTGAAGATAGTTCCATTACTTTAATTCTGTTCTCTGAAACAGTTATAATCTATGGCAATAGAGATCATGGCAACACATAATGTTGGTCAGTTGCCTTTTGTCAGCTTTCAAAAAAAGTATCAACTTGCTTAGCTCTATCACTGAAGCTGATGGATGCAAAAGACGTAGAGTATAACTAAATATCTTTGAACTATATCATTTATGACAAACAAGCAAATCTTGGAAGAAATTTTTTTAGTCTTCTATGCTTAATTGTTTTGCTGAAAAATACAGAAAATAATTTTTGTTACAATGCCCTTCTATTTATTTTCATCACTCTTTTTCTCCAAGAGCTAGAGAAGCCATCAGTATCTTTTAAGGGAAGCCATCTTTTTTGACATTAACTTAGAGACCACGTTTTCCTGTAAAAACACAAAAGAATAGTATAGAAATATCGCCAAAGTGAAGGCCTTTACTGGTTTTCCTTGCATGTGTTAGAGACAATAGATTCATTTTACCTTTTGACTGCTATAATCTAATGAAGGAATTGGTTTCGACAATAAAAGATTAAAAAAAAAAAATTAAAACTGCCCTAAAAAGAAAGGGGAAAAAAAACCCAATGTGAGTTGAAAGTGGATTTGGGGAGAGGGACTCAGGATTAAAAGGATTGCATGTTGATAGTTAAAGCAAATGGAAAAAAGGACCTTTACAAGTCATCAAAGAACCCTGACTGAAATAAGCTGAATTGATGAAATCATTCCTATTGACATTTTCCTATAGTTAAAGATTCACTGGGGAGAGACCACAAATGAAGTCCCGCTGTATGTCCTTTCTAGGAGAACATACAATATTTTAAGGAACACATGTTTATCTTTCACATATTCAAGATATCTTTCATATCTTTTATATTCTTTCTCTTCTGTCACAACAGCTTTGCTTTTTTTGGAGTATTTAAGTGGTCACTAAGAGAGAAACCTGTTCTGTAGTGTAATGCATAGGTCATATGAGGTATAACAAAAGGGCTCCTTTTTGTTCTCTGGTGTCTATTCATAAAATGTAGAGAAATTTGCAAGGGATTGTAACACGCACCCTCTCATAGCTTCCAGAATATGAATCAGAGCCTTAGTTGTCAGGGTACTGCCCTAAGGTTGTGACATCTGGCTTTCAGTCCCTACATAAAGACTGCTTGGTCTTCTATACAAAGTAACAGAGTAAAAATCCCTACTTCCAGACAACCTAAAGTTAGGATATAATCTTACACGCTGGAAAATGCAATATTAAGTCTCTTGATGCTGAGTTAGATATGGAACTTGTTCCCTTTGTGTCCATCTGTTACCTGAAAAATTTTTGCTTTCAACTTTGTGGATCTAATTTTTCATGTCCTTTGGTTTTATTCCAAGTACTTTAAGTTCAATATTTATTGCCAGGAAGAATGGAATGAATCATGTTTGACAAAAGAATTTTTTTTCAAGGAAAAAAAAAAGAGACATATGTCTTCCTACATGATTTTCTCCTTAGCTTTATGATTTTGCAATAAACTGAAATTCAAACAAGTTACTTTCAAGTAGCGTGAATACTCAAATCCCTTTTCTGTATTATCAGTATGTTTTTTTCTGCCACTGCTCAGAATAAAAAAAAAAGCTAGAAGAAAAGCCAATACCTGTTTTATGCCTCCCAGGTATCTTATCATAGCAGAGCAATATGCAGCTAAAAGGGGCATGACCAGTTTCTGCTTCCTTTCAACTAGTTTGGCACCACAATGAGAAAACAGAGCTAGAAAATTGCACCTCCAGATGCATACTGAAATGGTTGTAATCCTCTTGGTACTGTATTTAGGATTGTATTTTGTACTTTTTGTCTTGATATTCAGTACTTCTAAATATTCAGATATGAAATATCTAATATTAAAACATTATTTTATATGGATATTGTGATCAGGTTTATCTGTTTTATTGACCATGAAGACATTACTGGAAATTGGATTTATTATAGATCTAAATCCTTATGTGTGGTATAGTCAGGCCATGCTGTCTTTGTCTTGTTTCTATCAAATCTATTGAATAATGGAGTGATCAGAATTCAGGCTTGAAAGATTTTTTTTCCAAGGGCTTGCCTTGGAATTTCAACCAGATTGAAATAGATGTATACAGTAGGTGGAACAAAGGGCAAAACCATAAATCACCAGCAAAGAAAATAACACCACCAACAA
>VYZM01003474.1:0-15585 GCA_013398915.1 Dromas ardeola
TACCACATAAACATCCCAAAATAGCCATCTGAAGAGTGATGTTATCATATCATAAGCTGATATCGCACAGGACAGCAAAATGATAATCCCGATCCCTCTCCCAGAGGTGATAAACAGCATCACAGGGAGTACATAAACCCTATTAGGAATTTACATAACACAGCCACAAGAACAAACTGAGCAACATGGTGACCAGTGACTATTTACCTAACACAATAAATGCACACAACAAATTCGTTTTTACAAGATCTAGTTGGATTTTGGCGTTATCTCAACGCTTCGAGCCCCATGTAGGGTGCCAAAAAGGACTGTCATGGTTTGGCCTCAGACAGCAACAAAGAACCACGTGCCACTCTCTCGAGCTTCCCCTCCCACAGGGAAGAAAAAGGCAAAATTCGTTGGTTGAGACAAAGGCAGTTTAACAGAACAGCAAAGGGAACAAGAAAACAACAACAACAACACAGACAGAGGAATGTACAAACGCGATTACGGTACCACCGCTTATGACTGGACCCGGGACGTCCCAGCCCGCTCCCCCATGGCGACTTCCTGCCCCCTCCCGCAGCAGCTCAGAGTGGGTATGGCTCACATGGGATGGAATACCTGTGTCCCTGCTGGAGCCTGGGGAGAATTAACCCTATCCCCGCTGGAACAAGGACACAGTGTAATAAATGTAACAGTTCAGCATTGATCCAGGCTGTATGAGTATTATCTGTGACACAAAGTGCTATTCTATTTACTTTCTCCTTTCTTCAGCCTTTTCATCACAGCTTTTCTTTGGCTACCATGGCTACCCTGTGCTTCCCTATGCAGAACTTCGCTACATACTTTTTCACCTTCTCTGCCAGTCCTCTTCTTCCAGTCCTCCACCTGACCTCCTTCTGTATTCTTATTTTCTCTTCCTCTCCTTATTTATCCTTATACTTCCTGTCCGTTGATCGACTGGAGCACTGCTGTGGCCTCCTACTTGAAATGATGCCAAATTGTCAATATTTGAAGTAATTCTTACCTATTTCAATTGGAATCATCACAGCAGCAACTTTATTCCATCTTCTTCCCCAAAAAATTATTTTGGGGAGAAAGTTTTTATCAGAGGAAAAAGGTGTTCTGTTAATGTATGTCCTTAGCTTTATCTTTAGCAGATCCCATATTTCACTCAGGCACAGATGTGCAACTGAAAAAAACCAGGCTTTCCTTGATGTGTAAAGCAGAAGGAAAGGTTAGTGGTTTTTATATGGCGGGACATTTCTTTTGCTAATACTGAATTTTTTACTAATTTGCTAATTTTTGCTAATGTTAATATTTTGCTAACATAAAAAGGGCTATTTTCCTTTTTTGTATTATCTGACTGTACAAAGAGGACTTTGGCTCATCTTAGTTAAAATCCTTAAAGCCACTACTGGTTGCCCCTTGACCTCTTCTTCACCAAACCAAGCAAGCCCAGCTCTCCTCAGAGGTCAGTGTCCTGAGACCATCATAGTAGTCTTTCACTGAACTATCTCCAATGTATCCACCTCCCTCTTGAACCAGAGGACCAAGCCCTGGACATAGAATCAAAGATGCAGTCTCACCACTGCCAAGGAGAGAGAGAATCATACTTCCCTTGCTCTACTGGACACTTCACATTTAATGTAGATATCTATACAGTTTACCTTTTATGCAGTAAGAAAGCATGATGGGTTTTATTCAACCTAGCTCCACTCCCACCCAGAAACCCACCAGATGCTTTCCATCAAGACTGCTATGCAATTTCTCAGTCTGTACCAATGCACAGGATCATCCCACCTCAACTGCAGACATTTGGATTTCATTCAAGCTAATGACAAACCTGGCAATAAGTCTGAACAGTCTGAGGGCCAGCACAGTATTATTGCCACACTCAGCAAGCAGCCAAGCAGTCTCAACCACAGCTGTTATTATTGGAAATCTGAAGTTACAAAAGCTTCCCTTTCCATTTTCTCTTCAGCACCGCGCCACTCCATTTGTAATACTTTGTGACCTTCACATGTACTTATACATTTTATATTTAAATTCAGAAGATACTTTTGACATCTACTGGCTTTGTTATAAATGCACTTTACTACCGTGACATTTTGTTCATGAGAGTGCTCTTTTTTCTTGAGATCTAACAAAACAGGGGATCAGAAATATGTTCCCAAGGCTCACTTGCAATAGTCAACTCTCACCTTTACATAACCACAGATGTCAGCAGGATCTGTATTCCCCTGCCTGAGGGCAGAATTTATCCCCTAAAGAGTATGAAAGCTCATATTCCTCAGGTTCAGCGTTCCTGTGAATTTCAGTATAAACAGGAACTTGCACTGAGGCCCGTATTCAAACTGAAGGACTGGCAAAGTATCTGTGTGTAAACATGCTGCTTTCAGCTTCTTAACTGATATTGCTAAAGTATTCTTGCAAGGAATAACTTCTACCCATGACTGATTAAAAATAGTCCCTTTGGGATAAAACAGATTGGAGCAAATGGTGTGTGTTTTCAAAGCAGTTTCCTCAATCACATATAGAACATAAAAGGAGGAGTGAGGACACCAACCATCTGACAGATTTCCAAAGGAGTTCAGGACCAAAACATTCATCCTTATGCTGGAAACCATGAGACTGGAAGGTTTTCCTGGTACCTGTAAAGCATGAGCAACACATTCAAGGATGAGCAGTCAGGTATCATCTGTGTTGACAAATAGGTGGAAGAGGATAAAACAGGTGCCAGGGCAAGTCATGCAGTATTTGAAGCAGAAGAAGGAAGGATATATTAAATCTCTGACTGCCAGTTTTGCCAGTTGCTGAGTGCTTTTGAAAATCTGATGCCTCATTTAGCTGACTAAAGAGTGATTGAGATGTACCAGAAATACAGACCCAGCTGTCAGAGCAAACTGAAAAATATGTCCTGGAGTAGTTTTGAAAAATCTAATTCTTTTTTGCTGTATAGAACACTGGTTTATTTTAAAAGATTTAATCAGGCTAAGTTTAGCTGTGTGTATCACCTGAAAATAGAGAAGACACACTAAAACTATGTAGGTTAGCCCAAATGCATGCTGACTAGAACTTCATGCACTCACTAATGACCGGATATAACACAGCAGAGAAAAACATTCTGACAAAGTTTGCAGAGACACTAAATTTTTATTTGCAGATTATTTTTTTCCTTATCCGTCTACCTAGATGTTGAAGTACTTAATGAGAAAGAATTCCATAGCCCAAGACTGTGAGGGTAGCTTTGGAACACTGTAAAATAGCTTATATCGGCAATGGCTATAAGGGTTTTCATGTTTGAAGGATTTTAAGACCTTCAAGAGATCTATGAATGTCCCAAAGAAAAGAGGGGATGGCTCACTTCTACTTCTGTCATTATTTGAGTCTCCTGCCTAGAAGGTGTGAAATAAAACTATACTTTATAAACAAGGGAGGTGTGGATGATTATTGAAAAAAATAGCAGTGGTGCGGAGCTAATGAAAGAACTTGAGGTGTTAGAATAAATGTGAGCTGAAAGGAACAGCAGGAAATCAGAGGCTTGTGGAAAATTGAATGATCAAATGGCTCTGCAAAGTATCTCACAGAATTCCAGTCTCAAGCTGTAAGGCATGTATGTCTGTAACATACTCTCATATTCTGAAACCTTTTCATATGGTACCATTGTGCCCTACATGACACACTGTCATTGTCACTTGACATTTCAGCATCCCACACACCTTCCACTTCCCTGTGTTGCATACTTTTATGTGATTTATTAGAAATCCCTGAAATCTATTGCATATCTACTGATCTGTGTCTGAACAATAATTTGTGAGTGTCATTTAAGTAAAACAGAGAAATTTGCTTAATTTAATTTTCTTGAGCTCACCTCCTCATGCCCATGGAGTAGAAGAATAATTTTGCTCTCTGCTCTTTAATTTGCATTCTCTATCTCCATTCCCTGACCCTCAGGAATACTTCAGCCTCCTGTGTGCCCAGGGACCTACTGTTGTTTTGGCAGTACTTCATGGCATGTCAGCATTCCAGAGGTCATCTGAGGATAAATTCTAATTAAAAGATATTAAAATAGACTGCGGGGGACAAAAATTCAAAACCCCAGATCTATCATAATCTGTTACTGATCTAGCATGTGAACTGGCTATGTGCTTAAAATATGCATTGAAAGTAATCTTTCAAACATCTTCTTCAGGTCTCCATTAGCACCCCCAGAGGAAATAATTTCAAACTGTTCGGAGAGCGGCAGTCCTGTTCTGGTCCTTGAAATCCTTCAAACACACACCCACACACCAGCATTATTTTCTCACCTCCTCCGTATAAAAACAAAACAGAAACGTGAGAACAGCGGGCTGGAGATGGAGCTGCGGAAAGTGAAGTTGGAAGGATTAATTATGTAATACGCCCCCTCTCCCGCCCTTACCCACAGCAACACAAGTGAGGTAAACCTAATCCTCCCAGCTGACAACTCAGAACTAGAAAGTGCACGGAGGAGTGAAAGCAAGATAAAAGTGTGGGGAAGGTGGCAATGCACTCCCACAGTGGAATACGTCATTAGGAAAATGCTAAAAAGAAGTTCAAAAACCTTTAGCCCCTTCCCTCTCTAGCAAGACCTCTCCCTCCGCCCCTTCCTTCCCCAGCTTTTTCAGCACGAGCTGCATCCGGATGGGGACTGTAGTTCTACAGTTCATGGCTATCTGACAGAGTGTGGATCCTGCTGAAAAACTTCACGTAAAACAGAAGCTGGGAGCACACACATGAGAAGATATATTAAGAAAGCAGGTTTGCTACTCAACTTGGAGGAAAGAAGCTGGAGCAGGCTTCTTCGGTTGCCCTCTAAGAATCTTGCCGAGAGTCTTTTCAAAGAAAAGTGTTGCTGATTCAAAAGAAGAGGAGGGATAGGGAAGAAAAGAAACTGTGCATGTTGTGTGAGAGGGAGAAAATGTCTGTGCGTATGTGTGAATGCATGCTTGTGTGTTAGAGGGTGTAGGCGACGGGTGGGGGGAGCTTGGTAGAATGTTTTTTTTTCCACAAAAGACACGTGAATGTAATTGCCAGAGAAGGGCACCAAGCTCTGCCCAAGAGCAGAAGGGATAGGGAGAGGGAAGGGGAAGAAGAAAGGGAAGGGAGAGGGAGGAGGAGGAGGGATTACTATTTCAGAAGACATTAATAGAAAGAGGGTGGCAAATTCTGTGACCATCTTTAAAGGAAGTTTCCTGGGACCTCGAAAGAAAGAAAGAAGCCCAAAAAAGGAAAATAAAGGGCTATGATTTCCTTGTCCTGTTGCTTTGTCTCTGGCTCCCTCTGCCTCTGGAAGAGTAGCCACAGGACACAAAGATGCCCAGCTGGTCACTGCACACCCAAGTTCAGTTTATTTGGTGCTTCTCTCCTGTTTAGCCCGACTGTTTTCTCTGAAGGGGAGGACTCACAGCCCGACAGCCTTTTAGTTTGACCTGAAGAGTGTGTGCTGCCTCTCTCTGCCCATCCCAAGAGCTCACTGGAGGTGGCGAAGAGGGGAGAGAGGAGGACTTGAAAGTGCCCGAGGAGCTCCTGATGCTAAGAGGAGACAAACATTCCTGTGGACGACGCAGAAAGGACAAAGCTGACTGATTTATTGCCATTTTCCATATTTTTTTCTCACTATTCTTTGGCGCATACCAGTGTTTAGAGATCTTTGAAAACACAAAACAAAACACCAACCGCCAAGCCCCAACCCCTTGGCTAGCTCTTATGGGAATGAAACACTCCTCCCGCTGCCTGCTCCTGAGGAGGAAAATGGCGGAGAATGCTGCCGACAGCACCGAGGTAAGGATGCGAGGAAGAGCTCGGCGCCCGAGCTCTCCCAGCCCCGAGCACAGATCCCTTAGTATAAGCAGCAGTAAGGGCAGATGAACTTTCCAGGCTCCCTCGGCTAGCCCCTGTCTCCGTTGCTGCCGTGATTTCCTGCATGCTCCCCCCCGCCCCCGTTCCGCCTAGGCAGAGAACTTGGCACTCCGCTGAACCCTCCTGTCGCTCGGGCTGCTTCCCGGAAGCCGCCGCTTTACGGTTGGTTCCCGCAGAAGTTGGGTGGGCCGGGCGGGGGTGAGGCTCCGAGTGGGGTACGGGGGACTGGGAGGAGATGAGGGTTTCTGCGGCGGCAAGGAAGGGGGACGATTATTTGTGTGTTTGAGGAGGCTGAAAGGAATAAAGAAGGTCTCTTGCGACAGTACCTTGGCCAGCTCTGAGTGCTTTTCGCCTGGCAGAACGCCGTGGAGCCTTTGCTAGGATTGTTTGGGGGACTTTAGGAGTATCCGTGCCTCTGCAGCATCCTGGATATTAGCATGCGGAGCTTCCCGAGGCGGGGGCGGAGGGCAGGAGGTGCATGCCCCCTTGCGCCCGGCTGGCCTGAGCAATGCCGAGAATAGCTTTGCATTGGTTTTGGGCCGAGAGGGTACCCTGCGAGCTCTCAGGTTTTCTGCAAGAAATCTGCCTCGCCCTCCTCCCCCCCAGCCCCACCGCATTACCTTCGGTTTCCTCAACTTTTCCCACCTTGGCAACACTGGGGCTGAGCAGCCCTTGTTTACTTGTCTAGGGCTGCCTTCACCCCACCGAGACTTCACAAGGGACGTGTGTGAAGTCAAGCAGTGTGTGAAGTCCCAGATCTGGAAAAGCATAAGGATGCAGGAGGCAATCCCAGCTTCTCTGTGAGCACGTGAGGAGACAGGCTAAAGTGCAAGAGTATGCCGAACTCCCTGTTTCTATTAATAGACTGTGCCTTGCATTCTGACTGAACTCTTAACACATGGGTAAGCAACATGCAGCACAGCCACATATAGACCCCCGAGGACACTGAACCCCAACCAGCTTCAACAGCTTTGCACAGGCAGCACTGACCCTCCTCCCCAGTTGCCCTGCAGAGGAAACAAAGAACAAAAGCACCACTTGGTTGTGAGTGAGCACATGACTATTCCCCCCCCTTTATTCTTTAAACATCTCCTCCTTTAAGATAGTCCACCCACTAGGTGTCCTGCTCCGTCATGAATTCCACATTTCGCTTCCTAATAGTGGGCGCTCTGCTTAACCTTCATAAATATGCCTCCTTTGCCATGCCAGGTGAAGAGCAGAGTTTTCTTAAATGAATGTGATGTAAGCACTAAATCAAAGAACATGCCTGCTGCTACTGTGTTACGACCCTATGGAATACTGTTTGCAGAACAGGCATCTATAAATAGCAAGAAGTCTGGCTGCACATCTGTAAACTGTCACAGTACTGACAGCACATATTGCATTAAAGGTCCCTGGATCCTGGGCAGCATTGCGAGGAGAAATGTACAAGCACAGACAGTTCCTTTCAAAGCCATTTTTCAATGGATGTTCTCTTTAGACAGGGAAAATAGGGTAGAGGAACTCTTTAAATATTCCTTTTCTTTTTTAGTTCACTATTAGTACATTTTTGTTGTTTAACTGCCTTTGTCTTTCTGCTTGTGCAATGTTGCACACACTGCAATGTCATTTTATGGAGAAGACTTTCTTAACAAGGACAATTTCATTCCAATGCTGCATAAAGGTTAGGAGAATATTAAAATGTTTTGCTTCCTCTCCTCAGAGTATCCATCAGTGACAGATTTGTGAAATGAGAGTGAAAATATTGCAGATTAGGCATATCCTGCTGTGCTTGTACTTTAAGAAAATCAGAAGAGATACATTCATAACACCTGCCAAGTTATTCTATTTTATTAATTTTCGTATTTGTGATGTTAAGAATTAGAAGTGCACCGAGCAAAATATGCCAAGACCTTTGAAGCTCTTTCACTTGTCAATTTTTACATCTATATTTAGCCAAGTCATATGATCCCAGTTTGACCTTCAAACTTGTATTTCTCTAACTTTCTCCTGAAGTTAGCAAATGTTCTGTGGCAGAAGGAGTACAGGACAAAGCATCTCATTTTTGGACTTATCACAGTATGAGAGAAAATTAGGAATTGGTATGAATTTGCTTCATTTGAAACCAATGAGGTATTAGTAATAAGCATGATTTGATACTCACTAAGTTTCTGAATGCCATGGTGATAGTAAAATGTGTGTGTAAAAAATGTGGTGTAAAAAATGTTTGCTATAATGAGAGATGAAGAATTAAAACATCTAATAAATGGTCAAAATGTCCCACTTCCAAATCCCTCCAAAAACCTTCTGGTTCTTAATCAGATTGATTCAAGCCAATTACTTATCTTACAACTTCATAGTAAAATTTTTATTATTTTTTTTAAATCTACAACAACTAAGAGCATTACTCGAACTTTTGGTCAAATATGGCAAGTATTCTGTTCTAGTAGTAGGGCAGTTTAAAAAAATACATTAAGACAAAGAACATAGACACTGCATGAGACACTTTTTATTCCCTTAACTACCCTCTGATGAACATAGTGCTAGCTCATTTGCCTAAAGAACTTAAATAAATGATTGCAACAAATACAGACAAGGGAAAACCAAAGCTACAGTAAGACAATGCTCAGTGTTTCCTCAAACAAGAATACAAGAGAGAAGAAAAGCAATAGCTCACTAGCGTTACTTTCCAGTCAAGTAGGACACCTCGTGTTACCAGGAAACTTACAGAAGTGTGCTCCCGTTGTACCAGATTGTACAGACATTTACATTACCAGTATACCCATAGCCTTATATCTTGATATAAAAAACATAGTTAAGTGAATGAAAGTGTTGCCACAGGTGCTGTTGGATCAGGCTCAGAATAGTTTTGTAATTTTGTTGTCCTGATAACAGCCTGATATCAGTCTGTCTGCCAGAGTTTAAGTGGAACCAGTGGTTTTTTGTATGTGTTTATAGGCAGCCTGGGAGTATACAGTGCTTGGTATAAAAAATAAAAGTCAAGGGGAATAAAGCCATAAGTCTTTTCTATTTAGAGGCTTGCTGAAGGCCATAGGGGTCCCACTAATAGGAGCTTGCTAGAATGGTTTCCGTTCCTTGTTTAGAGTGCACAGGGAAAAAAAGATTCAGAAAATCTTTATTCCCCTTGGCCATCCCATGAACTTCAAGAGAAGTTCCATTGGAACAAAAGCTGTAGAACCTCTCCTCAAGATACAAAAAAGATCCTCTGTATGTAAGTCATGAAAGAAGATTTGTCTAAATATAACAGGACTCTTTGCATAAATAACAGATCCAGAATTGAGCTCTCTGCAAATAATTAAAGGCACTCAGATAGAAAACAAAGTGAAAGAGAATTTTTTCTTTGCAGAACCTGCGCATGAAGATTCTGCAAAATTCATGGTACTGACCTACTGTATTCTTTCGTTTCTGAGTCTTTTTATTTTAAATGTATCAAATGGAAGCCATATTAATACCAGGACTGATATCAGTGATAGAAAACAAATTGAAAGAAGTGGGATTTCAGAAGTGTGCCTTAATGTACCTTGTGAACCTATGCCATGTGAAGGGAATAGCACAAAGTGGCTGGGTCTATGTGCACATCCAACAGACATATACATCTACACAAAACAGGTTAGCCACTGACTGAAACAATTCTAGAACCTGAAACTGGTCTGGTTTTGTGCAATGCAAGTGCATAATAACTTCATAAAAAGCTATTCTTATGCTGAAGACTTCGCAGTGTCTGTAGAGAGAAAAGATGCCTGTTTCATTGCCAAGAATTGAGACATAGTAAAATAGAGTCCTCCCTGAATTATACAAAGCTTGGGCTTTAGTTAGAAAAAAAAAAAATCTTCTGAAGATTTAGGGTAACAGGCATAATAGACATGCTTCCCCATACAGATGAATATAACTGGTGCAGCATCATGAGATCCAGGTCTGTGAAAGTAAATGCTCTGTTATCAGAAGTGGGAAGATTACAGTGTCCTATCTGTACGAAATCCAGCCGTACCACTACTGAGGGGAGAAGAGATTATACAATCTGTTGAAATCATAAATTTGTGAGTCATGAGTAGAAAGAGGGTTTTCTCTTCCTGAGTTATCAAAGTACAAATGAACAGAAGCAGAACAAGAGTGTGCCTAACAGAGAATGGTGGACTGAATTTATTCAGTAAACATATGTTTTGTTCCTTGCTATTACACTGGATGATCTTGGAGATATAATTTAATCCCTCTGAGCTTTCCCACTCATACTGTTGAATTCTGTGATTTATTGGCGAAACATGCTGTAGAATAGTATTATTTAGTGTTATTAAATTGCTTAGAACACCATATATGAATGAACATTAATGAGTGGGTTACGTTTACCCAAGAGAGAAATAGCGCTGCTATGTCATGTACTTCTTGCACTAACAGAAGTCATAACAGATCTGGTATGGTGTCACTTAGGTAGCTGAAGACACAGCTTATGACATACCTTTCAACCTCACTAAGTGGTGTGCCACATGCCTAGGTCACATAACTTTGAATGGGAAAAGTTCTGGTAGCTGGTGTGTGCGAGTAGTATAGATGAGCTACAGAGACAAGATTAGTGCCCATGCTCTAGATGCTTTGCAGTGCTGACAAGATAGTCAGAAAGCTGACCCATGATGTCAGTGAAGAATCTTTCACTCTGTGTGTAATGAAATCCCTAAGGGATCTAGAGGCAGGTCCGAGCTAAAGCAGGGAGTATTCCACTTCACCACATTTTCATCCTGTACAATGGTCCTACTAGGACTAATTAGGCTAGTAACAAGGCAGTTCTAATATAGTCATGGAGGCTCTTTTGGTTTCTAGCCAACTCAGGAGTGGGGAGCAAAAATATGACTCTGAGCCATCTTCTCTTACGAACTTCAGCTGTGCAGAGCATTAATTTAGCTTGGCTGAAGATCTTAGTGTAGTTAAATGCATTCCATTCCATTCTCAAATTTAATACTAAAAATTCAAGACATTGACCATAATATTTTGTCCCCATTGAAGAAATAACTTTTGGTTGGCATTTATAATATAAATAGGATCAAAAATCATTTATGCTTAAACAAAGAATAACAGCAATAACTCAAAGCAGAGTTTCAAAATAAAGATATCTTATCCTCTGCCAGAATAGGGTTGTTCTAGTGAACAGCATTTTAGTGTCAAGAAGACTGGTGTTTTTTAGAAAGGGCATTGTTCACCTTGGTGACATCATGGGCCAGATCATATTGTGTCATTGTGGCAATGCTAAAAGAGAGGTTCCATGCTAGTGAGCACTTTGTACAGAAGTAATAACTCTTTTTTCCAACCTTAGTCTGTGAAAAGCACCAGATTCTTCAGAGAAGAGTAGATGACTACCTTTATAATTGTTCTAACTCCACGCTGAAAGTGAGCTTAGCAAGACTGACTCAGGTGCCTTCCAGAGCTTCACCCTCAGCCTAATTGTGAAAGATGAAGGCTTGTGCCCTTACTGGTACAGACAAAGCAGAGAAATACATAAAGGTAAAAAAGCATTCAGCCTAATCTTTTAATAAGATTTTCACCTCAGCCTTTCCGAGTTTGCAAAAAAGTTTAGTCCACTGACAGATGAGGTGATGAACAGCTAAAGGGGGTCAATGATGAAACTAGTTGCTCCCACCTCTGATTCCACAGAATCCTGCTACCTACTGTCCTGTTCAATAGCTTTAATGTCAGCTTTATTTCAGTCTAGAGTTTAGGATAAAATGGCATTGTCCTTTCCATATTTTCTTTCTTCTTTGGGAATAACCTCTGAACAGCAGAAATAAGAAGCACACATCTCAAGGAAGCAAAGAGGAGATTGCCCACTAAGTGGCTGAGTTGATGGCCACAAGGGTGTCTTCACCATGCCAGAATGGAGCAATTGGTGACTAATCACAGCCTACCTGGCTCTTTCCTGTGTTCTTGAACAGGTACTGACTGGCTCCATGGAGTCCCTCAGCATGCTATTGCTTTCAAGCTGTTGCATGGGAGCTGAGACAACTTTCTCACTTCTCAGTGACTGTGAGAGGATGGGCACTATATCACTCAGTATTTCAGTTTTAAACTGAGATTTAAGAGGTGTAGAAAGACAAAGGACGATGTCTTTATTTATTTCTTATAAGCTAGGTTTTTCAGGTCCCAGTAGTGAAAAACCTATCTCAAAAAACCAAATGATTCAAAGGTATGTAAAATTTTGTCTATTTCATAATCTGCATATTACTAAAAATAGAAACTCAGTTTGAAAATCTGGAGTAGAAAATCTGTTTATCTTCATTTAATTGAATCCACAATTTGGAGATTTAGAGACCAGAATTGGAAATAAGACAGACTCACTTGAAGAGGCACTCACTGACAAGTTTGCTTTTTTGAAAACTCTGTTAAGTGCAGAAGTTAAAGATAATTTTGCTTCATATTTTGAGTGTGAAATGTTAGGTGATCATAAATAAAATCTCAATGTATTCGCTTTCCAAAAGGAAGAGAATATTTCAGTAACAAAACATTTGCAAGGAAATTATGGTGGGAATAAAATGTTTAGCTAAAATTTTGGACAGAGAAACAATGACGGAGATGAGGAGAATACTGTTTCCCTCACTTAAAATATCCTGCCCTGCAGCTAAGGCATGCTCTTTTAAGTTTGCATATATTGAGGACTGCATTGTACCTGCGTCTTTTTCTCCCAGAGTGAATTATTGTTTAAAAAAGGGTATTGCCACCTTTTCTAGCCATTATTCACAGAAAAGGATTTCCTTAAGCTTTTCTGAGAAAGGATGGAAAAAAAACCCCAACTTTGGAAGAGGGGGCATGGGGGTATGTATTTTCTAGAACATTGTTTTACACCACTGTCCTCAGCTTTTCCTAGTGGCAAACTCTTCATCATAGTGCAGTTGGCAAGCTTCACATTCATCTTACTATTTGGTCTGAACCATACACTTAAGTTCCTAGTGCTCTTCTTGTCCTGTCCAAGGACCGACGTATATCTGAACCATTCTGTCACAGTTTCCCCTCCCTTTTTTCAAAGAAAAAGTAGTATTTCCCTCTCTTGTAACAGTACAATGAAAGTAAACATATACTGGTTGGGAAGTAGTGATATATAGTGGTCTCCAAGGATTAGTGTTGAAGTGTTCCTTCAGTGACCGCAATCCACGCTTGGGGTCACCTGTGGCCTAGCAGTTCTTCTGTCCTTCATGTCTTTTTCTAGCCATACAGCTTATTTTTCATTGCTTCTAATAGCACCAGAAAGCTCAAACCCAGTATCAGAAGCCAGAATAATGTGTGACCAAGCCAGGGCCTTCCAACAACAATCTACCAGCCCAAACCTTTTCTGTTGTGGACCTTAATACCTTAATTTCTCACTTAGAAAGGAGGAGAGGAGATCCTGCCATCTGTTTCAGTTTCTAGTTGCATCCCTGTACTATTCATCAATCCATTGCCCTGAAGCTTGACCCCAACTTGGTATAAAGACCAGCTGCTGATTTTCTTTTCCTTAGTCAAAAATAGGGAAGTAATTAACCCTTCCCATAACTCCTTCTAAACTACTTCTATTTGAGGACCTCATGATTGTGCCCTGCATTAGACATTACCCTGTCTGAAGTAGAGGATATGTACTTTTTTTTTTTTCTCTAATCTCAGTTACATCAGGATATATCAGGAGTAACGCCACTGAGTCCTTTATAAATAGTGATCACACTCAGTGTCATTGCAGAAACACAGAAGTGTTGGTTAGAAAGAATGTCTACAGAACATCTCATGCAACCTCACACTCAGTGTAGAACAGTCACCAGCATTAGATCATGGCCATTGCTGTCTCTAGCCAAGTCTTGAAAATCTCCAAGCACAGAGATTCCACTACCTCTGTAGGCAACCTTCCAGTGCTGCACAGACCTCTCAGTGAAAAAGTTTTTCTTATTGTCCTATCTGAACCTCCCAAACAGCAAATTGTGACCTTTGCACCTTGTTATCTCATCTACTGCTATTGAGAAAGGTTTGCCTCAATTTTCTATTTAACTATCTTTCAAGTACTTGCAGGCTGCTGTTAGATTGTCCCTTAGCCTCCTTTTCCACAAATCAAACAAGTTCAGCACACAGTAGTCTCTTCTTACAGGTCATCTTCTCAGGCCCATGACCATTGTATTATATAGCACCTTGTTTACCTCCTTTTAACTAAGAACTCTGCAGAAATGTTATGAGAATGGAAAAGAAGAATATTAACGGAAAGAACTTTATAGGAGAATACTAGCTGATTAAATGCACATGGCCAGGTAGTGTCAATAAAGTGTATTCTGCAGAAAACCCTTGTAAGTGAGCCCAGCTGTGTATCTGACGTTTCAATTTGGTATTTTGGGTTAGTGATTTCTTACTTACTTCCCCTAGAAAGAGAGCGGTCAAATCTGAAAAGCAGCACTGCTTTTTACCCACAGTTTGCACCTTATGTAACTGTGTAGCTGGAACAGCTGTGTCAGAAGGAAATCAAACGTTATAATATAGTTGCCTGCTTAGGAGTCACAGTGTTTAAATCTTAGGAGTAGCTGAATTTACAGGCAGCAGGTGGTGTTCAACAGTTGTTAGGGATGCTCTGCCTATTGTATTGTTGAGCCTTAATAAAAGGTAAGGGCCCTTTCAGTTCCATTGGCTTCGATATAACCCACTAGGTCCCCTGCAAACCTGAAGCAGACCAAGGATGCGAAATAACAAAACTGAGGTACAAGAACAGTTATTGTGCAGAGAAGACAAAAAAGTGAACATATTTTATTGTGCAAGAAAGTATGTTGCAGACTAAAATTTCAGCTAAATCCTTTTCAGCTCTGTGTAAGTCTGATGATCTCTTAGATTTCTGGGATTAGAAGTGGCAAACATGAAGCTGCCCTCAAGTAAAAGTCCTGTTCTGGAAAATACTATATTTAGTCATCAAACAGAATGTGCTCTGTAAATTTACTGGAGGTCAAAGGTCATAATGAAATTATTTTGTGAATGTGGAAAAGAAAGTGAAGGAGGGAAGAAAGGCAGGAAAGTGGGTGGACAGGCTGGTACAGAGGGAAGAAGGAAGGGACGGAGGGTGAAAAGGGAGGGAGGGAGGGAGGGAGGGAGGAAGGAAGGAAGGAGGGAAGGAAGGAAGGGAGGGACATACAGTCAACATCCAGAGAAGCTGCTCATTTCCATAAAAGCAGGAAAAGTAGAAATATATACTTAAATTTAGTGTCAAAAAGTCACAGAATGACACTGTGACACCTGAAGGCTGGTCTTACCAGTAGAGACCAAGATGAAGAACTGAGTACCTTGGCCTTTTCTACATCCTTTATCACCAGGGCCCCTGCCCCATTTAGCGATGGGCCCACATTTTCCCAAGCCTCTCTTTTGGTGCCTACTCTGTACTTGCAGAATATTTTCTTGTTGCACTTCATTGTCCCATTGTCGAATTCAATAAATGTCAGGAATCAACCAACTGTAGGCAGAGGTAGCAGAAGGCCATGAGGAGAGTGAATCAGTTCACCCTTTTACAGCTTGTAAATAAGGAAATAATAGGGGAAAATGCAATAAGCAACACTAGTTCTGAATGAGCAAGATTATGCTATTTTATTAAATTTTTTATTCAATAACTGCCTTAACATTGTGATCAATTGTCATTTCAGCCACACAGAAAAGTATGCCGTTCCTTAAAGACACATTAATATGCTTACTTACAAAACTACTTACAATGTGTATGTGTCTTTATACATAGAATCATAGAGTCATAGA